>PVHX01002000.1:0-182200 GCA_004024805.1 Geosciurus inauris
TTTGATGTGTCTCTGTCTGATTTTGAAATCAGAGTAATGCTCACCTCATAGAATGAGTTTGGAAGGGTTCCCTCCTTTTCTATTTCATGAAATAGTTTGAGGAGAATTGGTATTAATTCTTCTTTGAAAGTCTTGTAGTACTCTGCTGAGAATCCATCTGCACCTGGGCTTTTCTTGGTTGGAAGGCTCTTGATGGCCTTGTCTATTTCCTTGCTTGAAATTGATCTGTTTAAGTTGTCTATGTCCTCTTGGTTCAGTTTGGGTAGGTCATATACCTCTAGAAATTTGTTGGTGTCTTCAGGGTTTTCTATTTTACTGGAGTATAAATTTTCAAAATAGCTTCTAATTATCCTCTGTATTTCGGTAGTGTCTGTCATGATATTTCCTTTTTCATCTCAAATTTTAGTAATTTGGGTTTTATCCCTCCTCCTTTTCATTAGGGTGGCTAAGGGTTTGTCAATTTTGTTTATTTTTTCAAAGAACCAGCTTTTCGTTTTGTCAATTTTTTGAATTGTTTCTTTTGTTTCAATTTCATTGATTTCAGCCCTGATTTTGATTATTTCCTGTCTCCTAGTTCTTTGGGTGTTAATTTGTTCTTCCTTTTCTAGGGCTTTGAGTCGAAGAGTCAATTCATTTATTTGTTGGCTTTTACTTCTTCTAATGTATGAGTTTAGTGCTATGAACTTTCCTCTTAGCACTGCCTTCATGGCATCCCAGAGATTTTGATATGTTGTATTGGAGTTTTTGTTTGCCTCTAAGAATTTTTTTATCTCTTCCTTGATGTCTTCTGTTATCCATGCATCATTCAATAACATATTATTTAGTTTGCAGGTGATGGAGTAGTTTCTGTTTTTTTGTTTTTAAATATTTTTTAGTTGTATATGGACATAACACCTTTATTTTATTTATTTGTTTTTATGTGGTGCGGAGGATCGAACCCAGTGCCTCGTACATGCCAGGCAAGCGCTCTACCACTGAGCAACAACCCCAGCAAGTTTCTGTTTTTTAATTGGTCATTGATTTGTAATTTTATTCCATTGTGGTCAGATAGGATGCAGAGTAGAATCTCTATTTTTTTGTATTTGCTAAGATTGGCTTTATGACATAACATATGATCTATTTTGGAATAGGATCCATGTGCAGCTGAGAAGAAAGTGTATTCCCTTGTTGATGGATGGAACACTCTATATATGTCTGTTAAGTCTAAATTATTGATAGTTTCATTAAGATCTATGGTTTCTTTATTAAGTTTTTGTTTGGAAGACCTATCCAATGGTGAAAGAGCTGTGTTAAAGTCTCCAAATATTATTGTGTTGTGGTCTATCTGATTCTTGTATTTGAGAAAGATTTGTTTGATATATGTAGAAGCTCCATTATTTGGGGCATAGATATTTATGATTGTTATGTCTTGTTGATGTATGATTCCCTTAAGAAGTATGAAGTGACCTTCTTTATCTCTTTTCACCATCTTTGGTTTGAAGTCCACTTTATTAGATATGAGGATGGAAACTCCTGCTTGTTTGTGGGGCCCATGTGAGTGAAATGTTTTTTCCCACCCTTTCACTTTCAGTCTGTGGATGTCTTTTCTTGTGAGATGAGTCTCTTTAAGACAGCATATTGTTGGGTCTTATTTTTTAATCCACTCTGTCAGTCTATGTCTTTTAATTGGTGCATTTAGGCCATTTACATTCAGGGTTATTATTGAAATATGATTTGTAATTCCGGTCATTTTGGTTTGTTTTTGGTTTTTACCTTGAGTTGTTTTCTCTTTTGAATGGTCTTTCCTCTAGTGTAGTTCCTCTCTTTGTAAATTTCCATTGTTGGTTATCATTTTCTCCTCATGGAATATTTTGCCAAGAATGCTGTGTAGTGCAGGCTTTCTTGCTGTAAATTCATTTAACTTTTGTTTATCATGGAATGTTTTTGTTTCATCATCAAATCTGAAGGTCAATTTTGCTGGATATAGGGTTCTTGGTTGGCATCCATTGTCTTTCAGGGCTTGGAATATGTTATTCCATGATCTCCTGACTTTTAGTGTCTGGGTTGAAAAATCTGCTGAGATATGAATTGGTCTCCCCTTGTATGTAATCTAGTTCCTCTCTCTTGTGGCCTATAAATTCTATCCTTATTCTGTATGTTGGGCATTTTCATTATAATGTGCCTTGGTGTAGATCTGTTGAGATTTTGTACATTTGGTATTCTGTAAGCCTCTTGTATTTGATTTTCCATTTCATTTTTCATACTTGGGAAATTTTCTGATATTATTTCATTGAAGAGATTGTGCCTTCCTTTGGTTTGAAATTCTGCACCTTCTTCTATCCCAATAAATCTTAGATTTGGTCTTCTGATGCTGTCCCATATTTCTTGTATGTTCTGATCATGATTTTTTACCATCTTCACTGTATGGTCAAATTTATTTTCAAGATTGTGTATCTTATCTTCATTATCTGAGGTTTTGTCTTCCAGGTGATCTAGTCTGCTGGTGATGCTTTCTATTGAGTTTTTTATTGGGTTTATTGTTTCCTTCATTTCAAGAATTTCTGATTGTTTTTTTTTTACGATTTCTAGCTCTTTCTTAAAGTAATCTTTTGCTACTTGTAATTGCTCTCTTATCTCTTTGTTCGAATGATCGATGGTTGCCTTTATTTGCTCTCCTATTTCTTTGTTGGATTGACCAATTTTTGCCTGTAATTGTTCACTTATGTCATTCTTTAGTTCGCTGATCATTTTAGTTATGTACATTCGGAATTCTTTGTCTGACATTTCATCAACTATGCTGTCAATGGATTCTGTTACAGTCATATCCAGGTTTATTTGGGGCACTTTCTTCCCTTGTTTTTTCATGTTGATTGTGTATCTTCCTTTCTTGAAATACCAATCTGAGGTATTGCGGCTTCTATCCTATAATGTTGTATTGACAGTCCAGATAACCTGTGTGTCACCTTGGAGCTACTTCTGTTCTCCAGTGTCTCCAGATGGGCACTACTGTCACTAAAGTTGATGGTGGAAGTAGTGGATGTATCTCTAGAGATCAGTGGGAGTGGCCTTGGCTGGGCTCCTGAGGCTGCCCCTGAGGGCTGTTTTGGCCCTCTCTTGCACTCCTGTTGGTGAATAGGAACTCTGGAGCGGAAATAGAGGCAGGCTCAGGTCTCACTTAGGCAGAGTCACAAGCTGGAGAGTTTGTGTGCGACCCTTACCGTGAGTATGAGCTCCCCTGGGTTAGAGGCTAGCAGGCTCTGGTCTGCCTTCAACTGGGCACCCTGGCATTCCCACTGGAACTCTGGAGCAGAACTGAGGCAGGCCCAGAGCACACTAGGGTGGGGCCTCTTCACGCTGGGGTCTCTGGAGGTCACTCTTTCCCTGGGTGTGCCTTCCTCTGTGGCTGGTAGCAATCAGACTCTGGACAACCCTTAGTTGGACACCCGTGGAGTTTCCTGAGGGTGGAACTGGGCCCTCTGCAGCTCCTGCCGGACCCCGGGAACTCTGGAGTGGAACTGGGGCAGACCCAGGCTGCCCTTGGATGGGGCTGCCTCGCGCTGGTGTCTCTGGAGGGACTCTTGCCCTGAATTTGGGCTCCCCAGTGGCTAGAGGTAGCTGACCCTGGTCTCCTTTTGGCTGGACAACCGTGGAGGTTCCTGAGGGTGGATCAGGGCCCTCTGCAGCTCTTGCCGGTCCCCGGGAACTCTGGAGCAGAACTGGGGCGGGCCCAGGCTGCCCTTGGGCGGGGCTGCCTCGCGCTAGGGTCTCTGTGGGGACTCTTACCCTGTGTTTGGTATCCTCAGTGGCTTGAGGTGGCAGTTCCTGGTCTCCCTCTTGCTGGACACCTGTGGAGGTTCCTGCGGGTGGATCTGGGCCCTCTGCTGCTCTTGCCGGTGCACCAGAGCTGTGGAACGGAAGCGCGGCCGGCTGTCTCCGCTGGGGTCTCTGGATCGACTCTTACCCTGAATTTGGGCTCCCCAGTGCCTAGCAGCTGGGGCCGTGTGTCCACGGGAGCAGCTGCTAGGGTCCCTGCATGGTTGGGTGGTCGCTGGAGTCAGGAACCCCGTGTAGAAGCAGGCCCCGCCCGGGGCGAGCCCTGGGCTGGGGCTCTGAGCCGCCGCAGCTGAGCTCCGCTGCCACTTGCTGCCGAAGTCACGCTGCTTGTGGCAATGGCTGCTGCCTGGTGGCCCTGCTTACACGCGCAAGTGAAATTCCTGCCGGGGTAGCTGTAGGATGATGTCCAGAAGCTGGCTGGGAGATGGTATTTCCACAGCTTCAATCTCCGGCTCTGGAAAGACTGACCACAGCGTCTGTCTAGGCCGCCATCTTGGAACCCTCCCCCTGACAGCCTTCTTTAACAGAATTATTTTGTTATCCATTCACTCTTTGGCAAATACTGAGGTTTTTCTGTGTGCCCTCCAGACAGTACAATTTTTAAAAAAAATCATATAGTGTTGCTGTATTTTTGACATATGGAGAAAATAGAAATGAATAGGAAACACTTTCCTTGTAGAATTTATCTTCCTTTTTTTTTTTCCTCCCCTGGTGCTAGGGATTGAACCCAAGACCTCAAACATGCTAGGCAAGTACTGTACCATAAACTACACCCAAGCTCTTTTTATTCTTTTGTTTTGAGACAGTCTCACTAAGTTTCTAGGCTGACTCTTGAACTTGTGGCCATCCTACCTCAGCCTCCCAAGTAGCTGGGATTACAGGTGTGCATCCCCCAGGGAAATATTCTTTTTATTCTGAGTTCAACATTTTAAGAAAAAGGGGCAGTGAGGAGGAGGAAAGAAAATAAGAAAAGAAAAGAAAAAGCTGGGTGTAAAAGGGAAGAATGAGTAACCAGAGATTTAGCCACTTTGTACCTAAGGCGATACATTTTTTTCAGTGACACCCCTATATCACATGTCAAGAAAAACTTGGTTTAAACATTTCATTCCCTTTTAGCCATCAGGTACACTGTTTTTATTGAATCATTTATAAAGAAAGTACATTCCTGGAATTTCCTTAATTATACCATATTTATATTCTGTAATAAATCACATTGGTAGAGCACATTTATAAGTCATTACATGTACATTTGTTAATCTTCAAAATAATTTTGGGACTCAGTATTTCTCTAATGTCTGTTTTTAAAATATCTTTGTTATCTCTCATCATCTTCATAGAACTAGATGTTGATGACACATTTAAATGATTATAAGATTGAAGTTTATAATAGAAAAGGATATAAAGCCTTCCAATGGTGCTCCTTGAACTATCGGGAACAGAACATTCTGATAATTTTTAAGTGCATTCAAACATTTGGCAGTATTTACCTAGTGTCTCTAAACATTATATACAATTCTTTCATGATACAACATAAAGAGATCGTGAGCAAAAGCATTGGTACAACTGCTAATATCTATCTAAACTTCGCACGTTCAGGGTGTAGCTTTAGGTATCCAAATATAGCATGTTGTAGGAATTTAGTCCATGTTACAAAGACTTTCTTTGCTGACCAGTGTGCAGATGAGAAGCTCACATTCTGGCACTGTTCTAAAGATAAGTCTGTCTTGACTGTGCTGAGCAGCTGATGATCTAAAATATCACTCAGAAATGACACCACAAGGCCTGTGAAACTGACTGAGTTATGATGAAATGTGGAAGTCTGAAACTTCTTCAGCTTTTACATTTAAAAAGCTATTTTATAGCTGGGCGTGGTGGCACACACCTATAATCCCAACGGCTCAGGAGGCTGAGGCAGGAGGATCCTGAGTTCAAAGCCAGCCTCAGCAATGGCGAGGCACTGAGCAACTCAGTGAGACCCTGTCTCTAAATAAAATACAAAATAGGGCTGAGGATATGGCTCAGTGGTCGAGTGCCCCTGAGTTCAATCCCCAGTACCAAAAAATGCTATTTTATTTCTTGTTTATATTACATTTAATTAAAATTTTATTATCTAAGCCTTGGTATATTGCATCTTATGTTAGTTGACTTTTCCTGTGAGAAGTATGTCATCTGTCAGGGTAAAGAGAGTCTCTTGAGGTTTTTTTTAACCTTTAGTTTCTCAATTTGAAATTCAATTCAACTGATACGTTTGAGTGTTTGTCTAAAATAGTTTATAGTATTTTATATAAACATATCAAAATTTCAAATGGTTTTCAAACTACTATTTTTAGATTATATATCAGAGAAGCCCCAAAACAGAACTTCTTTCCATGAACATTTCGTATGGCAGACTTTAAATATAGTTACTTTTACTAATAGTGATTATTTACTTCTCCTCCCTGACCCACTCACCAAACCTTTTGATATTTATAAAAATGTTTCCATGCTTTAATGGAAGGCAATGTGTGTAACTGTCCTGTGTTGTTTCTGCTGTTATATCTCATGACATCAGAAGTTGATTTATTTAAAATAACTATTATGCCCCTTTGCATTCTTAACATAAAGACATACAGTACAAATGTTTTTTAAGTCTTAAATGTAGGCTGTAACAGTTAAACACTAGGGGAGTTATTCAAAATGAAATGCAGAATAAAGATTATGTATGTGTCTGTTATATCTAATCTCTCTACTATAGCTGATGGTAAATTTGATTGTATTTTGAAATTTTCTCAGAATGCAGTGTAGGTTCAGAAAGTGAATGGTGAGGAAGAGGAACATGTTAGTGATGAGTTGGGCTTTGAAATGCATAATGGTTTTGAATCTCATTTCTATTCCCTACTTGATGTTTAAATTTGGATCTTCCGTAAACACTCTGGGCTACAAGTTCCTGATCTGTAAACCAAGGACCAACATTACTTCTGATACTTACTTCATAGTGTTGTTCAGAAAATTTCATGAAATAATTCACAGAATGCTTTTAGGACAGTTCCCTGGAAATTGCTAAGAACTCATAAAACATTAGCTACTACTATTAGTAATATCTCTACATGCTCCAAAATGCTTTGTAATTAGAAGTGATTTATTTTCCACAGATTTCAGTGATTTCAAAAATATCTGTAAAGATTTTTTAGAGTAGCATGTGGATTTTATTAACTATAATAGATGAAAATTTATATGGTGATACTTCACTAAGCTGTTTTATATTTTTAGGCCTGTAATTTAATACAAGTATATGGCTAAGTACACTGAGTACATTAGTTTTATAAGATTGCCTTTTATACATAAAACAAACAAGTAAATTCTTATATTTTAGTCCTTAAAGGTTTCTTTTATACTGATTTGTGTATGTCCAGTTTGCTCAAGTCAGGGAATAGACCGGAAGCACACAATTCTTCTGTGCTGTAGTCCATTACATAGGTGTAAATTGGTTCCTCCATTGTGTTATAGGTCTCTGTGGTCCTGATGTAGAACCAAGGATTCTCCAGTGCTTTTTGACACGAGGCACCCTGAAAATAATATTGTCTGTCTTTCATACAGCTATGACTAGCAAGTAGAGTATTAAAAACAAAATAGTTCTAGTTAATTTTTAAGTAAGAAAAAAGTTCAGTACATACTCACCTAATATTTAAATGGCAACTTTATGCTGGGTTCAATACCGCTTGTCTTATGGAGGCTCAGAATATAGAAACAGTAGGAACGTAAGATGTTAGCAAATGGTTACAAAATAAGGCAGCACATACCATGTGCCTATGTACCATTTCATAGAAGGAGTAAATACTAGTTATTCAGGGAAGGGAGAGATCACTTTGAGCTAGAGCATTTCATCTAGTTAATAATCTAGTTGTACAACTGAGTGTGTCCCTAGGTGTACCTTGTGTTTATTTTTGTTTGTTTGTTCATTTTTCTTTTGCTTTTTTTAAGATAGCTGCTTCAGCTGTATGGCCATGGGAACACCAGTTTCCTTATTTCTCTGTTGTTGGTGTTCATAACTAGCCTTGTATTAAAGGAAAGATGCCTTAGTGTTTGGTTAGTGTTAGTTAAAAGAGTAAGTTTCTGCCTTCCAGGAACTCATCAACATCCAGAGGGCAAGTCGGGCATAAACAATTACAGTATAGTATGTGGAGTCCTATAGCAGACATATGCACTGATTATCAGAGCACACAAACAAGAGCAATTACAATCTGGAAGTGTTTGGATCAGGAAAACTTACTAGAAAAAGGAGTTTCCAGTCTGAGTTATGTAAAGATGAAGGAAGAGCAAGTATGGCAAAGGAGGAAGAAAGGAGAGTCATTCCAAGTTGAAGAGTGCTGTGGTGCACAGGGGAATGTCATATATTCAGAAAGCTGCAGATAAGGCTGCAAGTGTGAATGGACCATTAACTGTCTATTGAACCTACCTAATCTGATTATCAGGACCAGAGGCAAAGTTATTTATTGCACATTGGTCAGTGATTCTAGAAACATTTGGTCTGAGACCTGGATTGGTAATTTATTATTTTTTTCCATATTTTTATTGGTGCATTATAATTACGAATAGTGGGATTTATTGTTATATATTCATATGTGCACAGCATATAACAATATAATTTGGTCAACATTGTGGCCACTTATTAATCTGCTATATCTAATAAAGAATTTCACCTCCATAAAATTTTAAGGTCAAGATGTTTATTAAAGTGAATACTTCAAAGAGTTGTTGCAAAATTTTTTTGAAATAATGTTTACAAATCTTTTGTAAAAGAAGATTAATAAATTTTAGCAGTTTTTATTGCTGTACAGAAAGTTCTTAGAGTCACTTTTCCTCTTGCAGTTTTCTGTAATCTACTGTTCTGGATTAACTACTTAGCAGTGTTTTAAATACCAACTTTGAAAAAATAATGGAATCATAGAAGCAGAATTTGAATGAATTCTAAAGATGTTCTAGCTCAAGTTCATTATTTCATGTGTTAAGAAACTTAGCCAGCATTAAATAACCTGCTGTGATGTCACCATGAACCAGTGGCACAGGCTGGGACCTGAATCAGGTCTCTTTTGATTCCCTAGTTCATTCTATTAATCTTAGAATAAATTGCCAAAACTCACTGAGATGCAAACCGTATATCATTGGCTACAATTTTGAGAGGGGGGAAAAAGGGCAGAAATTGCCATTTCTATAGCTTTTTAAATTGCAGGGTACATTTTAAAAAGGAATATCATGTCCTTCTGTGCCTGCTCTCTGGTAGAAGTGCTACTAAGCAATAGCACATGTAAACAACTCATGGGAGGTAAGCAAAAAAAACCTGGATAATTCTTAAATGAATAACTACTTTGCCATCAAGAATTTCTAATGCAGACAAATCTGTTTATTTTCATCTCCTCACTAAAATGTAAAAATAGATTTTCACAATACTTATCAATTAAACATGTTCTACTTCACTTATTCAGTAGTATCTAACAAATGACTTATTGAGTCTCTTCTGTATACCAAGTACTGTGGATAGAGCACCCAACGAGCAACTTATACTTCCTTTATGGGAGAAACATGTTGAAAGAATAATTCTACAAATAAGTAATAATAATTAGTTAAATTCCATATAAGAATACAGAATGATTTATAATCACATTAATGATATTTGGAAAGGCTCACCTGAGAAACAAGTTTTAGCTGAGATATGGAGGTTCAGTAAAATAAGTAGGCAGAGAGAGGATGGAGGGGTAGAAAGGGTTTCATACTAAGGAAACAGCAGGAGTATAATCTGCCCTAAGAACTGAAAGACAACCAGAGTATTCAGAGAAGAGAACACTAATATAAACTGCAAGTCCTGGTCATGAGGGAAGAGGTGAAGGTATTTACTAGGCATTATCAAAGAAGCCAAACAGTGGAAGGCAAAGTGAACCTCCCTACAAATTAATGATCTGTGTCAGAATTTTGTTGTTTTAAAGATTCATTTTAAAGAAAACCACTTTGAAACCACTATAATTTTCTGTTTATTAGATAGAGCAATACTAGGATTTGGGCAGTTTAAATTTGTTTTGTCATTTGAGTTTTCTTCCTTTCTATACTGTCTCATTGGGAATTGAGGGAATGTTTTCATGTGCTAGAATGTTTATATTAGGAACTTATACTATGGAATAATCAGAGAAATGAAAGAGACGGTTATCCTGCTTTGTGGCTCAGGATTTTGTGTGGGTGTGAGGTGCAGCTGTGCTGTGGTTTTCTTGGCAGTCAAGACAGGGCAGTTTTCAATGCAGTTAATCTTGAATAGGAAAAAACTTCAGAGTGAAAAGGCTACTTTGAATGTTTTAAATTCAGTGGATATTACTCAGGCCTAGACCGTTGGCTGATGTCTTCATTTTATTTGGCTAAATGAATATAGCAGCCTTAGACCCATAGCCAAACTTTATGGCAGGAACACAAGAAGAGAACATTAAAAAACAGTCAAAGCTTTATCTCATAATAAAATTATCACTTACCAGTTTTTTAATGAGGTTTTTGTTAGCTAATTATTATTTACTTAAGTTTTTTCTCAGAAGAACACTTAAATAAAAAGATTGTAAAAACCTAGCTTTGCATGCAAATACAAATTCAGAATTTTCTGTAGTTTATCAGAAAAATCTTTTCTCAGATCTATTTATACACAGCTGGATTCCCAGATCAGCTTTTATTGCTCACTTGTTTTCTTCACTTGTCTTCATTCTCTTGTGTGGTCTATAAGCAATTTGCTCTCTCAAATCCTCAAATGCAGACACTATGGAACTCTGCTTTTATCAGGTGTATTTGCATTATTTATTTCGGATAAGCTTTATACTCTACAAGCAAACAGAAAAATATCAGACCAATGGTTAACTGCTTGTTTACTCTTCATTGACATTTAATGGTATTGCTTTCAGAGTGGTATAGAGTCAGGTTCCATGGTTATTTCATCTGAGTTCAAATCCAGTCCTGCTATTTAATGTCTTGGTTTCCTCAGTTTCTCTTCTCTAAAGATAATCATGTTAGTGCCTTGTGTTTTTTTTTTTTTTAAAGGTTTAAAGGAAAGAGTGCATATAAGGACTTAATGCAAAATAAATGTCCAGAGAAAATGTGATAGTTATCTTTTTATTCCTGTTTTTTTTGGGTCTAGTCTCCTAGAATCTACTAATAGATATTTTCACTCTTTTGAGTGATCTCATTCTAAGATCATCTGTTTTCTGATGACTTCCCATTAATATCTCTTTCCCTAACCTCACTTTTCCTTTAAGCTCTGCACTTAATATGATCACTTTTGTATTATCTACATTTAAATGTCTAATATTCAAGCATAGTATGTCTAAAACCAGAGCTTTTGATAGCCATCACTTGTTCCTACTCAGTTTTCCAGTTGGTATCTCCTGGGTTTTGCCACCTCAGTTAATGGCACCCCTATGTGTTAGTCATCTCTCTGTTATTGTAACAAATACCTGAAGGTAAATCAGCATACAAAACAAAAAGTTTGTCTTACAGATAATGGAAGTTTAGTCCATGATCAGGTGCACACATTGCTTTTAGATCTCTGATGGAGGCAATGCACATGGTAGGAGTACCTGTGGAGCAAAAGCATCCACCTCATGACTAGGAGTTGAAAAAGAGGAAGAGACTATGGTTCCACAAGGACCTAAAGCTTCCTATTCATCCCCACCTCCTCTGAAGACTCCACCAGCTCCTAATAGCACCATGGGGCAGGGGATCAAGATTTTAATTTGTGGACCTTTGGGGAACATTTCAGATCTAAACTATAGCATACCTGCTGCATTTTTGGGTTTCCTATAGCCACCAATCCCTGCCCATTTGGTCAAATATCATATTCACATTATTCCCACAAGATATCTTGAATCTGACCACTTGTCATCAACTTCTCTATTACCATCATAGTTTAAGGCACTAACTACTTTTGCCTGGACAGTTTGTATGGAATGGCCTCCTTAGTTCTCCCTGTTTCCCATATAATCCCTTCTTTGTATCAAACAGTGCTATTTAAAAAAACACTATTTTAATACCCTTCTTCTTATTGGTTAGAAATATATCCAGAGTTCTTGATAAGTCTTTCACAACCTGGTCTCTCTTTGACTTCTGTCTCTCTAAAACATAGCTGGCTTACTCATATCCAAAGGCTTTCACACTAGCTTTCCCCACCAATTGGGATATTTTTCTCAGATCTTCAGAATGTATCTTCCTGTAACTTTTAGGTCCCCCAGTTCAGATGTCAACTTCCTGGAGAAGCTTACTCCAACATGTTGCCTTTCCTTCTTAGTAACTCATCACTATCTGAAATTTCCCTCTATCTTCTTCTTTCTTTTGTAAGTTGCTCCATCTAAACCCCAAAGGAATTTAAGTTGTCCATCCTTTTCACTGCCATATGCCCATGGCTTAGATGGAAACCCAATACTCAGAAGGTTATCACTCTGTTGTGTAAATGAATAAGTGAAGAATGAACAAGCATATATCTGGTATGTTTTCAACAACTAGGAAGATGACAGATTATTTCATCCTGTAAAAATTTGAATAGGTGCTTAGAGTTGGTTAAGCTAGTATTTGTCCTGATTGCTTTGATAATCTTTTTTTGTTTTAGATTGTAAGTCTTTAAGAGATTTGCATCTCATTGTTTTTTTTTAGCTTCTCCTCATAAAGTGCTAGATACCATTTTAATATTTATTATTGATTAAATTGAATTGAAAATTCAATCTAACATCTTTATTTCCTCTAAAGTTATATCATATATATATATATTTTAATTCTGAAGGTAGTATGTTTAAAACATCTTCCTTTTCTATCATTTGTAGTTCATAATTGGACCCTTGAGGACACCCTTCAGTGGTTGATAGAATTTGTTGAACTCCCTCAATATGAGAAGAATTTTAGAGACAATAATGTCAAAGGAACTACACTTCCCAGGTGAGTCTTTATTATCCAATTGCGTTTTTCCACTCATGGAAAATAATATACTAGATGTCATTTTTCAGTACTGAATCTACAAATTTCATTTGTGGCTGAGGGCACAAAGGAGATATTATATAAATATATCCATTCTTTAATCTTTCCCAAGATATGCATTTACAAGTTATATTTAATTTTTCTTATCCATATAATCAAGCTCTTAAAATTTATTCATAAGGAAAGTAATTTTGAGAGAAGATGGGTCAACTATATCATTTTTAGATAGCATCAAAGGGTCAACATTTGGGCACCTACCTGGTAAAGCTAAGAAAAACTTAATCATTTGATAATGACTCATTTTCATGAAAATACCTATTTGAGTGGATTAATACATAGATTTTTATTAATTGGTATTCTTTTAATGACAATAACCAGTTAATCATGGTGACCATAAGTCATATCTCAATTTAAAAAGGAAGTTTAGGAAACAAGAAATAGTAACAACCATTTTAAAATGTATGTTATATAGAAGTACTTTATGTTATATCATTTAAGCCTCATGATTAAAATAAAGTACTATTATCCCCATTTTAGAAACCAAAAACAAACAAAAAAGCCAACAAGTGAGGGACAAGTTAAATATTTTGCCTAAGGCAATTTTGAAGCTCAGCAGATCTGATACTACAGTCCAGGATATTTGTTTATCTCTTAGATATCTGGAGCCAGTTGTTAGTTTTATAAATTGTATATTCTAAGTCTTTATTAGCTAACTAATAATCATTAAAGTATAAATGTTAAAATTTGCAGTGATTCTATCAGAATATTACCCTTAGAAGTTGCTTTTTATGTTCTATTTCTAAATTGTTTCCTTTATCAAAAAAGATTCTAATAAATTATAATATATTTATTTTTTGTGATGAAATATACCCATGCCTACATGCCCAAATTAATTAAGCAGCTTTTGTTGTTTTGAGATTAGTATTTGAAAGATGTCATATATTCTTAAATATATTCTAAATATTAACATCATTATTAACATCTGACTTTATTATATATAAGACTAGAATGATGGTGAAATTGTGGGGATAAAGGTCCATTCAACAAGTACTGCGTATCTTTTATGTTCATGGTGCAACTAGATGCTAGAAAGAAGATAAAAATTAAATAAAGTCAAGTTTCTAAGTTTAAAGCAACTGAAACATTAAAATAAGACTGGGGTGTTTTGAGTTACATATTGTTACCCTGGATATGAGAAATTCATAGTACTTTTCTTATGTTGTCTTGGAAGTTTATTTATCTAACAAAAACATGAAATAAAATAGGCTGAGGCATATTTTGTTAATAAATATAATAACTACTTTATTCTTTGCCTAAGTAAAGGTTATCAGGGGTGAGTCAAATTCTGGTGGATTTGTGAAGACAATATCACACGTGTCAAGATCAGTATTTTAAAATAGTAAACATGCTACTATAGAAAAGAGTCGTAAATATAGAAGTTTAGATTTCCAGTCAGCCTTTGAAACTTTTTTGTGGGAAAGAAAAAGCAGTGATACTCCTGCTCAAGCCTCTTTTATGTGATAATAACAACTACATGAATCAATTTAAAGGGGCAATACCAACTCACCTCAAATTATTAACCTAAGTTCTAGAGCTTTGTGTAGGGCATATGTAGACATAAGAGCTAGTAATAAGAATGTATAAGAAAATGTTTTACACTTTCCAGATAGTTGCCCTGCAACAGTGCATTACAGGTTGAGCCTTCCTAATCCTAAAACTGAAATCTAAAATGCTCTATAGTCTTTTGAGCACTGCCCCAGTACCAAAAGTGGGCATCTAACCTAATGTAACAGTTATAGTTAAAATAAGGTGTACTAATACACACACACACACACACGAATTTCCTCTAGTTTATGTTTATAGGGTGTGTGTGTGAAACAAATGAATTTTGTGTTTAGATTTGGGTCCTATCCCAAAGATATTTCATTATTTATTTATATGCAACTATTCCAAAACCTAGAAAAATTCAAAATTCAAAATACTTAGGTCTTAAACATTTTGGATTCTTTCTGGGACATTAAAATCCTGTTACATCTGCTATAGGTAGTTCAAATCGTGTAAGTTTTGTGTTAGCTATAATGGTTATCTTAGGTCTTTCACTGTGTTTTCTATATTCTATAATTCTTATCGAAACCCGAGTTTCTCCACTTCTGCTGGTGGGTGAGGTCTGTGTAAGCCTCAGGCCTCTGCAGCCAAGAAACTCTGTTGTAGTGTTAGCAACCAACCCGGGCAGGGGATGTCTGCCCTCATCAGCCCAGAGAGTCCCAGGGGGCAAAGTTGGAGAGTGATATGTTGCAGCTCTTAATGGTGGGCTGTGCCTTCCAGTGTTGTGGCAGATCCCAGCCGCTCACCGCCAGTTTCTTCTGGGGTTCTTATTGGTGAATTCAAAGAATAAAATCTGTCCACGAGGAAGAGGAAAAGTGATTTTTAGGGTTTATTCATGTGGGAAGAAAAGAGACATAGTTCTTGCAGGGCCAGAGGGGCCTGTCAGGGGTTGCTACTTGAGTGTGCTAGTGTAAGGGTTAATGTAGCACTTGGGGCAACACTGTTTGTCCAAATTTATGCCAAATTTCCCGTGGCTTGTCCAGAAATGGGGGGTTGATGTTGGCAGATCAGGGATGCTCTGGTGTTGGGACTGTGGGGCTGTGTGGAGCAGGCAGCCAGGCTGGGGTGGCCCTGCTGTAGTGCAGCAGGTGGGCAACTCTGGCTCCAGGGCTGGCATGTTGACCATTGTGCAACCAAGGCCATGCCCATTGCCTGTACTCCAGCCCACCAGGCTACTGCTTCAGGACAAGGGCTTGGCTTTGTTATTGCTAGAGTTTATAGTAGGGCTTTCTTCACCTGGCACAAGCCTTCTCATTCCTTTTCAATGTGGTTTTTTCCCTGACTTCTTCACCCACTTAGGTTGAATCACTTCCACCTCTGAGCTTATATCAAACAGTGTGTAAAATCCTGTGATATAGTTACTTTCTACTTTTTCATATGTCATTCTTAAATTTAGTTTATTGATAGTATTGCTATCATTCAACTGTTATACAAACATTTATCAAACTTCTGATTTTGCCATATGTCATGCAGGCTTTGGGGATACAGAGGTAAGACATAGTTTTTGTCTCAATCAGTTCTATAGATACGGTGGTAAAAGTATAGTGGAAGCATTTAGGAAAGGTATCTGTGGAGAAGATGAAGGAAGGTATTTTGAAAAGGGAAAGTGGGAGTACTTTACACTCTAACATCGTATAGAAGCCTCATAGGAAGGAGTTCCTGTAATTTTCCACACTCAGAGGTTTTGAGATCTTCCTAAATAAAATGTAGCAGTTTAGAGACATCTTTGGGCTCATATATATTTGAGTTTGAGTCTCTGCCTTACCTACTAATTATGTAACCTTGGGTAAGTTACACAACTTCCCACAAATATCTCCATCCATAAAATAGATATTGTATGCATTATAGGATTTGCTTGAGTATTAAGCCATGGGCTTATTTCTATTATCACTGTTAATTAATTACATTGGTGTTATTACTAGACATTGTGTTATAAGCTCTTTATGGCTTCATATTTGATTATTAAGAAATCTTAGTTGAGTATTGGGTTGCTTGAATTTCCATACCCAAAGTGATTTTACTTCCTTACTTCATCAATGCCTTTAGGCTCCCTACATGCTTTCTTCATTGGTAATAAAATGGTTCAGGACTGCCTTTTACATAAATCCCTCTATCCATCTATCCCAATCAAAAAGGACTTTTTCTTTCTGGTTATGACTTTGGTGTACCTGGTTCAATTTTTAAACAGATTAAACATTAGACTATAATTATATAGATTTTGTTTGAGATAAATTTTTTTTAAACATTTATTTTTTAGTTGTAGGTGGACACAATATCTTTATTTTTTCTATGTGGTGCTGAGGATCGAACCCAGTGCCTCACACATGCTAGGCGAGCACGCTACCACTGAGCCATAACCCCAGCCCCTGTTTAGATAACTTTAAACAAAAAAAGTGACTACAGTTGAGAACTGTTTTAAAAGTCTACTAGTGATGTTAAGAAAGTTACTTTCAATGTTGTTATTCTTTGTGGAATGATTAGTAAAATACCAGAATTAATAAGATAAAATACTGTCAACTTTACAAATTTTTAAGCCATAGTTATAGTAGAAAGTAACTGTAGGAAACAACGATTTGTCAATATACCATCTAAATTACTAACATACAGGAGTCTTTCAGTAGATGAGTTTGTATTGAAAAGGTTTTGAAATGTGATAAACTATGAAGGGACATAGATAAGCTTTTAACAGTAGTCATCACTAATGTGTAAAGTATTAAATATGCTGCTCAAATATTTAAATCCATGTACTAGAAATATTTTCATTTTTTATATATATGTATTTTTTAAATGAACAGGATAGCAGTTCATGAACCTTCATTTATGATTTCCCAATTGAAAATCAGCGACCGGAGTCATAGACAAAAACTTCAGCTCAAGGCCCTGGATGTTGTTCTGTTTGGACCTCTGACACGTGGGTATTCTTTCTCACTCAGGGTGATATAACAGCATAGTCTCATCGTCTCTGTTATTTAAGGAAGAGAAAAATAAGAAAAGTAGTCGACCGTTAAGAATCATCTATTAACTGGGAAACAAATGTAATGTTACCTTAAAAAATACTATAGACTTACAGAAGGAGATTTCCTGCTATTGAAACACAGAATGTCAATTTTCAAAGCTGGTTACTAATGTAAAAAGTTGTAAAAACTATGATTATATGTTAATTTGGAATTTCTAGATTTAAAGTTTTTGGTCTTTGTCATGGTTTTAATATCAATGTTATTATAGCTGTATATTCAATGAGGAACCCTCTTAAAAATACTGCAGTGTGGCTCTCGTAGCTGATGGCATGAAGTAATTGATTCTAATAATTTCATTAATCAATCATAAAAAAGCATTTTTTAAATATAGATTGAAAAGATAGCACCACTTCAGCTTTACAAAATAATAAGACTACCAATGTGGTAATATTATTTGATTGTTTTGAAGAGGAACATTTAAGAAAGCTTTATGTCATATTTATAAAGAAAATAAACCTAGTGTTTCTTCACTTTTAAAAGGGATACTTTTTTTCCTTAGAAGGGAAGTTTAGTATGTTTATTTTATTAAATCTCAAATTTCAAAAAGCATTAGAAGAAAGTGTTTTGAAGAGTACACATTTTAGAGGAATTATGTTTATTTTTAGAAGCTGGAAACGAATAATAAAATTAACACAAGAAAAATGGCCTTCACAAATGATAAACTAGGAAACTAATGTTTATCCTACTTGAATTTTGGATTTATGAGACTTTCTGGTTTCTATGATACTATCTTGGGGAGGGCCTCCTAAGAAGGGTACTGTAGTGATTGAATAGATTTTGTGACTTCCCTGGTGGTTCTTTTTTGGCTCAGGCCTAGAGACCAACTGGCAAAACAACTGGAATTCCTGTTTGTGAGAGTTGGTAAAAATCACAAACGCTGGGAAATAGAACACTGTTGAAGTGCCATGCATTCCACAGATGCGATCCCCTTACTAGGCTTTCTTTTGTCCTGAGTGCTCAACTGAATCCTCTGGGGAATTGTCTTCTGTGAGAGTCTGATTTTTTTTTTTTCCCCAAATGAATGGTGAAAATAGAAATTAAAGTGTAGAATTGCAGTTTGGTCAGGAACATTTATATTCTCTTTCTTAATCTTGATGTAAGCTACTTTCTGAGTGAGAGAATACTGCATTAGCCAGTTATCTGAAAAGAAATCACACTGGTCTCAAAGAATGTCGTAAACATATTTTAATAAGAAAACTAGTTAAGAAGTTAATGATGCATTACCTTTTAAATGTGTTTGTCTTAGAATTATTGAATGTGTATCAGAGTAAGAACACCCAAGCTAGATTCATAAAAATTTAGCAATGTCAGATGACCAGAAATACATTTCAAAGGAGTTTCCACTTAAATCTTTCCTAATTTATAGTGGTTATTATAGAGATTAAGACTTGAAAATCTTTTTATTGCTATTCCTGGTGATTACATTTTAGGCAGAGTCAGAGAATAGGACTCATAATTGAAATAGAACCTGAACTGAACCTCTCAGTTGGAGGCAGAAATAGAAACAAATCCTTTTGAGTTTGTAGCCCTCTGCAGTGTAGCACAGGTGAGGATGTGTGCTCTTGAAATACCAAAATGAAGGATCTCTGGCCTGGGACTTGCTCCTTACCACACTGTTGCAAACATGATGAACCCTGGACTCGTCAACATAGGGACTTGGGATTTCTGTGGAGCTCTTCATTTCACCAAACATGCCAAATGTCTTCCTGCTGGAAGCCTGGACATTTAGGCAGGTTTCTACTGTAAACTATATCTCTTTGGAACATTGAAATAATACATTATATTGTGTTAACTATCATCGTTTATCTCCCTTCCAGAGAGTCCCTGAAAATCAGTGTGTATTAAGCAGTCAGGGCTTAATTAAAAAGTTACTTGACCAGTGGTTTCTGTATTTTGTCTCACTGAACACAGTGGCCCTGCATCTTCCTCTTTATTTTAGATGTAGTGCTAGGGTTAATGTCATGCCTGGCAGGTTATGGTTGGAGAAACTGATTCTTCTGTCCAGTAAACCCTGGATCTCGGGCAAATAACTACCTAAAATGCAATACTTGATGTGACCCTTTGACATAGGATTTCTCAACTTTATTACTATTCATATTTTGGGTTGGATAATTCTTTGTTACTGGTAGAAGGGATGTGGGGAGGAAGTTCTCTTGTGCATTGTAGGATGTTCAGCAGCATCCCTGTCCTCTATTCACTAGATGGTAATAATAACTCCCCAGCCCACTTCACAACAATTTTGACAATCAGAAACTGTCAGATGTCTTCTTGGGGACAATATCACCCCACTTTTGGGGACCACCAATGAACAGTGACATAGCTATATGCTTGTGGAAAATGCCTTCTGGTGAATTAATGATTGGGTTTCCAGTTTGTATCTCAGTGACAGCTGCATAACTTGACTGAAGAAAAAGTGTCGGAATGATAATGCCAACACACTTCATCCCACTGGGTCCCGTTCTCACAGCACATGATTGGCTTTCCCCATAACTTTGATGATTACTTTCTCTACCACCAGAAGGGGCACGATGTGTCCATGTGCATTTGTCTCTGCTCTTCTATAGGTCTGGTATATCAGATACTGTTAATAAGCATGTAGATTATTTAAAGAAAGAATTTTTAAAATGCTAGAATTTGCATAGTTACCTAGTACTTTTTTTTTAGTTACCTAGTACTTTTTTTTAAAAGTACCTCTGTTTATTGAGGTTCTATTATACTCAAAGATTAATCTTACTATCTATGATTCTCTTCATAGGCCCACCTCACAACTGGATGAAGGACTTCATCCTCACAGTTTCTATAGTCATTGGTGTTGGAGGATGCTGGTTTGCTTATACACAGAATAAGACCTCCAAAGAGCATGTTGCAAAAATGATGAAAGACTTAGAGAGTCTACAGACTGCAGAGCAGAGTCTAATGGATTTACAGGAGAGGTAAGTTAAAAGAAGTTGCAACTCTTGTTATCTATGCAGAGAAATACAATTTATAAAAATGTATGAGCAGAGCTTGGTGTGGTGGTGCATGCCTGTAATTCTAGCACTTTGGGAAGCTGAGACAGGAGGATTCCGAGTTCAAAGCCAGCCTCAGCAACGGCAAGGTGCTAAGCAACTCAGTGAGACCCTGTCTCCAAATTAAAACACAAAATAGGGCTGGGGATGTGGCTCAGCGATTGAGTACCCCTAAGTTCAATCCCCGGTACCAAAAAACAAAAAAGTATGAGCAGGCATGTAAACACATTTAGGTTAGTACATGCATCAGGATTATATGCCTATTTTATTTCTTAGTATTAGAAAGTATTGTCATAATTACAAATTTATTATAAATGATACTTGGGAATAAATGGGTCAAAGATCAGTGGAAGTAAATCAAATATAGAGGGAATTATATTTATAGTTAAATTTTATTTTTAACTTAAAATAATTACACATTTTTTGAACATCTCTTTACAGAAGAGTATTTTCCTGCTCTCTCTCTCTTTTGAGCTCAAGATAATTAAAATAGCTGGTAGTAAGGTTGCCTGATAGTTTTCTTACCCAAATTAAAGATAACAGAAAATGCTGTGAATTTATTAAAATATGTATCAAAATGCATGGCACAGTATTTTTTTCTTTTATAAAAAGTGAAATTTTCAAAATGTTTGTGAGGAATTTTTATTTTATTTTCTAAGGCTTGAAAAGGCACAGGAAGAAAACAGAAATGTTGCTGTAGAAAAGCAAAATCTAGAGCGCAAAATGATGGATGAAATCAATTATGCAAAGGAGGAGGCTTGTCGGCTGAGAGAGCTAAGGGAGGGAGCTGAATGTGAATTGAGCAGACGTCAATATGCAGAGCAGGAATTGGAGCAGGTACTTATGTTTCTAAAAAGTATTTGTCAGGATATTTGTATTGCTACTCTGAGGAGTCAGGTCCTGTTTTTGTTCAGTCCTCTACCTTTAGTCCCATGTATGCTGTTCCTCAGTTAATGAAATAATCATTTATTCATATTGTTACCATTGATCCATGTCCATATGGTATAGTAACAGGGTAGCCACTGAAAAATAAAGTGACTGTCATGTTTATTCTTTCATAAAATCTTATTTCATGTTGTGTTAATTGTCTTAAGTATGTTTAAGGTATTTATTTAACATCTGTAATATGTTTGGGTTGTCACTTGGTAAAAATTTGTCCAATTTTGAACTTCTCTGCAAAGGTGAAGGATCTCTATTAGGCATCTCTTTGAGTTCTGTTAAATGGTTTTAGAACATAATCTGCTAAAAGTGTCAAAGTCATCTGTAAGATATCCTTCCTTATATCAGTTTCCCCTATTCAGTTACAATAGCATGCAGGCATTCAGGCATTGCACAGAGTCTTTTGAACCAGTTTGGATTCTGGGAGAATTTAATTAGGTGCATATGTGATGGTGTCCTGTTCCTGCTGTACAAATTTACCACAAACTTAGTAGCGTAACAAACTCAGGTTCATTATCTTAAAATTCTGGAGGTCATGGGTCTAAAATGGGTCCACAGAGTTGTGATCCTACTGCATGTCCCCAGGAAGGGTCTGTTTCCCTGTGTTTTTCATTTCTAGAGCCTGCCTGCAGTGGGAGGCTCGTGGCCCCTTCATCTTTGAAGCATGTCACTCGAACCTCTAGTTCTGTTAACTCATTTCCTTGGACATTGAGCTTTTCTTTACTGATAAAAAACATGAACAGGATGAGGATTGGGAGACTTTCTCAGATTTGGAAGGGATGGGCTGGAGATATAGCTCAGTTGGTAGAGTGCTTGCCTTGTATGTACAAAGCCCTGGGTTCAAGTCCCAGCACCACCACCAAAAAAAAAAAAAAAAAAGATTTGGAAGATGTCAGTTGTAAAGCAGGAATAGGAAACTCAGTGTCCTGCCTCCCACTTGGTTATATGCATTGTTGCTTTCCCTCAGTCATTAAAGAAGAAATGAGAATTATGTGATAAGTGAGTTTTAATTTCAGTTTATGGAAAATATATACGATGCATTATTATTTCCTTCCAGTTTTTTGTTTCAGGAGGATTTGTCTGACTGTGCTCAGTCTTTTGTTACTGTTAACTACACTTCCCCTCACAGCCCAGACCTCTATTCTTTTGTATTTCTTCTCTGTAAAGAGTTTGTTCTGTTTTCAATTGCCTCTTAGACGTATTTTGTAGCCATGCCTCATTTACCTGGCAAACCTGATCTGTACAGACTGCAGTAAAGAATCAGGGAGTTAACAAAAAAGGCCTAGCCAAAATTATATTGTGGCCAATGATTAGATATTACGGCCTTTATACTCTTTTGAGAACTCCCTGCCTGTTCCCACAGAGATGCCTGGCTCTTGGTTTGTTCCCAGGACTAGCAAGCTTGTTGACTTTTTTCTGACCTTTGCAGATAAGAAAGAGCAAATTAGAAAGAACTGGTGGTAGTATTTCACAGGTGACTGCCTCATGGTGGGAGAAAGGACACAATATAAGAAAAAGGGCCCAAGGATCATGAACATTCCAATCTGAAGTTTTGGCATCCAAGACCTTGCTTACATTATTTGACTCCACGGTTACAACTATGAACATAATAATCCTAATTAGGTCCCAAGTAAATAAGTGATAGTTTAAAGGGAGAAGTAGGTATTTTAGGAAAAACTTTGTCTAACGTGATTGTATGTATAAAAAACGACATTATTTGAGGGCTTTTTGTTTGCCAGAGTGAATGCTACACACATTGCCAGTGATTTGCTCATGAGTTTTAATCCTTGAAATCCATAAATATGTGTAGATGAAGTATGTAGGGAGATAACTTGCTTAAGTTACATAGCTATTATGTGACCAAGGCAAGATTTTGTATATCCTATTCCCAAGTTTGTGTTTTCCCACAAATAACTAATATGAAAATGGTTTCTATCAAATAAAATATGATATGGTACAATCAGTCACCCAAAAGTCTTTATTTAAGGGAAAAATAACACTATACAAAATACATACCAGATTTCTCTGCCTTCTAATTTTGAGAAGTCAATTAACCTCACTGAAAAAATATAGTAATGCTTCTAATTATATGGAATTGTAGGTTATGTGACATTATATGTGAATTAATTTCCCAGTTAAACACTGTAATATGGAATTGTAGGTTATGTGACATTATATGTGAATTAATTTCCCAGTTAAACACTGTAATATGGAATTGTAGGTTGTGTGACATTATATGTGAATTAATTTCCCGGTTGAAAACTACAATTCCATATAATTAGAAGCATTACTGTATTTTTTTGGGGAGGTTAATTGACTTCTCAAAATTAGAGGGCAGGAAGATCTGGTATATATTTTGTATAGTGTTATTTTTCCCTAAAATAAAGACTTTTGGGTGACTGATAGTACCATATCATATTTTATTTGATAGAAACAGTTTTCATATTAGTTATTTGTTCTTTAAAAAAAATCTTAAGAAGCCTATATTCAGGATAAGTAATCATACCCCTGTTCTACCTGAGGCAGGCTTAAGAGGGAAGGAATTTGCCCAAGATTTCAGAGGTAATAAATAATAAAATTGGGTCAAGAAGCCAGGTTCTCAGATATTTAGGCTGTTTCGTTTTGTGGCAAATTGTTACTTGTGACTTTTATTTCTAACATACAAAAATTATGTAAGTAATTATCTTGTTTTTAAATAGCAATTCCTCATTTGCAAAAGCTACTAAAATTACTCACTTTCATTCTGTCTGTTCTTGTAAGTAGCAATATAATTCAGACTAAGAGTTACGATTTAGGTAATTTGATAAATGTATGAATAATTGCAGAGAAAACAATTAAACAGTTGCAATTATTGTCAGGTCAGAATTTCCACAAGTTTGATATATTATTTAATCGTCAGTATAAAACACTTTTCATCCTCAGTCCAAGCTAAAAATACATAGATTCTCTGTTAAATGTGTTTCTGTTGAGCTTTTGTAAAGGGGATATTTATGGAAACAACATTGAAGAAAATATCAGTATAGAGAATAAATTCAGTGGAATGTATCAGGATACTCTATATACTTCCTTGGAAATGAAAATTGTATGGAAATTTTAGTTTTAAAATCTTGTGAAGAAAAAGGGCTTGCTGACATACACTTTGGTGGTAGTATAGAGAACAACATATCATAGGACCTGAGCTCAGATTCTGTCTTCCTGAGAAATTAGCAGGGACACCACACAGCTGACCCAACCATCTTATTAAACATATTGTCCCAGGCACATTGCACAATGAATCATGCCAAGCAAATGTTGACTAGAATTTGCTTTCTGTGTATAAGTCCTGTCTTAACCTCACTTTTAATATCTCTTTTTTTGAATCATCTATTTAGTGTCGTGAAGTTTTTAAAAAAATTTTGGTGTTTAAAAAATATTTTTCTCATAATTATTTTTTTGTTAGTGTCTGATAGCTGTTCTGTTTCTTTATCAGAAATTTGTGTATAGTCCTCCTCTTAGTTTATTCTGGCACACAATGATGAAGTTTATTTAAATAAGCTGGGTTTGTTGAGATCAAGCATTCATTTCTCTGCACCTTGGTTGGGAGTGGAGTTGCAGGTACCTTGGTTAGCTTCGAGGGTAGACGATCTGCTGTGGTGAGGCACCAGAAACAGACCCTTCCTTTTCACTTCTTGCTTCATCTAAAGCTCTTGAGTTCTGTGTACATAATTCTATAAATGCTATCATGTTTTCACAAATCTTTAGTTTGTGCTCTCACTAGTTTTAAAATAAATCATTGCAAGAATAGACTATCTCTTTTTTCCATGTCATTTTCTCAGTGAAGCTTTCCTTCAACTATTTTCCCTTAGCCATTGCTACTACCTCACACTCTAAGCCTTGTATTTTCTTCTGTTTATTGCCTGGCTCCCTTAAAGGGAAAGTCAGGGAAATACCACATTTTTCCGTGAAGGATACTTATAGTTTCTTAAGGAAAATCAATCTTATTCAGAATGTATTTTCTCAGAATTTACACATGATCAATATCTATTTTCTGGTATATTGGCAGCAGTAAGTGGAATAGAAGTAGTAAGACAGACTATTAGGCAAATACACTTGTACAGTGAGAAATAAGTGGCCATAAAGAAGGTGTCATGAAAAACTAAAGAAAAAAGTATAACTTAAAACAAAATGAGCATACAATTAGGGAGCTATAATAGGGCCTTCTGGGAACATTAGAAACAATAATAGGTACCCATCTGATTTTGTACATTTCTTCATATTACTACTTTATAAATAAAAATTGCATTATAGGAAAGATATGATTAGTTTTGATTTGCCTATGTCCTGGATTTTTCTTTCAATGAGACTGACTACTGTAAAATCTAAAAACTAAATATTACAGCTTAAGTTAAGCCCCACCTAGCTTTAGCTTTACAACTTTTCTTAGTGAATGTAAGATGCACTTAAAACTTCAACTTTAGTTTCAATGTGAGAAATATATCGTATTTCCACTTACTGAGTTAAAAAGATGTTTGTAAAGAGTAAAGTTGCTTTTTCTTTTAGTCTTTATACTAAAAATGATTTAATCTTCCTTTCTCCATGCCTCCCTCCTTCATTCTCCTAGGTTCGCATGGCTCTAAAAAAGGCTGAAAAAGAATTTGAACTGAGAAGCAGCTGGTCTGTTCCAGATGCACTTCAAAAATGGCTTCAACTAACACATGAAGTAGAAGTACAGTACTACAATATTAAAAGACAAAATGCTGAAATGCAGTTAGCTATTGCTAAGGATGAGGTACTTTTATTTCATCATTAACTAAATGTGTTTCTTAGGCTGAGTTTTAGAAGGATTAGTCAATACAAAGATACAAATGAAAGTTTTATTGTTTGACATTATTTTCTTGAATTAGAATTTTTTTTGTAAATTGACTCTTCCAGTTATAGGCTTTAAAATAAGATTACTATATTTAGAGAAGTGCATAGCTTTCACAATGACCTTAGTATCCTTTAAAAATTATCATTATTATCATAATCATAAATGTTTTATACAGAGCTTTTCTCCTCTAGGTTGCTGCTTCATATCTGATTCAGGTTAGTAGTTACTAGAAATTAATGTTTGCCACTTAATAAATTGTGTGGAATAAGAATAAGTCTTAATCTGAATTCTAGCAAAAAAAAAAAAAAAAAGCTCAGTTTACTTACTAACACCTCCATTGCAGTAGGATATAGTTAATGTTTTTCTGTTAGTTTTAATAGAAAATTCAGGTCTTTCTCAGCCATACAAATAAGAAGAAAATTCTGCAGAACATAGTGTTGAATTATATTGATTGGCTTAGGAAAGCATGCTTTTTCTTTTTTTTTTCTTATTTTGGAAAATAGCTGTATCTTGGCTAATATTCTCCACTGGTGTTAAAATTATTAATATATTCTAAACGAAAATAAACTTAATTAGTATGTGTGTGTTTTCCCCCCAAACCTAGTCTTATTTTTCTCCCCTTGGATTTCTAGGCAGAAAAAATAAAAAAAAAGAGAAGCACTGTCTTTGGGACTCTGCATGTTGCACATAGCTCCTCTCTAGATGAGGTAGATCACAAAATTCTGGAAGCAAAGTAAGAATTTTTTTTTAACCTACATGCTTATCTGCTGTTGTTTTGAAATGCATACTTCATAGACGGTTTACATTTAAATTTATCATTGAGTCATACACAGTTACATAATTTACACTGAGATTGGATAATTTCTTCTTGGAATTAGTTAATTGCTATGGTCTGTGTTATTGCCTTTATAGTGCCCTATTAAAAATTCCTTGATATAGTAAGTAATTCCTATATTGATGTTTCAGGAAGGCTCTCTCTGAGTTGACAACTTGTTTACGAGAACGACTCTTTCGCTGGCAACAGATTGAGAAGATCTGTGGTTTTCAGATAGCCCATAACTCTGGACTCCCTAGCCTGACATCTTCCCTATATTCTGATCACAGCTGGGTAGTAATGCCCAGAGTCTCCATTCCACCCTATCCAATTGCTGGAGGAGTCGATGACTTAGATGAAGATACACCTCCAATCGTGTCGCAATTTCCTGGTAAGTAATTAGTTCAACAAAAAGAGTTGGTGTGTTTTCAAAAGTAACTTTCTACCATGCCCTTTTAGGAATCAAGTATTTTGAAAACTTTGACAAAAATTTAGTTTAGCCTTTATTTTGCTTTTTCTTTTTGTTGGTACTAATTTAAGTGTTTACTATTTGAGAATACTATATGATGTACATTTGTATACTTTATATTACATTTTATATACACATAATATTAAGCAACATGAATGCTTGATTGATTTGCATAATTGATCAACAAATATTTATTTGAGCAATGGTTTTATATAACTCATTGTGTTGAATGTTGACTATAGGACTTTGCTTTTATTTTGTTATTTTTTGGTACCAGGGATTGAACCCAGGGATGCTTTACCACCTAGCTACATCCCAGCTCTTTTTAGTTCTTATTTTGACACAGGATCTTGCTAAGTGGTTGAGGCTAGCCTGGAACTTTCCATCCTCCTGCCTCAGCTTCCTGATGTGGAGTTAGGACTTTGTTTTTAAGACATTGTTTGTAATTAAATTGAAATGAGAGGATCACATTAAAAACATAATTGACAGTAAGGACAGAACAATATAAATGCTAAATCATTGTATGAATGAAGTGGTTAATTTTGAGTGGAAACTTCCTTTTCAATAGCACCTTAATCTTTAATAGAAATATAAATTAGGGGAAGATCTTGGAAACCTGAGCTTCAGTCCTCGCTCTGTAACTAACCAACTATGGATTTTGAGTCAGTCTTTGATTTTTTTTTCAATGGAGTTACCATTTTCAAAAATTGTGGTTTTTAGCATTATATATATATATATTTTAAGTTCTGTCCCTTTATTAATAGATATTATTGCCCTGTTCTATGTAACTCATGAAGTACTGCATCTGTTTGCCTTTTAGGAAAATCAAACTGTTTGTTTAGAAGTAGAAGAACTTTTAATTTTTTATTGCTATAAAGTGGAACTCCTTCCAAAAATAGCTTTTTTTTTTTTTTTTGCATGTGAAGTTTTCATTACATTGCTTAGATATGCTCTAGGCTTTGAAACTGTTTACATTATGAAAATACATTTTAGTAGGAAGGTGAAATTTAATTTCACTTTGACTTTTTTACAGATGTTCTGAATGTATAATTGTGTCTTCATTTTAAAAATGTCCTTGTTTTTTGCCTGCCTGATCCATTTTTCCAATATTTGTGATTTTTTAAAAACAGTGTAGACAGAGCAAGGTTCTGAAGAATGGAGGACAGAACCTAGTTATTGATTTGTTGAAGACTTATAGGGAAAACTTTAGCTTTTGGAACCAAATAATGATACAAGTGTTTTTCAGTTTGAATTCTTCTATCCAACTGTTATAGCTTTCCTGAAGTTGGGATTTAGAAACAGTTCTAATTTTATAAAAAAGTTTTATGAAATAAAGCCATTAATTTGCTGATTAATTCTCAGTCAGTCACTATGTGCTTTGTGGTTGCTCTGGTTTAAGGTTCACTTGTAGAGCTAGAACAGTAAGGCAGTGAGCACTTAAAGCAAGTAGGAGGAGTGGCCAGATGGTAAGTGCAGCGAACACTAGAAATGTGTGAGCTCATTCATTTCACTTGCCCCGCACTGCAAGGTAGTGGTGGTTACAAAGATATATGTAGATCCAGGCTAGCTCTACGGTTTGAAGGTTTGAATTGTGTTTGTTTATTTGATTTATATGCCCTTAAGCTTGTCAAATACAACACCAATTCATAAGTACATGTATTTGTTTACTATAACTGTTTTAAGTTGCATTTTCTCCTGAAAATCTGTATCAGAATTGTGCTTGAAGGTACATTCCCTAAATTAATGAGTTTTCCCTTTTGCCTTTTTAGAAAACACTATTGTGTGTGTGTGTGGGGGTCGCTAAATAGACATCCATCCATTAAAAGAAAACATACTAAATGTGAATAATTGATCTTAGATTTAAATGATTATGGTAAACAGAGAAATTTGAAATTTCAAGAGAATATGAAAAAAGTACAAGAGTTGGTTTGAAATTTATTATGATATTTTTAGAAACGCTGCAATCAAATTTATTACATCTAAGAAATAACTGAAGTTACAGTTTATGATTTAAGAACTCTACTTCCACCCAGGGGTACCTCAGTGGTACTGCATTCTACTTAGTTATAAAAGCATAATTTCTGGACCCGATAAATGGGAAGCTGTTAACCATTGGAGTAGAGTCTAGGGTAGGATAAAGCTGCTTCATTTATATACACCTCCTCAGGAGTTTATTTTTTAACCACAGGGATGTGTAAATTTTATGTTTGAAATAATAACAAGGATACCTGCCTGTGGTATGTTAAGAGCAAAGTAAAAAATTCTAGCACATTAATATTGTCTGTGTCTAATTATATGTGAAAAAAATCAACAGTTAGCTCTGTGTGAGTAGGAGAATGGAGGATAGTTTTTTCCTATTTCTTAGTATCTGCTAAATGCTTTCATAGTAGAAATGTAGTAGCAAATTATTTAAAATTTCTTATGAAGCCCTTCACATTGCCAAAAACTAGTGAAAATAATATGCCCATCTACCACAAACAGAAACAGATTTTAACATTTTACCAATTTATCTTTTTGTCTAAATGAACCATTATAGATATCTCTAAACCTCATCATCTCACTCTTCTAAGTTGTGTATTATTTTAAAGTCTGCTGTACTTATGTTACTTACATATATATCCACAGCAATATATACCATTGTTATGTGTTTTAAGGATTTACATAAATGTTATGAAATTGTACATATTGTTTTTGTAATTTTTTTTCTCAAAAGTGCATTTCAAAAAATTCCCATGTTCATATGTCTATATGTATCTATGTATTCACTATAACTGTTTAACTGATGTTAAACTGAGAGGTTCTTTAGGCTTTTTTGCCTTTTCAAACAGTACTGCAACCAGCATCCTTATTTTTATCTCTTTGCACAGAACTCTTGAGTTTCTCTGCAAGGGTGCCTACAAACAGATCACTGATCACCTCTTACTAGTCATTGCTGACTTGCTTACATACACACGGTTTATGAGTGCTTGTGTACCTCTGTCCTCGCCCTTACTTGGAATGATTTGATTTACTTGCTTTGCAAATTGAATGAGTGTGAAATAATACCTCACTATTCTTAAAATTGTTATTTCCTCGAAGTCTGCTAAAGTTGAGTACCATTTCATCTTTCAGCATTGTCATTTAACTTGCTTCTTTGAGTTACTTGTGACTGCCATGGAATCCCTTCGAGATTCCTTGCTGATTTGAAAGCGTTCTTTATATTTTCTGGTTATTTGCAGGTTGTATTTTCTCCTAGGTTTTGACTTTTTAATGACAAACTTGTCAATCCGATTTTGTCTTTTTACATCATTTTCAGAAGATAATTATGATTTGCTGTCCCATAACTTCTTAGGTTTTCATGCAATCCCTCAATCCTTTAATCTACCTGGAGGTTAGATTTTTGTTAGCAGTCTGAGGTTGGAATCCAGATCTCTCTATTGATGTGGGGCTAAGCAGTTGTTGTGCTGACTTGTTTAAGGCCCTTTCTCTCCATAGATACAGGAGTGCTTCTAGCTCTGGGCCCAGTGGCTCCACTCTAGTTGCTATAGCTTTGTAGTAAGTATTGATATATAATAAGACTGCATTGTTCCGATTCAGAATTCCTACTCTTGACCAATTATCCTTATAAATTTTAAGATCAGCTTATGAAATTTCATGAAAAATTCCACTGGGGATTTTTTTTGGTAGGGGAGATTAAGGGGAACTTTCTTTGAATTTTTTTATTTATTTAAGGAGAATGACCACTTATAAACTACACTGAGGTCTTCTATATCTCTAAATAAAATTAATTTATTTTCTCTGTGCTGATCTTGCATGTTCTTTTTAAAAAGATAAATTTCTAAGAAGCTTAATTTTTTTTGTAGTTACACATATTACCTTTCTTTAAAAAATTATGTCAAATTACTTGCTGCTGATAAAGAAATGCTGTTGAAATAGTATATTGATACTGAATCCAGAAACGTTGGGTTCTTTCACTAGATTTTTCAGATTTTTTTGTGTGAACAATAAGAAGTTATTTTTTTTCTTTCCCATCCATATGCCACTCCCCCTGTTCCTCACTTCATTGTGCAAACTGAGACCTCCAGTAAAACGTTGTATTAGAGTGGTGACTGCAGGCAGTAGTGGTTCTCATTTCTTATTTTAAAGACGATGTTTGCAATATTTCAGGTTTCATGATACTTTTTTTTGCTGTTTTTGTTACATTGCTTTTTAAATTAAGGAAATTAATTTCTATTCCTATTTTGTCAAGAATGTTCTTTTTCTTTTAAGTCAATGAATGTTAAAATTTAACAATTTTTTTCTGCAAAATTTGAGTTTATCACTCTTTTCCTTTTTTCTGTTGAATTTTAATACATTTAAATAATTTCCATTAAATGTTAGTGAAAGTATAGTTGTTTCAATGTTGTCTTTTTCTTTTTATTTATTTTGCAGTGCTGAGGATTGAATCCAGAGTCTTGTGCATGCTATCATTAAACTACCTCCAGCCTTCAATATATTATGTTTATTAAAAAGTTGGATTTGGTTTGGCATATTATTTTATAGAGAATTTTTGCATCTTTAATGATACATTGTGTTAGCCCCAAATTTTCCTTCCCAATACTCTTTGTTTGATTTTGGTATCAAGGTTGTATTAACATCATAAAATAGTCTTAGACTACTCCTTATTATTCTATTTCATTCTCTTCTACCCTTACAGAGGTAAATAGTAATCTTGTGGTTAAGAATTGGGACTCTGGAACAAGACTGCTTGGGTTTAGATCCTTATTTCCCCATATTTTAATGATGTAATCTTGTGGGAGGTACTCTTTAAATGAAGAAATACCTGTAAAACACTTAGAACAGCCCTGCCCAAGAGTAACCACTCAATTAATGTTATGAAATTTTGTTCTATATAACAGTATAAGATACAGATTATTTGTTCTTTGAAGGTTTTAAAGAAATTTCCTGTAAATTGAACTTGGTGTCATCATATTTTGATGGGGATGGGGAAAAGACAGATTTTAAAACTACTGATGAAAATTCTCTCCTTGTTAAAAATATAGATCAGTTAAGTTATATGTTTCTAGAATATTGTCTGGTATAATTTAAGTTTTGTTAGCAAAAAGTTGTTCATAATATTTTATGATTTTTAAGATGTCAGTTATATCTATCTGTAAATCTTTTTGTTCCTTATAAACTTATTTATGGTGCCCAGAAACATTATTGATTCATCTGGCATAGTTTATTTGATTTCATGCTTTTTACTCCTGAAAAAAACTGCTGGTTTTCTTGATATTCTCCATCTATCTCTAATCTTAACTTTTCTTTCTTTCTTGGTGTTTCTGTTTGTTTATTTTAATATTTATATTACTTTAGCTCATGAATTTTCAGTTTTCTTTTTTCCCTTAATATATGATTTTAAGGCTATCATGTTCCTGCTAAGACTTCCTTTTGCCACATCCACAAATTGTGATATGTATAATTTGGTTATCATCTTGGTTTAAAAGGTTTCTAATTTCTAATGTGACCCTTCCTTGAAGTATGAATCATCTGAAAGCATGTTTTGGTTTCTAAATGTATGTATGTTTTGTTTGATTACTGGTTTTTACAAAAATATCTTTGTTTTTTGATTTCTAGTTGCCAATGTGGTTAGAGAATGGTGCCTTGTGTGACCTTTATATTTTGGTGTTTCCCAAGATTTGCTTTGTGACTTAGTATTAGATGTGTTTTGGCTGTATCTCAGAAGTCTTGTTTTATGGTTTCTGTTTTTCACACCTCTTTTCAGCTTTTCTGTTATCCTTCTAAAGAATTAAGGGTCTTCAAATACTTTTGTTTTTGTATAAACTCCTCTTCTCATCTTATATGTTCATATTATGTAGTGTTTTGTTTTATGTAGAATGTCCTTTAACACAGTTACTGTTTTGCTGTTGTGTCAGTCAGTGTTTAGATATATGTATGTGTTTATTTCTCTATTAATCATTACATTTTGCTTTTTGCTCCACTTCTTGAAAGTAAGTTCTTAACAAAAATTCTTTAATTGACCGACCTGGAGTGATGAATACTCTTTAGTCTTTACCAGAAAATGCCTTGAAAGAGTAATAATTTAATTAAGTATCATATTACAGAATGACAGTTTTTAAAAAGATAAACTTGAAAGCAATAAATGCAAATTCTCAGATGCCAAAACAGAGACTAATAGGTCTCTAATAGGACATACAGATCCATTAGTTTTTTCTGTATTTGCCACAGTATATTGACGTTGTCATTTTATTGGTTAAGAAGTTTGTAGTCAGTCAAGCTGTTCTAATTTCTTTTTTTGGTACTTTGTTACTTTTCTCTGATTGCTTGAAAAATATTTCATTGTCTTTGTTATTTTGTGGTTTCACTACAAGATGATCAAATGTGGATTGTTTTTTAAGTTTTCTTTTTTTAGCTAATGTTTGATATGTTTCTTGAATCTGAAGATACATGTCTTTTGTCACTTATGAAAAATGATTAGGAATTATCTTTTTGAATAGTTTATCTTTAGTCACTCCTTCTAGAGTATTAGCTATCTAGAAATATTGACTAATATTAGCCTATTACTTACAGGGATCTTACTTTATCTTCTGTATCTTTTAACTAGTCTTTTTATAGTATTGATCTAGCTGTGCTACAGAGAAATTTCCTTATCTCTGTCTTCTAGATTACTAATTCTTTCTTTAGCTTTGTTCAATTATCTTTAGCCTATCTTTGCATTTTTAATTCCAGTATTTGTGTTTTTCATTTCTATTATTTCTTTATTCATTAAATCTCTTTTTTAATGTTTGATTCTTGTCATATTAAAATTTATTATTTTATAGTTTAATGATTTTAAAATCTTATTTTTTAGTTTTCATTTGATAATCCTATTATGTGTTGTTGTTGATTGATTATTACAGCCTTTTGCATAGTAAACTGCCTTCTCTATCCTGTTATATAATTTTTTTTTACTGAGCTATTTTTAAGGTAAGACTTGATCCCCCCACATAGAACACTTTGTGAGAGGTTGGAATGTCCCTCAAAATGATTTTTTTTTTTTTTTTTTTTGCTTCTGGCAGTAGTTTCAAGGATATCACCAAATCATTTTCAATTTTTATATTAACTTAACCTTTTTAGGTTAGGATTTTATAGATCCTCTGATAGTCTTAACTTTTACTTTAAACTAATAGGACATACAGATCTTTTAATCCATCAGGTTATTTCTGTTTGTATCATCCATTGATTTATTCATTAAATACTTATTAAGTGTTCACTTTTCCTTAGTACTGAGCTAGGTGTTGTGATACAATGTTGCATACAAAACACCCATTATTGCCTTCCTGGAATTTATAGTTTAGTGGAGGACAGATAAGAGCTATGCTATGAGATGAGTTATGGGATGGAGAAATATTCCATGGCTCTTCTATTGAGAGAGCATTATAGGGCAGACCTTGATCTCAAACTTGAAGGGGCTGGAGGAACTGCCATTTAAGCAAAGACCTGAAATGGGAGGACATGGGAAAGTTGGAGAAAGGAGTCCTGGAAGTAAAAGAGAACATGATGCCTCTGAGGAGCCAAGAGAGGTATACTTATCCCAGTATTTCTATAACAAAAGAGAGAGACACTAACTTCAAAATAGAGACTAGTTAGTTAGGGCAATCTAGTCCATATTAAAGAGTTTGATTTTTAAGGATTTTACACAGTAGAATGAATGTCGTTTTCCTTTTACGTTTTAGAGTGATCATGCAGGTTTGGTGTGGAGAAAACATTGGAGGGAAAAGATCAATCAGGAGGCTGATAGAATAGTCCAGTATAGTCCATTAGCATGGAAGTGTAGTGGAGGGGACAGATATGAGAGATGCCAAGGAGGCAGAATTAGACACTTGATAGTCAACTTGACATGGATTTGATGGAGGAAGAAGAGTCAAAAGTGAATTTACAGTTCAGGTAACTGGTTGGGTGATAGTGTTATTTACTGTACATGAGACACAGAAGATGAAGTGAGTTTGAAGAGGAAGATGTTGAATTCATTTGGGCATCTGTGGAATATCCAAATGTCCAGGACGCAGCTGGAGATGAGTCTCTAAAGTTCAGGAGAAAGATTGAACCTGGAGTGGCAAATCTGGCCTAAGACTACAAACAAGAATTGTAAATCTACAAATGTGATTGAAATCATAAGAGTTACATTAAAACCTCATATGTTTATGTTCACTTCTGTGTAATTTTTAGCCCTATGTTCATTTTTGTTCCTTTTTTATTTTTTAACTTTATTAATATAGGTGGTAGAGAATAGTAATAATTATATAATTACTTTAATATAGAAAGATAAATAGTGATATATCAGTGGCATCAATTCTCTTGTGTATTTGCAGGAACCATAAAGGAGATTGGACCTTAAGAGTGTTCTTGTTTATCTGTTCTTCAGGGACCATGGCTAAACCTGCTGCATCATTAGCCAGAAGCAGCAGTTTGTGTCGCTCGCGTCGCAGCATCGTGCCCTCCTCGCCACAGTCTCAGCGAGCTCAGCTTCCTCCACATGCTGCCCTCGCCTCACACCCTCGGCATTCCCACCAGCCCCAGCACACCCAGCACTCCTTGCCTTCCCCTGATCCAGATATCCTCTCAGTGTCGAGTTGCCCTGCACTCTATCGGAATGAAGAGGAAGAGGAGGCCATTTACTTCACTGCTGAAAAGCAATGGTACTGGCAATGGGTAGATTGCAGCACCTGCTGCCTCTGGGCAGGGATAAGGGCAGGGTTGAGGGTGGGGAGTGGTGCTTTCAGTTTGTGCTGCTGCATAACAAGTCACTATACACTTGGTTCTGTGGCTTCAGACAACACCCATTTGTGTGCACTCGGTTCTATAAGTCAGAAGTGCAAGCCTGGTGCAACTGCATTTTCTGTTTGGGGTCCCACAAGGCGAGAACCACCTGTTGGCGGGGCTGCCTTCTCATTTGGAGTGCAGGGTCCCCTTCAAAGCTCATGTGCTTGTGGCAGAATTCAGTTCCTTGAGATTATAGGACTGAGGTCCTGTTCCTATGCTAGTCTTAGCAAGGGGCCAAGACCAGTGGCCAGTGAAATGGTGCTGTTCTCAGGCCATAAAGGCTGTCCTCCATTCCTTGCCATGTGATTTCCATCTTCAGAGAAAGTAACAATGATCTCCCTTCTGTAAACTCTTTTGCTGTGAATCTCTGACTTACTCCATCTCTGATCTCTGGACTCAAATTTACTTACCTAGATAATAATCTCTCTATATATTAAGAGCAACTAGTTTGGGGTGTTAATGTCATCTGTAAAATCTCTTCACTGCAGCATTTACATTTGTGTTTGAATAACTGGAAGAAGGTGTATGTACATCAGGGGCCAGGAATTTAGAAGCCATCTCAGAATTCTGCCTACTGTTGAAATGTAGGTAGATATTTGGTCACTACGGTTTATTCCTAAAAAAATAATTCAGGTTTTGTATCTCCGTTACAATTGGAGAGTTCAGTGCAACTTTGCTTGGTTAGCACTTCATATTTAGCCTTATGTATACCTTTACAATGTAACTATAGTCTCCAGCAGATGTCTATACTGACTGAACTGGTTTTGTGTGGCTTCTGAAAATTAGTAGGAAAACTCTGGAGCTACACTGTCCAATAGAATTTCTTGAATTTATGAAAATGTTCAGTCATCATTTTAGATAGCAATGTCAAAAATTCACAGCCAGCTCATAAATATAAGAACAATTTGAATTCAGAAAACATTTTTTCTTCTTTATTTTTGGTCTCTCAACTATTGAATCACCAGAATCCTTATGAAATAATAGTAGTATTTAGTATTTGCTTATCTTTTATGTTCTATATATTATGTCCATATGTATTCATTTAAACCTCACCTTAGGTTATCTTCTTGTACATGTGCTAAATTTAAATTAATTTAACTATATTTCACTGGAGAAAAAAATAGAAAAATAAAATAAGCAGGGTCATAGCTCATTGGTAAAGTGCTTGCCTAGCATGCATGAGGACCTAGGTTTGATCCTCAGCACTGCCAAAAAAATAAAACTGTTAAAGAAAATAAATAGTACAAATGATTAAGTTCAAAATTCCAAAGAAACTGTGCTGTAGAGAGAATATAAATTTTAAGCTATACTATACCTGTACTCTAAGTCTGACTATGTGGGAAAAGTAGCAGTACATTAGATTATTATTTGTTTTGGAATTCAAATATTAGAATGAGAAGAAGTGACATTAGAAATTAATCAAAGCTTTTTCCTTTAACGTAGAAAAATTGAGACCTAGAAAAACCAGGTGATTTACCCAAGATTTTACAGGTGTAAGGGCAGGACCAGTATGGCAATCCAGGTGTCCTAACTTAGTATTCTTTTCACACACTGTTTAAGGACTAGTTTTTGGAATGTTTTTAACCTACCTTAGAATTTCACACAGAAAGCAGAAAAAAAAGTAAATTTATATTTATAAAATTATAAATAAATCACCTTTTGACTTTGGAAGATGAACAGCTTCAGGGAACAGTGAATTATCCTGTTCAATTAATTCACTCCAGAAAGGTGCTTCATAGAAATGTAATGATTTCTACTACTAATGATTGATTTCTGAGTGTAGTCCTTTCTTTATATTTGAACTGCCTCATGCTTTCTCTAGTACTACTCATTATCAAATTGTAGAAGCACTTGAAAATCAGGCAGCATATGTAGATGTGTTATATGAAACTGTTATTTAAGTCTTTATTAGCTCAGGGGATTTTGTACTTTCTGGGAACTTGTAGTAAAGATAATCTTTTCATACATGTAGGAATAAAGTAAATGGACATGACCAAATAAATCCAGCAATCTAATGCATACCTAAAATGGTATTAACAGAAAATACTTGTCAAAAGTAAATGCCAGAGTAAACATGAATGTAAATAATATGAAAAGTAATAGTAATCATAGACCATCCAAGGATAGTGTTCATTCATTCTATAAATATGAATTTATTCCTTGCTATGTGTGGTGCACTGGTTATAACTTAAGTTGCCAAAGCAAGAGAGATGGTCCTGGCCTACTCCAGCTGTAGATCATAGTCATGTGTGTTTTTGCCTTTCTGTCCTGTCCTTGTCTTGCTTGCTTTCTTTGACCAGTTACTTTTTACCCAGACTCTACCTTTCATTTCATAAGCATCTTTTTCATGGAGTGAACAGTATTCAGATTGGGCTCAGTGTATTCCAAAAGTAAATAAGACAGAGTTCCTAATTTTCAAGATCTCATTCTGTTCATCCACCCATCCGTTTGTTCATTCATTCATTCATTCATTCAACATATTTGTATTCATTACTCACTGTGAGCTGGCCACTATTCCAGTGCAGAGATTATAGAAGTTAAGAAGACCACCCTCCCTAAGTTTCCTTTCTTCTGGGGATACTGACTATAAACTGCTGAATATAAAATATCTGTTACTGGTATATGCTAGGATGGTAAAGATATGTAAAAGAAAAAAGAAGGCTGCTTCACATAGAGTACCTGGGGGAGGCGTCTCTGGGGAGAGTGTAGTAACCCGTATGACATGGAGAAGTAAGCCATATGGAGATGAACAGGTGATATCAGGCAGGGGAAACAAGTACAAAGCTGTGGAGTTGTCCCCAAATGGGCATACTGGAAGAACAAGAAAGAAGCCATGGTGGGGTGATGTAAAAGAAGGGCATGTGACTGGAAAGAATCAGGGAGCAGATGTACAGGGACTTATAGGCTGTGGCAAGACTTCTTGAATTTTACTCCAAGAGTGAAAGCATTGGAAAACCTTGAACAAATGAATAATGTGCTAATTGAGGTTTTTAAAAACTCACTTTATTGGCTTGTAAAGAAGTAACAGAGGGAAGAACAAGCATAGAAGCAGAGAGACCAATTAGGAAACTGTTGTAATCATTTAGGTGAGTTCATGATGGTTCTGGAAGATGGATGGCAGTGAGGGGCTAATAAGGAGCCATGAATTTGAAGGAATGACTGATAACATTTACTGCATTATGGTTGCTGGGTTATGAACTGCAGTTTTCCACTTCTCTTTTCACTGTGGAGAAAGGTTGGGGAGACAGTCACAAAGGAATTATTCTTTGAGAATTTATTGAATATCTACTTACAGAGCTTTATGTAGTTGCCTTTTACCTATCCATTTCACTTTGCCACATCTCAGCTCTTTGCCCTCCTTTTAAAGCGTGGTAGAGCTTATATATTTGTATAGTATTTTCCTTTACCTCCTTGGGAAGCTATTATTTCATAAAGTTAATGACTGAAAAATTAAGTAAAGAGACTAAAGCAGTGACTAAAATTTCATCTTTTCATATATACAGTACCAGTTCTATGGTTCAGAAAGAAAAGTACTTAAAAAAAACAAAAATTTAAAAGGTTAAAAATATATAAAATTCTAACATTTTTATTTCTCTGACAATTGAAAAAGGCATAGCTTAAGTTATAATGTTCCTTAGGTTATAAGGTTTCTTTATTGTAATTTATGTGAAAAACAAAACATATCACTTGGATTTTAATAAACTATGTTATTTAAAATTATAATTTTCTAATTTTGTAGAAATGTATATAGAATCGTAGCATTTCTCCTATTAAATTGCTAAAGGTAATCAATGAAAGGCATTTTAGTTAGAATGTTTGCTGGGACTCTGAACAACATACTCATTTAAACTTTTTACCCCTGTCTCATTCAGGGAAGTGCCAGACACAGCTTCCGAGTGTGACTCCTTAAACTCTTCCATTGGAAGGAAACAGTCTCCTCCTTCAAGCCTTGAGATATACCAAACATTGTCTCCTCGAAAGATATCAAGAGATGAGCTCTCTCTAGAGGATTCCTCCAGAGGAGATTCGCCCATAACTGCAGATCTTTCTCGGGGCTCTCCTGACTGTGTAGGTCTGACAGAAACGAAGAGTATGATCTTCAGTCCTGCAAGTAAAGTATACAATGGCATCTTGGAGAAATCCTGTAGCATGAACCAGCTTTCTAGTGGCATCCCAGTGCCCAAACCTCGCCACACATCATGTTCTTCGGCTGGCAACGACAGTAAACCAGTTCAGGAAGCCCCAAATGTTACCAGGATAAGCAGCATCCCACATGACCTATGTCATAACGGAGAGAAAAGCAAAAAGCCATCAAAAATCAAAAGCCTTTTTAAGAAGAAATCCAAGTGACCTGGCTGACTTGATGGAATTCTATCCAGTGGCATCTGTAAACTTCTCCTACCCTCACTCCCTGCTTTGTGTTTTAATTTTTAGGAATGTAACTCCATTGGGGCTTTCCAGACAGGATGCCATAGTGGAATGTCCTTAAGGGCAACTGTCTACTGTCTGCTTATTTAAGTGACTACATAATCAATTTGTAAAGCCAGTTATTACTGATAAATCCTAAGAGATGAGACAGTTTACAGTCATTTCTGCCTATTTATTTCTGCTTTGTTGTTAGTGATGTGTATACAACATTTTGTTGAAAGCCACTATGGACTTACAAGCTTTAATGGACTAGTAAGCCAGCATGGGCTTGCAAAAGTTTCTTGTTTACCAGAGCATCTTCTTATCTTTCCACAGAGCTATTTACATCATGGACTAAATAACTTAAAAGACATAAAACTAATTGCACTACTCTTTTCCAAACTGGAAAAAAAAATCTCTGCAAGTGAAACTGTATAGCGTTTATAAAATGACTATGGATAGGGGACTGTTTTCACTTTTAGATCAAAATGGGTTTTTAAGTAGAAACTAGAGTTTCTAATTGACTTGATTTCTGGAAATGAAAACCCACGCTTTTATTATGGGACGCTTCTTTAAATGCATTTATTATTATAAAGTTTCGAGTCCTGCTGTAAAGATCATGTTGTTTTGTTTTCCCCAGGGCTTTCACTGTGATTTACTGCATTGCAGGCTGTATGACAAAATATAAATAATTTAAAGAGAGAAGGCTCTTGATTCCTTATGCAAGTAAAAGAGTTGAAACTTGATTGAAGGTCTTAAAACATTCACAAGTTAAAACTGGGGTGGGGGATGTGGGGGTTCCAGCACTTGTTTACAGACATTGAATAGTGGCAAAGGATTTATGGCTTGTGAAAAATTTGTACTGTGGAAAAGATAATAAATTGGAGACATTATTGTGTGGGATTGTGCTGATTTTGTTGATAAAACTCCTGAAAAACATTATCTGTTTTCTGGAGAGCTTTGTAAGCTGTCTTATTGCTTAATTGCAATGTAAGAAATAGTGATGTTTGGAAGTAAGTTGTCAACAAATGTCTTTCTATTTTATATTGTTTGTCATATTTTTATGTAGTTTGAAATGTTTAAATGTTCTAATATCAAGATTAACAAATATAAATTTATGGTGCATTTAGATTGTGTTGTATTAATTTGTAAAATTCGGTGTTCATTATATCAGTAGGTTGTTATAGGCTAGCTTTATTTTGAGAAATGTCACATACAGCAACAAAGAACGTTAATATCTGGGTTTCTGCTTATTACACATTAAAAAAGTCAGTCATAAATGATCTGGTTAATGCAATGTGGAGGGTGTTTGGGTGAGCAATTCATAAGCATTAGCTAGAGTGGTTTCTCAGCATTATGGCTGAAAAAATACATGTTTAACCCAGTGCTATTTAGGTGAAAATGCTAATTGACAAGCAAGAAGTTTCTTTGAAATTTTCTCTAAAGAAAAGCTTTAATTACTAAGAATATGAAGAATTTAAGAAAATCTCCTATAAACTAGGATTGTTTGTTTTCCTTGGTCCTATTATCAAAAACTGTTAATTAAGGTCTTAAATGGTATTTATGTAGGCTGATACATACATGTTTAACAGACCAAGTCCTGTTAAGGGCAGAAATCGATTGAAATGAATTCATGATTTGTACTACTAATAAGGTTAGATAATCTGAAAGATAGAGTTTAGGAACTCAGATGAAAAGTTGTTTAAGAAGGGGAAATTGTGCATAAAGAATTGAAAGGTGTCCTGCAAAGTTTATTTGAAATGAAGAAATACCTTTTTCTTTTTCTTATAAAACAGGAGGGGTTCTTCCCTTTGGAACTTGCAGAAGGGAAGGGAGCTTTGTAGCTTGATGGATAGGGAAGGTAGAAGCCACTGGAGCCAGGAGTGAAGCTGGGAGAAGAGTTGCCAACAAGAACACTGCCTTTCTAGGGCTGGAGCAGGGCTCTGGATCAGGCTGCACTTCTGCTTAGGCCTCAGGGAGCAGGGGACACTGAATTCAGGGAGTCCTTGTTTGTGCTGCTTTTCACATACTTGTTTATAAATAGATTCAGTCAAGGAGTATTTACTGCTTTGTGGTGTTTGTAATATTTATTTTGCATTAATATAATACTCTATATTTGTAAACTTAACAGAAAGTAATTGAGCTTTGGAAAGCCACAATAATTTCTGTATTATTTATATGTGAAAGTTGGGCATTTCTATAAATTTTTAAAATTACCCACTTGTTGCCTTATTTTAACTTTTCAAAATTATGGTGTTTTCCTGGTTTAAAAAGTAATACCTTCCTTACTATTAAAAAATGATAGAGAAGTATAAAGAAGAGAATAACAGCAAGGAGACCAAATTCTACTACCTAAAATAACCATTTTTAGTATTTTGGTATGTTTTCTGCTATTTTACATAATCAAAATCATACTATACATTCACTTCTATGCCATGCTTTTTCACTTAATAAAAACATTTCTCCAACATCATTAACAACTCTTCATGAACAACATTTTAATGACTGTATAATAATCTGCTATTGTATGGATTTGCTGTACTCTTTTATAAATTTGCCTACCATGAAACATTATGCTGTTTTATGTGAAGTATTAACATTTAACATTTATTGATCACTCTCCATGCAGACATTGTTTTAAGTTCTAATATATATAATCTGATTTAATCTTTATACCAACCCTGTAAGGTAGATATTTTAAAAAGTCTTTTTAAATCATCACTTTACTGATGCAAGCAGTCCAGAGAATTAATAATTTGCTGACAGTTACATATCTAGTCAGTAGTAGAGCCATATGCTAACCTCCTAAGTCATACTGCATACATTCTAATGAATACTTTGATTTCTTAGGATATCTTTAAAAAGAAAAATGTAAAAAAGTGTAAAGATAACTTTAGTTCATATGTTTATATTTATACACCTATGTATGCACACATACGCACACAATAGACATAGTTTGATGGGTAGGGGAGGTAAAAGCTGCTCACATAGACATTGTCTCACGTGCATATATGGAGTGTAACTAGTTTTAGGGTTTCTTATCCACGTAGCCATTTGGATATCCATTTCCCACAGACTTGAGTGTATAAATACCCCTTTCTACACCATCATTTGGTTAAAACTTTGTTAATCCAATAGTAAATAATGTCTAGTGAGGTTGGAAAATTTCTAAATGTTTTGTTAGCTTTATATATCTTTTATTTCAATGACTTGTCTGTTCATGTTTTTTGCCCATTAAATTCTTGGGGTCCTAGTGTATTCCTAAATCTTCTGTACAGTCTTTCATATGTAGCTGTTGTGTTCTTCATTTACCATCTAATTAGTTATTTTTCTTTTATTGTGTATGTATTTTTCATACTTATTTAAAAATAAGTAAAAGCAAAACTAGGTTTAAGTTTTAAGCTTATTGATCTCTTGCTTTTAGGTCTTGAAGGGTTTCAAGAGTTTCACCTTGTTCATATGAACAAGGTGGATTTTCCTCCCAAATTATAGGTAGAACACAATACATATTCTTCTTAATCCATTCAACGAATGTTTAATAGCCTACTATGTACAAAGTGTTGTTATAAGCTCCGAACATTTAAAGGTAATGTGATAGGCAGATGCTTACTTTAAAGGAGCTCGGTATCTAATAAGGGACATAGATCTTTGTATATTGTAGAAATGTAAAATGAATGTTGGAACCTAGAGGTTCATGGAGAGAGATTATTTAGCTAACAAGTATTTATTAAAGGTAATTTAACTTAATGGTGCTCTTTTGTTGAGGATATGGAAGGCCTGGCCATGGTAGGAACCAAGGACCAAGAGCTAGTTAGTTTTGGTGCTTCTTCTGACTATTTGTCTGATTTCAGCAAGTGAGCTTGCAATTACTGAGTTTCAGCAAATTACACCATAGTAGAAGTTTAGGTGTTATTTTGGGGTAAATTGCCAGAAACACAGCATCTGAGCAATCCCATAGAAGCCTTGACTGTGACGAGTAAACACTATTGCTTGGCCACTTCCCTAGCCCTCACACAGTCTCCGAAGTGGCTCTCAAAGAGTCCTCTCTGTGCCCATGTTTGTTTGTAGACCCAGACAGAACAGTAGAGAGAGGCTTCAGTCCAGATCTTCATTTCTTAATGGTGTGCTGGGATTGAGACCAAGTACCCCGCATCCTCTCCTGAGCTAAGTGTTCCGACTGCCGTATCTCCCAGTGTTCTTATGATCCAGTTTTCACTTGGTCTGCTGCAATGTCTTCATCAGCTTTCAGAAGTGGGGGAGAGCAGTAAGCTGCAGGTATGGCAGGCAGTTCACCTCCACCTAAAGTAGTGCTGCAGGTGTGCTCCAGGGCTCAGCCTGTCCAGATCTCCAGTCCTTTAAGCAGTGGCTGAGTTTCTGCCTCTTGTGGACATGCGCTTTGGCCTTGACAGGTTCTAACTTCTTATAAAACTGGTCTTTAGGAAATCTAATCTGGGCCAAAACAGTTCTTGATCTCTGTATTTGGACTGTCTTGTTTTGGTATCAAATAATTTTGTTATGTAGCAGATGTCCATTGTTGCAGTTTTCTTAATAATACCTTGTATTTATTCCAAAACACAACCTCTTTAATTGAAGCCTCTTAACTCTAAAATACTCAGAGTCTAATTTTCCCATCTGTGAGAATGTTAGCTGAATCCCTCTTCCCCTCCGGCCCCAGGGGTTGGTGGCACCAGCATGTAGGGAGATTGAAGGTCAGCTCTACAGGGCTGGGAAAAGGTTTCCAAAACAAGACTGTGGCTTTTTCTTTGATTTTTCTTCATAAAAACACTTTCTATTAATGTGCAAGATGTGCGCCTGTAGCCCAAAAAGTACAATGACAAGAAATTAAAGCAGGTTTGAGTAGGGATAAAATCAAGCCTGGTACAATGCCAGAGGCTCACTTTGACCTTTAAGAGGGAAAAAGGAAATTGGAAGTCAGACTGGGCCTGGGAAGGGTGCACTTAGTGTCAAATCACCAAAGCTTGTCCATTTAATCTCTGAATGTTTCAGTCAATGCCCCTTCTGTATCTATGCTGGGGCCTTCCCTTCTTCATTTTTTATTTTATTAACTTTGAAAAGCAAAGTGAACTCAGCCTCACCCCTGTCATCCTTTTCTTGGTAAACTTTCTAAGTGGCACAGTGGGTTTTCTTTGAATAAAATATAAACTATTCAGTCTCTGTTCAGAGACTAATAGGACCTTAATACCCTGAGCCCTGCCTACCACTGTAGCCTCACGGTCTGCAGTTTATGGACATGCCCTAACAACTTCATGCAGTTCCAGAATGCACCCGGCTGCTCCTCACCCACCTCCCTGACTGTACTTGCTGCTGCTTTTGCTTTCAGTGTTCTTTCTCATCTCAGACAACTAACTCTAAACTTCAGCTCAACACAGGTATATCCAGGAAGCTTTTCATACATGCCACCAGTTTGAGCAAGATTTCACTTTTGTGAATGTCCAGACTTTTCTGTTTTTATTTACAGCACTTGTCATATCACATTACAATGACCTGTTTACTTGTTTGCCCTGCAGACCTTGACTTAGCTTTGAACTCTGAAGGGCTGGCATTTTCGGCACTGAATACCTTGCATGTCTGATGAATAAATAAATAACACTATTGCTGCCTTCAAGTTCCAGGTTGTTAAGGACCTTGACAAATTTAAGAATTAGAAAACAGTTCAGGACTATTTACAATACGGGTGAGCATTGTATACTGTATTTTCATTATCTTATATGGGGATTCTGAGAACAGAAGAGATCAAAGTGGCATGGAGTGACTTGCATGTTTTCATACTGTGGTGGGTGTTGAATGGATAGACCTAAGAAGAGGAACAGATTCTTTCCTTTCGGGCTGTGTTCTGATTTTTGCTTAGCGAAGTTCCTTAGCTTATCTAGTCCTGGTCTCTACCCCATCTCTTGAACCCAGCATTTAATGACTAGATGATGTACCTGGTCATGAATGTGATTTCTTGTACTATTGCACCCTGATCTTTCAACAATTACATAGTGAGATTCTGCAGCATGCTGTTCCCTGTGCAGATAACAACACAGATAAGCACAACCCTTATCTACTTTACTGAACAAATTCATAAATACTTCAATTACCATGCTTGATATTAGTGCCAAAATGAGAAGTTCACCGGGCTCTGAGACTATTTTTAGGAGGTCTAATGTAAGGTGAAGGAGTAAGGAAGCCTTTGCTGAGGATGTAACATCTGACCTAAACTCTGAAGTTAGTAGGGAGCATACAATGAGGACAGATTTCCGAGCAATCCAGGTGGTGGTAAGGCCACATGTAGAAGGACTCCAGGAGAGAAAGAATCAGGTGTGTTCAGGACACTGAAAGGAGGGACTGCAGTGAGGGGGTGAGACTGGTCAGTGGCTTGCAAGCCATATTGAAGACTTTGAACTGAATCCTGAGATCCATGAGAAATCATTAGAAAGATTAGAGATAAGAGCAATGATTTTCTTTGATGTTTTCATCACTTTCAAATAGTTGGAGTGGTAAATATGTTGGTTTATATATTCCTAAAATTCTCTTAGCATCTGTTACTAAGCTAGATACTTGGATTTAAACTATTTAGTGACTGGTTTCTAAATGGTGTGGATCAGGTGTAAGGGTGAGGATGAGTGGGGGCTTCAGGGGGTTAGTGAGAACCCTAAGATGAACGTGGGTGCCGTGGGGATATCAAAGGCTTTGTACCAGCTCGGGGGGGCTACAGCAAAATAGCGTATGCTACAGGTCTTTGCTGCAAGGTCATGTGGCAGAGGGAGATCAAGAGATCTCTCCTACTTAGAAGGCTACCATTCCTATTGGATTAGGACCCTACTCTTACAACCTCATTAAACTTTAATTACCTCCTCATTAAACTTTAATTTACTCTCCAGGTAAATTCACATTGGGTTTTGGGCTTCCATGTGTATCTGGGATGGGGGCAAAATTCAGTCCATAGCAGTTTCCATAATGTGAACCCTGCGGTTGTGCTTCTCAACTGAGGTGCAAATCAGTGGCACTAGGGGAACTTTTTCAAAATTGACATGCAGGGGGGTCTATCAGGCAAGTTTCTGTTTTCATTCATTCTGGCTTGGGGACTCAGAATCTACATTTTCTAAATATCCTTGGAATGATTTTGATTGTACTAGGGGGCACTTACTATATCTCTGCATTTTGTTCTTGCCCTATACGCTAGAAGTTCTCCTTCCTCCCCCTCCACTCCTCTCCCCATCTGGGAAATATTTCCTCCCCTCTTTGCATCATCCTCTTGGATCTATACTTCCCTTAGGAGAAATCTGGGGGAACCTAACATGCTCTGGAGCTACATGGGAACAGCGGCTGACCTGCCTTTCCCTTGCACTCTGTGTTACTTGTCCTGCTTGGCTGGCTGAATGTGGAACAAATTGGACTCTCCCATGCATGGCTGTGTGGGCACGGAGCATGTCATTTTCTCATGTGGATCACAAGGTCTAGACTTCGAGGAGGAAGAGGAAGGGCAAAGGAAAGTGACAAAGGAAAGTGGTGCTACTCCTTTGTAAAAAGCTGTCCAGGAACCCTCACTCAGGGATCTCTCTTTCAAGCTAATGAGCCAGAACTATGTCACACAGCCACCCTCAGCCAGAGAAGCTGGGAAGCACAGTGGGCTGGCATTGATTGATGATTGATTGATTATATACTGCTGACATCAAACAATTGGGGTTCTACTGATAAAGAAAAGGGGAGTGAGTTCGAGTGAAGACTTAGGCACAAGGACCAGTTGTGTTCTCATGTCTAGCTGCACTGGGAATGCTTCTCTTGAGCTGTGTGGCCCGTGCGTGTTCATGTAGGTGGATGTAGGGAGTGTCACTGGACATGTGCATGGTCTTGAGATAAATTTTAAAATTCTAGTGAACCATTGTATCCATGAGTTTCACAACTGTGAGACCAACTATGGATTTACCAATGATGGATTGAAAAAATATTTTTATGAAAAATTGCTTCTGAACATGTACATATTTTTTTCCCATGTCATTTTCCCCAGTATAATAATTATGTATATAGCATTCACATTGCATTGGTTGCTATAAGTAATCTAGAAATGAGTTAAGGTATATAGAGGATATGCATAGGCTACATGCAAATACTATGATGTTTTATATAAGGAACTTGAGCATCCATGGATTTTGGCATCTGTGAGGGGCCCTGAAACCAATTTCCTGAAGATACTGAAAGACCACTCTATTTGAGTTTCCACCATGTGCCAGGAACCATTCTAGATGCTGGGAATATATCAGAAAATAAAGCAGACAAAAAAAGTCTGACACTCCTCATGGAGCTTGCATTCAACCGGGGGAGAAAAGAAACAACTGAAATACGTAGTAAGTCAGATGAGGCCATGAGGGTTGGGTGGTGGGTTGCAATTTTAAGCTGGGTAGTCAGAGAAGATCTAGGTTAAGATTTTTGGCATTTGAGTAATGACATGAAGGATGTGAGAGGCAGAGTCATGCAAATACCTGAAAGAGAGCATCCCAGGCAGAGCAAGCAGGGACAGCAGGTGCCAGGACCCTGGGGATTCTATTATTCCCAATTTATGTTTGTTTGATGGAGTCGCAACAGTTTCCATGTTACTTTTTTCCCATGGGCATTGGTATGGTTTTGTTGCCCATAAAAGAGCAGCTTTGCAGCAGCACCTGCTGCTTTCTTCCCCCTATGGGATAAAGGGTGCCTCAGTGCCCATGTTGATAAATCGATTAAATTTTTACATGCTCCCCCCCACAAGTCCATTTCCTTGTTCTTCAGGGATACGTGTTGTGATAATCATGAACATGGACCTATGGAGTCCGATGGGTCTGCCTGTGATATTGGTAAGTAACCTATCCCCTCGGAATCTGTGTCCCCATCCTGGAAGCAGGGATTCGGTGCCACTTCACTGTTGGTCTGAGTGTCATATGAGGTGAGGAACGCAAAGGGCCTACCAGCTCCAGGTCCCTCACAGGCACCTCGACTGTACCTTTCTGCTCTTCCTCGTGACCTTCAGCCCCTGGGTCACAGAGATTATCTGCTCCAGTACTGTCCCTGTGAAAAAATAACTTCTTACTCCTTACCAGTGTGCGAGAGCCCTGTGTCACACTGACACTCTTCAGTGAAGTTATGTTTGCTGGCCTGTCCCCACACCCCACCTCAAAGTCTTTGGAGAGGCTGCAATGAAACCTTTACCTATTTGAGTGGCAAGTGTCAGTGTGCTCATGCTGACAGCTTGTCACTGTCAAGCACTGTCCACCTGTGCATTTCTCCCTGCCTCCTGCTACTCCAGGTGCTGATCCATTGCTCCTGTCTTCCTGGTATGTCACAGACCTGACCCCCTTGGTTCCACCCATGCTATCTGTGTCCTCAGACACACCTGGCCTTCCTTTCCTACCTGAATTCCACGACTCCTCTTGGCAATCACCTGTAGCTCCCTCCTCGGCATCCTTGACTTCCTGCTGTACTCAGTGCAGCAAACTCTGTCATCAGCTCTGACTTGGTTGGTCTCATCAGCTTGCTTTTTGATTTCTATCAGTAATATTGAATCCTTATTATCTCTTCACATCACCTTCCTCATGCTGAGTAACTGGTAGCTGCTTTGGTATGAATATCTTCAAATTCTTGTCCTTAACTTACAAAGTTTCATGTGTTATATATAGTGTGTGCACGCGTGCTCACACACACACACACGCACAGAGCCATCCTTCTCCCCATCCTTCAGCATCAGAGGAAAAGTTATTTTTCTGACCAAGAGTCATTCAGCCAGTTACGTTTTGAATTTTGTGTTCTCTTGCCTTTTCTGAGATCGGCTCACTAACGGCCTCATCTCTATTGTATCTTTAAAATTATACAAAGCGAACCCTAACCTTCAGGTTATAATACTTTGATTTGTATCTCACCAAGGATAGATTTTACTTTAATTCCTTTTAAACAAGAATAACTTATACTTTTCTATCATAACTTATACTTTTCTATCATTTTGCTACTATTAGCATCTATACTCACAAAGTTGAGAAATATCCAAAATATTAAATCAAATATGGCACATACACTCCCTGAGCATCAGAAAACCCCTGGGAAAGCTAGACAATGCCCAACACAGCACAGGGGCCTGTTTCCAGACTTTGGGTACTTTTTTTTTTTTACTAGTTATCCCATCCCATGTGATCACAAATGATTCATGAAGATTAGTCTTGATCCCTGTTATGGTTTAGATCTGGATTATCCCCAAAGTCTCATATATTAAAGGCTTGGTCCCCAGTTTAGCAAAGTTCAGAGGTGGGATTTTGGGGAAGTGGTTGGATCACTAGGGCTCTGTCCTCGTCAGTGGGTCAATCCACTGACAGCTGACTACTGGGAGGTGGGACCTAGCTGGAGAAGGTAATTCCCCAGGGATGTGCCCTGGAAGGGCATTTCTTGTGCCTGTCCCTTTCCTCTTCTCTCTCTCCTTCCTGGCTGCCATGGGCGGAGACACTTTCCTCCACCACACCCTCTGCCACCATGTTGTGCCTCACCTCAGGCCCAAAGTGATGGAGCAAGCTAATCAGGCCATGAGTCAAAATAACTCTTCCTCCTTTACATTGTTTATGTCAGGTCAGTTTGTCACAGTGATGAAAAGATGACTAACAACGATCACAACAGCTGGTTTCATTTTATTTTGTTCTGATTCATTTATGTTGGTGAAACAAGAAGTGCTTATTGAGACACATAAATTTCCTTCAAATGTATGGTCAGCAAATCCAGTGTTATGTGGTGTTAAGCAACTATTCAGGCAAAAAACAAATCTCTGTCATGATAACTCACAGGGAATTGAGTATATTTTCAAGACTCTATTATTCCAGAGAAGTTCTTATTGCTCTTATTTGTGCTCAGATTCTGAGACTAGAAAACCAAACCCAAGAAATTAATATCCACCCGTTTTGCCTGGAGTACCTATAAATGTGGATGGATTTCTATCTCTTGAGTTTCTCTCTCCCCAGCCCATCTGCTACAGTTCTTGGTCTGCTAGGAAATGATTCTCTCTACTACCTGAAAGTTCAGGACCACAAAAGCTTTAAGACAGACTGGTCTCCTGGGACAGCTCTGAGAGTTGTGGCTTCCACATAGGAAGCACAACTCCAGTGGGGAGTTAGTCATACCTAAGTGAGATCTGTCTTCATCGTACTGTAAGTATAACTTTGGTTACACCATTAAGTTTTCTGAATATATCCTGGTTAACGAGAATAACAAGAACTCTTTCTTGAAAATTACCTTGCTTTTAAGTGCTGAAGGATCTAGTAAAATGTATTTATTCCTGAATTTTGAAATGTCAGTGAGAACAAAACACTATTTAAATAATATTTCATTGCAGTATGCAAAAGCATAGTCTAAAACAGGGAGTGAGCAAACTTTTCTTACAATAGGTCAGGTGGGAAATGTTTTCAGTGTTATGGGCCGTGGGTCTCCAATGTAAGATTTGTGCTTACATCTGCCATGATAACTTGAGAGCAGTCATAGACAATACGTAGACAACAAGGGGACCAGGCAAGCTGGATTTAGCCACGGCCATGGTTTGGTGATCCCTGTTTTAAATAAAGGTTAAATATAGGTCAAGAAGGAAGAGATAAGGGACTTCATTATATGCCCAAAGAAAACAGAACATTAAAAATAATACCAATGCACAATAAGTGAATAATATCCTAAACCAAATAACCACAATTATATTCACTTTACCAGTTCATTCAGTCCTGTATAATTACAGGTTGAGCCTACCTGGGATTATATAGGACTGAATGCTAAAATCTAATATCTGAAATGCTCCAAGATCCATAACTTTTTGAGAGGGGACCTGATGTGAAAATTCCACACCTGGATCCCCTGATGAGTTGCAGTTAAAATGCAGCTACAACACTAAACATATTGTGTCAAATGACCTTCAGACCATGTGCCTAAGGTATATATGAAACATAAATGCAGCTTTGTGTTAGACTTGGGCTCCATCTCAAAGATATTTCAAAATGTATATGCAAATACAAAAATCTGTGTATTCCAAAATCTTCCTCCCACCAAAAAAAAAAAAAAAAAAATCTGAAATCTAAAACACTTCTGGACCCAAGCATTTCAGATAAATGGTATTAACCCACCTGTATTTCTTGCTGCACTTTATCTTGGGTTTGCATTCTGCTTTTACGAAGTCACTGCTTCTGTATTAGGAAAAAAATAAAAAAAGAAGACTTCTAGAAATTAGGACTCACTCCCTAGCTGTCTCAATGGTGTCCGCTTGGAAGCCTGCACCCATGAGTGAGCGACTTAAAGCATCACCAGGTAAAAGTGCCTTGTCTCTTTCATTGTGGTGAAATTCACTCCTTATTCTGAGGATGTTGGCTTTTGTTAAAAGCCTGCTTTTTATCCCACTGATTATAGTGGAACCCTCAGGTAAATAAAAGAGGGAAGCCAGAAGTTGATGACCAGACTGAATGGGGGTGGCACTTTTTAAAATTTTTCCAATAATGATCAACAATAGAAGAAAGGAGGAGGATGAAATTATCTATACAGATGTAAGGTACAACTGTTTTTGTCAGTCTTGAGTGACTGTTTCATGAACAGGTAAGAACAAATGACAGGAAGGATGTTCTTAAAATGTATAGTCTTAGAGAAAAAGATTACCCTAGGGAAAGCTCGTGCTTTTCCTTTGCTTGACAACTTTTCCATTTAGCTCTCAGGTATCTCTTGCCGTAATTTCCCCCCTTGAACCAATCCCTTGCTCTTTTATCAACTGTGTGTTTTCTGTGAGAAATTATATTTCTCTTGGTGTAATGTCAAGTGCCATATACTAACAATCTGTATAAATCTCACCTCATAATCCCCTCCTGCACATCTCCTCCTATAGGTCTCAGTCACTAAAATTGAACCTGTTCAAAGTGGAGGTGGTTGGATCATCCATTTCTGCCCCAAATAGTGTAACTAGTCTTCCATAAGTACATGGAACTTATAGAACAAGTCAATATGTATGAGGAAATTAGTGTACTTTAAAACCAGACTATGTCCTTTGAAAGAGGAGAAACATACCACGTGAACCATATTGTGGGAGTATTTTTTGAACTTGAGTGCAGTTGGCAGAGGATGTCTCATGGCTCTTCTGAGAGTTAAACAGCATATATACAAAGTATACCTTCCAAAGGCCTGGAGGAGACTGGCTTCTGGTTGGCTAGAAGTGATATGCTTGCTGAGAGATATTTGAGTTTTGGCCAATCCAGAATGACATATTTGCATTGAATACTTCAGGCATTTAATTGAGACTGCATAAAGGCCACCAACTAGGAGGAAAGACCACGCCCTAGAGGGGAGGTTAAAAAAACATGGTCAACTCAAGTTGTGGCTTTGTTTTTGTGCATACCACAGGCTAAGCATAGTTTTTACATTCTAGGAATAGCAGGAGCATCAGGAGGGGACAGAGGATGAAGAAGAAAGAGGAGAGGAGAAAGAGGAAGAAGAGGAGACCATATTTGACTTATAAAGGCTAAATAAAACACGTAGTACCTGGTCCTGTAAGGCAATGTCTAGCAAACAAAAAAACAAGCAGGAGAACTAAGGGAACCACAAAAAGAAAGACTGAAAAAAAAATGGGAAACAAATAGCAACATAATACAAACCCAATCATATTAATAATGGCTTAAGGTAAACTGACTAAAACTTTTAAGAGGCAGAGACTGTTTGACTAGATTAAAAAAAAATACGTTCTTTGAAACAGAACTGTCTACAAATGATGCAAAAATAAAAAATAAAGGGGCAGTGATGTCCTGTGGAATTGTAGGGTAAGGAAGCTGGTGCACTTGTATCGGTTTCAGATACAAGTGGACTTTAGATACAGAGTGGACTTTAGAACCAAGATAATTCATTCCAACATTTAGCAAGGGAAGTTTCATAATGAGGAAAGGGTTATTCACCAGGAAAATACACATATCCTAAATATGTGTGTACGTAAGTGATAAGCTTCAAAATACATGTAACAAAAACTCACAGAATTAACAAAGCCACAATTATAAGGGAAGATTTTAATACCCTTTCTTCACAAATTGATAGAAGAAGAAGATTTTTTAAAAAGATGTCAGAAAAAGAAGAGAAGAGAAAGTTGGAGGGACAGGTTGCCATCACTTCCCAGGACCCTTCCTCCTGGTTGCTGCCCCTACATGTGTAGGAATCAGATAAATACACGTGCCATTGTTCCCTTTGTTTTGTAGTGGAATAAGCCTGCAACTATTTGGTTAAGAAGGAAAACACAGAACATGGACCTTCATCTAGGGGAACTGAAGAAAGCAACATCTCACCTGCCCTAGTGTTTAGATGGTGACCTGCAACAATTTATTTGCTTAATAGAAGACACATGCCAAGCCTGGCATCACAGGGTACACAAATTTTTCTCTAATTTTCTTTGGCTATTTGATATTGTAACCATTATTATGATTTTTTACCCATCGCTCATTGTGATAATGTGGAATCAGTATTACAACAAAAGTCCTTGTTTTGCTCTGATAGTTCCTGTCTTTGGCTTATTATTTTATGTATCATTTATTTCTGCTGCTTTCTTCTTTCTTTTCTTCCATTGTGACTTCTTGGTAGGATTTCTCAGGTGTAGATTCAGTATGTGGTGAGTGGGGAGATAACTTACTGATTTGCATGTTCATTAGGTTCTAGACCACAGAGGTCTATGAATTACAGAAGGCAGGATCGCTAAAGCTAATGTTGTGTTAAAGTCTTGTCTCACTTGACTAAACTGGTATTTCAGTGAGTGGCACGAAATCTCACTTGATAAATTTTTAAGCAGGTAATGAGCTCCTAGGTTCCTTCTTTTTCTCATTTTCCAATATTCACTCACAATATTTTTTCTTTCATTCCCAAAGTCACAGACTGGCAGCCCTTTGAGCCAAAGTTGGCTTTAGGTATATTTTATTCTGATGGCACAGCTCAATTAAAATAGCTGGAGATTCCACATACATGTAAAAAATTTCATCTTTCCTTAAATAAACAAAACAGAATAACATAAAAAAAGACCAGGCAATGGTCTAAGACTGGGCCTGCTGATTCCATTTCGGTTCCTGATGAGTGAATGTTGAATTTGTGATTCCTCAACTCTTGATTTTCTTCCTGCACACTTTAGCACCTCCTCATGGTTCAGAGAAGTGAAGAAAAATCGGGAGATCTTTGATCTAGGAATTTCATTGTTTAGAAATCTGAGTCTCCTTTCCTATCATTATCACAGATACCAGGGACTCCCTTATTACGGCTGTTTCACACATCTGTAAGAAAGCAATCAGGGGAAAAAAAAAGGAGAGGGCTGTGATTCCTCACAATGTCCTCTAGATGGCAGTATTGTACTAGTATCAGTTATTCCCCATTCCAGCAGCCTTCAAATTGCTAATTACATAATTTTTCAGGGGGAATAATTTTTGTTTCTAAATTTATTAAAGCACTTTTTCAATAATGCCAATTTTTTCAGTAATCAGGTAGAGTCTATAAAGTTGCAATTTTACAAAGAACAAACGACGAATCTTTTTCCCCCTCCTTGGAACTTCCTGGGTTGATGGTAGAAACAGCATATTGCAATGTAAAATTGTCACGATTATGCGGGCTGTTCATTTAGAGCTTGCCTTTGCACATGCATTCAGCTGCCACATCTGTTGTGCACACTGGAAAAATAGCCTCTTCCTTGTATAGTTCTCAACATCAAACGTTTCACATTTGGAGCAATTTCTTTATTATGTTTTGTTCATAATGAATGTTATCCACAAATATGGGAAGCAAGGGAGCAGGCAACAGTCTGTGTGGCAAGGCGAAGGCTCTTAGAGATGTCCATCCACACAAGTAGACAAATGTGAGCTCTGTGCCGGCCTCATGCATAACCAAGGCAAGTGCTATGAAGGGAAAGTTGTGTGTGTTAATTAGATTAATGGTTTGCGAACAAATCCATTTCAGAGACGCTAATTAAGTATTTCAATTTGAGTTATTTTGCTTAATTTGCTTTGGTAGGCGACTGATAAATATTGAGTATTCAATTTTATCTTCAAGCATAACCCACTAATATTTCACTGATTTAATTCTTGGGTTTTGGTGCTTCGGGCTTTGAAAACACTCTCTTTCAGGACTGGTTGATGCACTTGACATCTGAGCGTCCAGCAGTTCTCATTGATAAAAGCCTGGTCAATAAGTCTTGGACCGATCCAAGGAGGATTGAAGCTTTCTTCTTTTTAGTGTGTGCTTACATCCTAAAATGCTAAAGTTGGAAGAATTCATGAAGGTCTCTCCCCTTCAATGTTGAAGTGTCAGGGTGTCCCTGCAGACTGGCTCTTCTGCCCTGCGGGAGCTTGCTCAAGTTTGGGAACCTTGAGGGTGGCATTGTGTCCACATGCAGAAGGGGCCAGTGAGGGACAGAGCTGACTGTTGGGATGTTTTTCCTCTGGGTGAGTCAAGGGGAGTGCAGTACTGGGAAATGCAGCCAGACAGGGGGACGGGACCATCAGGTGGAGGTCTGTCCTCTCAGGTGAGGAGTGTAAATCCTTCTCAATAACCCTTTGGGCAGGTACTATGATTTCGTCGGAAATGGCCAGGAACCCAAACCTGTGTGCCTCTGGGGCTTCTCCAAACAACTTAACCTGGTGTGCAAAGTCCTCCCTGACCTGGCTCTTTTGTTATGAGGACAATAGTCTTGCTTGTCCTGGGTCGTGACTCTTCCCACCTCTCATTTTGATGCTCTGAGTTTGGGATCCAAGGGACAGTTTTAGTTCCATTCCACTACCGCCTCACCGTTTCCACAGCCTGCTTTGAGTGTGGCTTGTGGTTCAAGTTGTGTGCTGGGCATGTCAGCTGTGCCCTTTACTCTTGGGGGCCTCCCCTGCAGCGTGAGCTGGGGGACCCTGAAGAGTCAGACAAGCAGCCTACCTCTCACTCACGCTCTCTGGCCCTACTAATGCCCTTGCCCTTTCCTTTCCACCACACTCTTCTGTGTCCGTCAGGACCCAAGACAGTCTGGAGGTATTTGACCAAGGCTTCCTGGACCACCTCTGTCTCCACAGAATTCTCTGAAGGTCTCTGGCTCCTAGTTCCACCCTATTTGAGGTAGAAAGACTCCCCAATAATAGTGAGACCTGGGTTCAATTCCTAGCATCACAAAAATTAAAAAAAAAAAAAAAACACATCTTTTAAAGACTTCTCTCCCCTACCCTTCTCTTCTCTGACACAAGTGGGGCCTTGTTCAGGATTTCAGAGGCTTCACCTCTGGGTGAATGGAATCTGAGTCAGAGCAATAAATATCTACCTCCTCTGGAGCATTTAAAATTTAGACAACCTCTCCAGTTTCAAGAAAAATTCCAAGATAATTCACTTTTTTTTTTTTTTTTTTGGTACCAGGGATTGAACTCAGGGGCACTCGACCACTGAGCCACATCTCCAGCCTATTTTGTGTTTTATGTAGAGACAGGGTCTCACTGAGTTGTTAGCGCCTCGCCATTGCTGAGGCTGGCTTTGATCTTGCGATTCTCCTGTCTCAGCCTTCCTAAGTGCTGGGATTACAAGCGTGAGCCACCACGCCCAGCTGATAATTAACTTTTTATACCTACATTTATACACATTTTATACCTACATGTTCAAGTGTCAGCGTGTCCCTACATTTATTTTCCACACTATTGCTTTGGCTGGCTGATGAGACCTTATTATGGGAGGCACTAGGTCTGATTTTTCACCTTAGGATGATCTCCTCTCACCTCAGGTCTGGAAGTCCCAGGTCAGATCCAGCCCCCCTGTCAAGTGCACAGGATGTAAAAGTTGAATGACTTGAGAGAATGGGAAGAAAAGAACAGGGTGGGAAGATTTAGAGATTCTTGAGGGAGAGCAAGTGTTTTCTGAGGAGTGGGAATGAAGTATGGCATTCTGGGAGAGCAAATAGAATATGCCAGCCTGCCCAAGTATAAAACTGTCTACACAGGCTTCCTTTGTCTCAGTGTTCAGACATTCCTGCCTTCTTTAGAAGGTGTGCACCATAATCTCAGGCCCCAGTGACTTTCAATGACTTTCTTTTCTTTTATTTATTTTGGTGGTACTGAGCATTAAACCCAGGACCTTGCATGTGCTAGGTGAGTGCTCTGCCAGTGAGCTACATCCCCAGGCCTCATCTGTCTGGTTCCTACAAGGCATACCTGCAGGCCTCTGGAGAACAACGTGTCTTTTTCCATGCCCTGCCCAGGTCCAGGACAGAGCTCAGGAACCACTAAGACACAGCCCTGTAGGGGGAATCCAGAATGGATGCAATTAAAACTTCCAGGTTACTAGCTTCTTCCTGATTCTGCAACAAAGGAAAAGATCCTCCTTTCTAGAATGTAAAAGATGAAAAAAAAAAAAAAAGATAAAATAGCTTTTGTCTCTTCTGGTGGAAAACAAAGGGAAGTTTGCTTAAATATTACTCTGTCTTTTCAGCATGTAAAGTGTTGTTTTTCTGCAAAATGAGGTTTTTAATATTTGATAAGTTTTAGAGAACACCGTACAGTATCAACTCTGAATTGTTGAGCTCAGTTCAAAGGCTTGTATAAATATTTCTCAAGGAGAGCCACATTACAGAGTCCAGTTTCCCTGCTTTACACTTTAACTTTATTTACACATAAAACGTGGGATGAGAGTCCCGCTTCTCAACTTCATGGCCCTTCAGACTCTGGTGCTGGAATTTTTATAGATGTCAAATCTGGGGGTTATATTCCTCCAGTGTCTTCCACAATAAAGCCACTCTTGTTACAGAATAAAATTTAAAACCGTCTCCCAATTGTGCAGTTGATTTGAATGAAATCTATTATGTCTGCCTTACTACATTGTGATCAGTGATAGATGGCAAGAGGAGCCGAGGACTCTGGGGACCTTGACACTCATGCTAAGTGGAGCTGCGACACGCAGCCATCTATCATTATGGAACATGGGAAGCCTGCCGCAGGGTAGCCGATGAGGCTCCTGTTTGCTCGGAAGTCATGTGATGCCTTCTGTACAGAAGGTCAGAGAGGTTCGAATTTGCTGAGCAAAATTGTATTACTTCATTTGTGGACATCTCTTTAAAGAAGACATTTCTGGCGTGTGTGTGTGTGTGTGTGTGTGTGTGTGTAGCCTGATCATTTTACCCACACAGATGAGCCCATATTCATGCTTATTGACACGTGTGTGAGTTCCTCTGTCTCGGTGTGTCTCTGTCTCCCTGGTCATACATAATGACTCAAAGCAGCAGGGTATTCGAAGGTTGGCTTCTGGTTTTTCTCCAGCCAGTCACAGGGAAGGGCTGAGGAATGGGGCAAGTACTGGTGAATCCTTCTCTGCCACATTTGTGGCTTCAAGTGCATGATGGTGACATGAGCAAAGCAGCCTCCTGCCTAAGATGCAAGAACATTCCTCATGGAGCAAAAGGTGGCATCTAATATGGTCTTAGTTTTTTAACTCTAATTTTCCCCCAGTCTTATTAGCTTGTAAAGGAAAGATGTTTTCCAACTTGTTTCAGGAATTAGCCCTTGAAAAATTTGATTCAGCAGGTAACTGAAGTCTTGTATTGGGCCACTTCATTTCTTTTTACAAGGCATTAACATCCTGGATTTGGAAAGAATTCTTGAGAATGTCAGTAAAGAGCTAAATTTCTTGTTGCTTCTTATAGGATCATTTTTATCATTCATTTCCAAATAGGTCAGGAAAAATAGAGTTGTATTTGTGAACTCAAGAGCCACTAGTTTGTATTTCTCAAATGTCTATGAAATGTGCACTCTATGTGGTACATATTTTAATGATTTACGTATAAACTGGGATTGGCAGTCACCTGAGGATCTGTCCCAGGTGGGTGAATCCTTTACTGATATCCCATGTTTATTTTCTTGTGGGTTCTTTTGTATCATATTTATAACCCCATTTAGGGAACACCTTATTTTTATCATTACCAATCATTTCTTTTTGTGTCTCTCTCTAAAAAGTCCATTTCTTATGTGACAAATTCCTGGAAGATAGTCTTTTAAAATATGGTTGATTTGACAAATGCTTTGTAAATATTGAAATTATGAGACTTGATGATAAATAAATGACTGCTTCTAACCCCTAGTGAATGCACATATGAAAGTTCATTGTTCCTGTCCACCCCCATCCCTGCCCAGGCTGTGCCTTTTATTTCTATCTCTGTTACCTTACAGACAATAGAGAATTTACTTCTTTTTTAAATTCTTCACCATCAATTTAAAGGGCTTGTTGTCACTAACTCATAAACAGCAGCCTCTAACCTAAGTCAAATAGAGTTGGATGAGCATCTTGCCATAGGACCACAGAGGAAGAGGTTGGAAGTAGGGTAAAAAGAATTAGCATCTACTGATGGCTGCCCTGTGCCAAGCCCTTTGCGTAGTTATTTAATTTCTCTTTCACAATGACCCTGTAAAGCAGATGTCAGATGCCAGCAGTGAGACTCAAGTTCAGTCTTTCTCTCATCCAGGGCTAAACAGGGGCAGAGATGAGAGTTGAGCCTGTCAAATATGGCTTTGGAATACAATCGAAAGGATTTAGCCGATGTGGGCAGATAGGAGGGATAATGGTGGGTTGAAGGCCATAAATTTTGCTGAGTAATGAGCAATTAGTTAAAACACATGTTAGTACATACACCACACATCCCCTTGTCATCCGCAGATATACAAGATTAATCCAGGACCCAGGAACAAAGAAGCAGTGTTGTAGTTTACAGGTAGAGAAAGCAGAAAGGGTGCTGCTCTTGTCCCCAGGGAACTTCACTATGTGCACCAACAGCTGTGAGCTGCAGGCCAGTCTCCAGGCACAATGACACACTTGTCCCCTGGCCCTCCAGTGCCCTACTCTGTCTGCCATTGACTCTGAAGAGCTCCTACCACAAACCCTGACCTGAACTGTTTCTCCCCACAAAGGCCAGCCTTGCCGATGGCCACCTGCCATCATGGCCTCCTTCCTCCGAGACCCAGAGCATCTGGCTCTTCCAATGTTTTCTGAGACAGAGTTCAGATTTATATCTTAATCTACTGGGAATGTGACGAATACCTTCCCAGGCAGAGCCTAAGTGACACACAGGCCTGAAGAGAGCGAGTGGGAATAAAAAGAAATCCAAGAATTAGTTCATGAATGTTTTATTGCAGGTTGCAGGTTTTGGATATGCCCCTCCAGAGTCCCAGAACAGCTCCTTTGATAAGGTAAGTGCTCAATAAACATGTGATGAAAGAGTTCTAAACACTACAGAGCCGTCCTCCAGCATGGTCACCTGGGAAGTCAGGCACTCCTGACTGGCTCCTGGTCTTGCCATCCACAGTGTCTGTTCGCTTGACCAAGGGTGGCTGCAGCTGGGTCTGTGCAGCTCAGCAGGCTGCCCGTGGTTCTCATTCCCCAGGCATGGGGATATTGGCCTTGTAGTGTTCAGTGAATTGAGTAGTTCAGTAGCTTTCTCTGAGAATTTGTTCAGCTGCTAAGGGAAGTGGGCTCCAGTTTCGCTGAGTGTTGGTGAAAGTGCATTCTGTTTGGAAAAGCATAATCTGTGTTCACCTCCTAATTGGACATTGCTGTGAAAATCCAAAGGCCCTGGCTGAGGTGGCGGCACATGGGTGCCTCCTCCTCTCTCAGTCCCTTTTTCTCACTCCATGGGCTGTACTGACATCCCTGTTTGAGCTTGAGGGTTGCACATGCTCCCTGAGGTAGTGGCACCTCAGTGAACAAAGTGCTACATAAATGCAATTAGAACTGGCTCTTCTTGGACACCTGAAAACTATTTTTAAAAAACTGCACATGGACACTCACAGCAAATGCAGAATAGTAAAAACGAAAGACTTCCAAGAAGCAGAACTGCAAATTCCTCGTGCTTGATCCAGGTGCCTCAGACTTTTCTGAAAAGGTGGAAATCCAGTTCTGAGCAATTCCACAGCCACCGTGGATGAGAAAACGTGTATGACTGGTGAGGTCCGCAGAGCTGGCAATGTGTCCGGTGAGTGTGACGGCTCAGTGACCTTGGGCAGAAGCTTAATGTCACTTTATATCCTTTTGCCTACTTTACACATCTGTCAAAGATGCATAATAACCCGTCCTCATCTCATGTGGGGGCTGAGGATTAATTAATAAGTGATTGTAAATTACTTGGCGCTCCTCGGAGGAAATGCATTCTAGAAGTGCAAAGAATTGTTATTATGCAGCAATTCAGCTGGCCCAGAAGCAGTAATGACTTCTGGGAGGCTATTGGAACACGCGCTGTGAACTTTGCAGGCTGGAAACCAAAGGCTGAGGATCTATAGAGTGCTTTATTTCCCCTCAACCCTGCTATAAGGCATCCCCCTGCCACCGGAAAAATGCCTGCCCCATTGATGGCATTTCTCCCCTAAATTATGAAAATGGATATATTGTCCTTGACCCAGATGGAAATCCACAGAGGGGCAGAGTAGTGTTTTACAGAAATGATTCCTTGATCACAGACCCACAAGGTGCACAAAACCAAAAGGGCCTTGTGGCTGCTGAGTTGTGGGAATGCCACACATTTCACCTTCCTCGCGGTGATAAGCAATCCACTTGGGTGCATTAAAGTCATCAGGGGCTAAAAATGCAAACATCTGGACTCTGTGGTACTCTCTCCTGGCATTACTTGATACACTTGTCAATGTTTGCAGAGGTTGCCATCCTTCTGCTGTAGGACTGGGTGTCCCATTGGAACACGATGGTGGGGCTCCTCATGGGAGGTGGTGTCTGTTTCTCTTACCCTTTGAATCTGGGCAAACTTGGGACTTGTTTGGCCAGTAAGATGTGCTGGAAATGACAGGAGACCAGGTCTGAGCCTGGGCCTTCACACACTTGGAACCCCGCCACTGCCGTAGGAAGGAGCCTGGCCAATCTGCTGGAGGATGAGAGGAACATGGCCCTGCTTCCCCAGCACCCTGGCCAGCAGCCAGCCAAACCCCGGGAAGACAGCTGCCTGACTTACTGGAAGCTGACCATGGGCATATGAGAGGGACTCACTGGCCCAGAGAACTGTGTGCCAAATATAACCTCCCTTTTTTTTTCAGCCATTGAGTTTTGAGTGGTTTGCTATGCAGCCATAGATTAATTATATAACAGTGGCATCATTTTTAAAATTAAAGTTCTGTTTAATAGTCCCAAGTCTACAAATTGAGTTTATAAATTGTTGATGCATCTACTCTTGACTATTTGGGCTGGACTGGGTGGGGTCATCTGGATGCCATCACTGCCTCTGTCCATTCCTTTCTGTATCACAAGGAGGAAGGCCATTTGCATGCCCAATGATCCCCCCCACCCATGGGTCCAGGTTATGTTCAGCCAATCAGAGGTACTTAAGAGCCATGCAGAAAGCAGATGTGAAGGTGAAGCTACTGTCTTCCATGTTAACTGTGGTCAGGAACTTGGGCAGTGGATTTCACCCACTTGGGGCTCTCTCCTGGGAATCGCTCACAGTAGAGCACCCTAATGCTTCCTCATAGTACTGGCACTTGAGTTAAGAGTTCAAGTGGCCATTTCACTGACCTCTGCTTCCCTGGTAGGATAGACTTTTAAGGAGATCATAAGGAGAATGTCATGACTATTCTAATAAGGGAACTTCTAAGGTCTTGCACATGACTGTGACCAATGTCCCTGTAAAACCAGACTCCAGTCAGGGACTCAGCCTTGCTACCTTTTAACTCAATGACCTACAGAAGTTCCTGGATCTCCTGCATCATTTTATATAAGATTTTCCTCCTGTATTAGATGGGGATAACCATTATTACCCCATAGATATTCTAGTGAAGACTAGACAAGATCTACATCTGAAGTGATTCTAAGTGCCACTTGCTAAGCGGCAGTTGTCTATTAGTTTTGGCTGTGCCTGAATTTCCAATGGATAGGGTCTAAATTATTGAGCTGCTCTCTTTCAAATAGGCTCCCTTTTTTCCCTGTAAATAGAAGATGACTCTAGCCCCTGTCGTCTCTGATCTCTACATCTTCTGCACTGCTTGCTCTGGTTGCAAAGATTGTTTTCTAATATGCAAAAGCATTTTACTCAGGTGAATTTGAACGAATTTGCTGTGGTATTTCCAGGGACTTGCCTTTGAAATGAACAAACAAATCAAAACGTTTCATTCCCCTGCAAGGATCTCAGTAGGATTGCATTAGAACTCAGAGGCAAGGCTGGGCGGGACAGGCACAAAGAGAACAACCATCCTTTCCACTTGAATGGAAGTTGCTGCTGCTGTGTTGGAAGAATCCCAGAAGGAATCACGAGTGTATTAAAAACCAAAAGTTTAAAATTTTTTTCTAGTGCTTTGATGGTTTCTGTTTGTTGATTGCTTACCTAAGAGAAAGAACAGGATGCTGGACTTGAACTTTTTTCATGGAGGAAAATTCAACTGAAACCAAGAGGAAACCCATCCTCAGAGATTGCCATGTATGATCCAAATCCACAGACCCAGATCACAACACTTATTTGATATTAAAGCATATTAATTTTTTCTATACCTAAGCTCATTTTTTCTATACATAAACTGTTCATTTATTTTAATAAAGAAATGGTATTTCCCTCTAAATCTTTGTAGATAGAAGACACATATCAGGTTTATTCTTTGACAGGGGTCTCAGGACTCAGAGATAGGGGTCTGAATTCTGGTTCCATTTTAGATTTGTGTGACCTGGGGAAAATAAATTAATTTCTCTGCTTTTTTATTTCAAAACAAAACAAAATAAATAAAAACCCCCCAAACCCAAAATAATACCAGCATTTCTCTGGTAGGGTTGTTGTGAGGATTAAGAATTGAGTGAGATAATGTATGCAAAGTGCTTAACAAAGTAATTGATAACATGTGCAGGAAACAGAGGCTGTGATTTTTGTTGTTTTTTATTCTTCCAAGCAGGAAAGCAAAAAAAAAAAAAATTTAATCTTCTTGATAATATCTCAATACTGAGATCTTATAGTCAGGCGCTGTGAAACTTCTGCTGCTGTGGGATTGAGCAAGGACCCTGAAGTAGCCAGGGAGGAGAAAATGCATATGTGTGAAGAGAGGACTCCCATTACACAGCCACTGTGACCTTCACCTCCTGCTCACCACAGACCTGCTCCTGAAAGCCTTGCTCACTAATGTCTTCATGTGGCTCTGTTTACTCAGACAGTCATGGGCTCAGGCCTGTGGAGGATTCACAGGCCCTTTCTTGGCTCTCCCTGTTCACTTCTTTCATCTTATCTGCTTGGTTTCTCATCTTGAACAGACAGACTTTAGACGTACAAGATGCTTCGTCAAGTATTTATTGCTACCAGGAGAACAGTGAGAGACAGAAACCCTGAAGATGTCACCAAATGGTTTTCTAGTTTCTTCCCACATGTTTGGGTGCATTATAGTTGTACATACTGATGGGATGTGTTGTTGCATATTTGTACATGCACTCAATCTAACAGTATAATTTGACCAATATCACTCCTCAGCACTTCCCCCTCCCATGTCCCTCCCATCCCTTGGTCCCTTTGCTCTATTGATCTCCTTTTGATTTCCATGAGATTCCCCCACCTCTTTTCCTTTTGCCTCTGGAGCCTCCACATATGAGAGAAAACATATGACCTTAACCTTCCGAGTTTGACTTATTTTGCTTAACATGATGGTTTCTAGTTTCATCCATTTTCCTGCAAACACAGTAATTTTATTTTTCCTTATGGCTAAATAAAACTCCATTGTGTATATATACTGCATTTTCTTTATCCGTTTGTCTGTTGATGGACACCTGGGCTAGTTTCATAGTCTGGCTGTTGTGAATTGTGCTGCTATAAACATGGGTATGCATGTATCCCTGTACTAAGGTGACTTTAATTCTTCACTGTAAATAAGGGTGAGAGATAAGGATCTAGTTTCATTCTTCTACCTATGGATAACCAGTTATCCCAGCACCATTTGTTAAGAAGACTGTCTTTTCTGCAATTCTGGCACCTTTGTCAAGGATCAGATAACTGTAGATGTGTAGGTTTGTTTTTGTGTCTTCTATTCCATACCATTGGTGTATATGTCTGGTTTTGAAGTTTGGTATTGTGATGCCTCCAGCATTACTTTTTTGGTTTAAAATCGCTTTGGCAATTTTGGGTCTTTTATTCTCTCAAATAAATTTTAGGACTTTTCTTTCTTTCTTTTTTTAGTTTTGTGAAGAATGTCATTGGTATTTTGATGGGTATTGCATTGAATTTGTATATTGCTTTCAATAGTATGGCTATTTAAACAATATTAATTCTGCCTATCCATGAACATTGGAGGTCTTTCCATCTTCCGAGGTCTTCTTCAACTTCTGTTTTCAATGTTCTATAGTTTTCATTGTAGAGGTCTTTCACCTCTTTGATTAGATTTATTCCTAGGTATTTTATTTTTATGCTACTGTGAATGGAGTTGTTTTCCTGATTTCTTTCTCAGGAGATTCATTGGTGGTATATAGGAAAGCTATTGATGTTTTTTTGTTGTTGTTGACTTTGTTTGGCTACTTTGCCAAATTTGTTTATTTGCTCTAGCAGACTTTTGGTCAAGTATTTTTTCCCATCTTCTAGGAAGATGGGTTATATCATCTGCAAACCATGACAATTTGACTTCTTCCTTTTCTGATTTTGTCCCTTTTATTTCCTTCTCTTGCCTAATTGCTCTGGCTAGAATTTCTAGCACTATATTAATAGGAGTGGTGAGAGTGAAAATCCTTGTATTGTCCCAGATTTTAAAGGAAACACATTAAAAAAATCAACTCTTTATTTCATTGCTCCTTTGTCTTGTTTTTTACTATCCAGTTTATTGTTTTTGACTTTGATATTAATTATTTTCTTCCTTCCACTGGTTTACTATGAGGTTGGCTTTGGGTTTTTCATATATAGCCTTTATAATGTTGAGGTAGGTTCCTTCTATATCTAGTTTCTTCAACGTTTTTGTCATGAATGAGTGCTGAATTTTGTCAAAGGTCTTCTCTGCATCTACTGAGATTACTAAGTGATTTTTTTTGTCCTCAATTCAGTTAAGATGATGAATTACATTTATTGATTTGCATATATCAAACCATTCTTACATCTCTGCAATAAAATCAACTTGGTTTTGGTATACAATCTTCTTAGTATGTTGTTGAACATGATTTGCTAATCCTTCTTTTTTTTTTTTTTTTTTTTTTTTTTTTTTTTTTTTTTTTTTTTTTTTTTTTTTTTTTTTTTTTTTTGCATCTAAGTTCATCAGGGATATTGGCCTGTAGTTTTCTTTACTTGATGTGTCCTTATCTGGTTTTGGTATGAGTGTGATACTAGCTTCATAGAATAAATTTGGAAGTGTCCCATCCCTTTCTATTTCATGGAATAATTTGGAGAGTTTTGGCTTTAGTTCTTGTTTAAAGGTTTGGTAGAATTCAAACTACCCAGAATCTGGTTCTGGGCTTTTCTTTGTTGAAAGGTTTTTTTTACCACTGCTTGTATCTCATTACAAGTTATTACTCTGTTTAGGTTTTGTATATCCTCTTGATTCAGTTTTGGCAGATTGTCTAGAAATGTATGCATTTCTTCTAGGTTTTCTAATTTATTGGAGTATAAGTTTTCAAAATAGTCCCTAATGATCTACTGTATTTCCAAGATGTCTGTGGTGATTTCTCTTTTTTTCATCTCTTATTTAGTTTTTCTTCCTTTCTCTTTTGGTTAGTTTGGCTAAGGGCTTATTGATCTTATGTATATTTTCAAGAAAATCAACTCCTTATTTCATTGATCCTTTGTCTTGTTTTTTTTTTTTATTGCCCAGTTTATTGCTTTTGAATCTGATATTAATTATTTTCTTTCTTCCACTGGTTTTGGAATTGGTTTGCTCTTCTTTTTCAAAGGCCTTGAGATGTATCATTAGATTATTTATTTAGATCTTTCTGATTTTCTTATGCAGGCACTCATAGCTATAAACTTTCCTCTTGGAAATGCCTTCATAGTGTCCAAGAGGTTCTGCTATGTTGTATCACTATTCTTATTTCAGTCTAAGAATTTTTAAATTTATCCCTTGATTTCTTCTATCTCCCATTCATCATTTAAAAGAGTATTGTTCAATCTCAATGTGTTTATATAGTTTCTGTAGGGTTTGCTCATGTTGATTTCTAATTTAATTCTATTATGATCTGATAAGATGCAAGAAATTATATCAAATTTTTTTTGTATTTTCTAAGAGTTGCTTTGTGGCTTAAAATATGGACTAATTTGGAGAAGGTTCCATGAGCCACTGAGAAGAAAGTGTATTCAGCTATTGTTGAATGAAATATTCTATAGATATCTGTTAGGTCCATTTGATTTATATTTTTCAAGTTCAAAGAGTCTTTACTGAGTTTATATCTGGATGACTTATCTCATGTTGAGAGAGATGTGTTGAAATTACCCAGCATTATTGTACTGGGGTCTCTCTGGGGCTCCAATTTAAATTGTATCTCTTTTATGTAATTAGTTGTACCCACGTTTTGGGGCAGAAATATTTATGTCATATGTTCTCATTGGATTGTTTCCTTTACCAATATAATGTGACCTTCTTTGTCTCTTCTGATTAGTTTTGGTGAGAAATCTGCATTTCCAGATGTAAGAGCAGCTACTTCTGCTTGCTTTGGGGTTCTATTTACATAGTATAGCAATTTCTATCCTTTCACTTTCATCCTGTGGCTGTCTTTGCCTGTAAGGTGTGTCTCTTGCAAATAACATATAGTTGACTCCTTTTTTTTAGTCCATTTTGCCAGCCAATGTCTTTTAATTGGAGTGTTGAGACTATGTATATTCAGTGTTATTATAGAGAGATGTTTGTTAATTCCTGCCATTTTGATTGATTGGTTATTTATTCTTGTTTCTTATTGACTTAGCTACTCTTCAAATGACATTTGTTCTTTTGTGAGATCTGGGGTCTTTTATTTCTTCTGTGTACAGTATTTCTTTGAATAAGTTCTGTAGTGCTGATTTAGTAGTCATGAATTCTTTTAGTGTCTGCCTATTTTGGAAGGTTCTTATTTCATCTTCACTTTTAAATGGTAGCTTTGCTGGATATAGCAGTCTTGGTAGAGTTTGTGTTGAGAAATCAGAATAGATTCTGATTGGCTTGCCTCTAAATGTGACCTGATGTTTTTCTTTTGAGGCTTTTAAAATTCTGTCCTTGTTCTGTATGTCACACATTTTAATTATTGTGTGTTGGGCTGGGATTATGGCTCAGTGGTAAAGTGCCTGCCTCTCATGTGGGAGGCACTGGGTTCAATCCTCAGCACTGCCTATAAAAAATGAATAAATAAAGGTCAATCAACAACTAATTATCGTGTGTTGTGAAGAGGTTCTTTTAAGCTTTTGTCTACTTGGGGTTGAATGTCTACTGTGTCTGTATGTTCATCTCATTCTGAGAGTTTGGAAAATTTTCTGTTATTATTTCCCTGAAGAGTTTATCTATTCTATTAGCCCACAGCTCACAGCCCTTCTCAATTCCATTATTTTTTAAATTTGGTCTCTTCCTGTTGCCCCAGAGTTCTTGTATATTCTGATCATGGTTACTTATTTTTTCTTTTTCTTTAACACTGTCTGAATGTTGAAGGCTGGCCACTTTGTCTTCCGGTTCTTGATATTCTGTCTCTAGTATTGTCTCCTCTATTAGAGAGACTTTCAATGGAACATTTTATTTGATGTATTATGTCTTTCATTTCCAAGATTTCTGTTTGGTTATTTTTCAATATTTCTATCTCCTTATTGAAATTCTCATTCACATTCTGTACTGACTTCTTTAATTTATTCAGTTGTTTTTCTGTGTTCCTTTGGAATTTATTGATCTTTTAAAAAATTAATTAATTCTAATTAGGTATATATGACAGCAAAATGCATTTTGATTCATTGTACACAAGTGCAGCACAACTTTTCATTTCTCTGGTTGTACATGATGTAGCTTTGCACCATATGTGCAGTCATACATGTACCTAGAGTAATGATGTCCATCTCATTCCTCTATCTTGCCTGCCCCCATATACTCTCTCCTCCTCTCCCTCCCAATCAAAGTTCTTCCATTCTTCCCATGTCCCACCTCCCTATTATTGATCAGCAACCACTAATCTGAGAGAACATTCAGCCTTTGGTTTTTTAGGATTGGCTTACTTCACTTAGCATGATATTCTCCAACTCCATCTATTTACCTTCAAATGCCATAATTTTATTCTCTTTTATTGCTGAGTAATATTCCATTGTATATATATATATACCACAGTTTCTTTATCCATAAATCTATTGAGGGCCATCTAGGTTATTTTCACAATTTAGCAAATGGAAATTGTGCTGCTATAAACATTGATGTGGCTGCATTACTGTAGTATGCTGTTTTTAAGTCTTTAGAATATAGACCAAGGAGTGGGATAGCTGGGTCAAATGGTGGTTCCATTTTAAGCATTCTAAGGAGTCTCCATACTGCTTTCCAGATTGGTTTTACCAATTTATAGTCCCACCAGCAATGTATGAGTGTGCCTTTCCCCCACATACTCACCAACACTTATTGTTGCTTGTATTCTTGATAACTACCATTCTGACTGGAGTGAGATGAAATCTTAGAGTAGTTTTGATTTGCGTTTCTCTAATTACTAGAGATGTTGAACTATTTTTATATATTTGTTGATTGATTATATTTCTTCTTCTGAGAATTATGTGTTCATCTCCTTAGCCCATTTATTGATTGGGTTTTTTTTTTTTTGGTGTTAAGTTTTTTGAGTTCTTTATATATTCTGGAGATTAGTGCTCTATCTGATGTGTGTGTGGCAAAAATTTGCTTACAGTATGTAGGCTCTCTGTTCACCTCATTTATTCTTTCTTTTGCTGAGAAGAAGCTTTTTAGTTTGAATCCATCCCATTTATTGATTCTTGCATTTATTTCTTGTGCTTTAGGAGTCTTGTTAAGGAAGTCAGGGCCTCATTTGACAGGATGAAGATTTGGGTCTACTTTTCCTTCTATTAGGTTTAGGGTCTCTGGTCTAATTCCTAGGTCCTTGATCCGCTTTGAGTTGAGTTTTATGCATGGTGAGAGATGGGGGTTTAGTTTCATTTTGCTGCATATGGATTTCCAGTTTTCTCAGCACCATTTGTCAAAGAGGCTATCTTTTCTCCAATCTATGTTTTTGGCACCTATGTCTAGTATGAGGTAACTCTATTTATGTGGGTTTATCTCTGTGTCTTCTATTCTGTGCCATTGGTCTGCAGATCTATTTTGGTGTCAATAACATGCCATTTTTGTTACTATAGTTTTGTAGTTTAGTTTAAGGTCTGGTATTGTGATACCTCCTGCTTTATTATTCTTACTAAGGATTGTTTTGGCTATTCTGGGTCTCTTATTTTTCCAAATGAAGTTCATGATTGCCTTTTCTATTTCTATAAGGAATGATGTTGGGATTTTCATTGATTTCCGTATGTTAAACCAATCTTGCATGTCTGGAATGATCATCGATCATTTTCATAAGGATTCTTATGAATTCCTTATGTGATATTTCATCTACTTCAATGTTCTGAGAGTGATTTTCTGGTGAATTATATACTTTAGGAGGTGTTGTGTTAGCTTGAGTTTTCATATTTCTTGTACTTGTGTATTGGGTTTTATGCTTCTCTTGGAAGGGATTTCTCTTCTACTCTTATGTGTGGACTTTTGTAGGGCACAATATTAACTTGCCAAAGTGTCCTAGAGTCATCTGTATTGAGACCTCATAGGTGTGGTGTCCACATACTTTGTGTTATTTCTGTAGGTAGAATTGTAAGTAGATGTTCGTAGGTAGAACTAGGGGTGCACACCTAGTTGTTTCTATGTGAGGCCTGGTTGTTAGTTGGAGTTTTTGTCTGTTCTACTCTTTGTAGTAAAGTATAGCTGAAAATGGAGTGTCATTAATTTGTATGTGGAGCAAAGTATGCTATCTCACAGCACCTCACAGAATAGGGGGAAACAAATAATAGCAACAGCCAATGCAAGGAATATACAGTATTAAGCTAAATATTTGGTTCCTACTATGACCTCTACAATGTTAATTGCCATAAAAAAAAAAGACCCAGAAACAGTAAAGTCAGCAATTGCCAACAGCAAAAACAGGAAACCATGAACTATATCTGTCGTTACAGCAAACAACTATGTCATCCACAGCAGTAACAACCGCAGCAATTAATGGTGGGGGCAGGATTATACAAAACAACCAATTCTAAAAGATGGCAAGAATCGAGTTAAGAGAAAAGAAAATGTGTCAGGAAGATAGAAAAGAGATTATAATTTTAAAACATGGCAGAGAAGGCAGAAGAGATGTAGCATATGGCAGTTATGAGGAAGGAGGAGAAAAAACAGAAAGAACAAAATAAAGGGAGAGTGAAAGAGAGCAATAGAATTTGGTTGTTAGTAAAAGAAAAGAGAGAAAGAGAAACAAGAAAAACAGACACATGAAAAACAATAAAAAACCAAACCAAAATATACTAACCAAAAACCTTAGCCTTCAAAATACAAGGCAAGGAAAAATAACTACACTTAAAAATGCTAAAAATGAGAAAAAAAATGAAATATGTCTAGTATATATGTCCATGAACCAATAGCACAACAAAAGTACACACAAAAAGATAAAACATTTTAATAAAATTTAAAGAATCATTTCCACTGAGGTGATCAAAATAGTCAATGAGAATAGATGGACACTGCTTTCTGCTTCTTCTTGGGCTATGTACAGAGTGGGAGCAAGGGCTGGAGATTGTTAACCCCTTCCACTTTTTGTGTTGCTCACCAAGCTGCCAGTTGAATAGCTTAAGATTGAAACTGGTTCAAATAATTCTCAGCTTCCCTTCTCCCCAACATGAGGTAGGATGGGATGTACTGTCCGTTGGAGTTTTTTGTACACACACAAGATCCATGCTCTCCCAGGATGTGGCTTCTGGAAAGTTTTATGAGTGGAGTTCCAGCAGGTGGGGCTTAGGTCTAATCAAGCCGCAGGGGCTTTGCTGGGTGGTTTTTGCTCTGGAGAGATTAGATCGACATATCCCTAGGCCCTGGCAGTTGCCAATATCTGCTGGGAGTCTGGATCTCAAGAGCCTCTCAAGGATTCTATGCACGAGATGGGGGAACCAATCTTTCACTCCCTCTGCTGCCCGTGAACACAACCTTCCCAGGCTGCCCAGGCTTAGTCCCTAGTGTATTCACTTCACCTGTTCAGATACTCGACCTGCTTCAGTTGGTCACTTGAGCCACCAGACTCAAAGGGGGACGGGAGTTGAGTTGCCCCTTTGCTTTTCCAACTTGAATTCCCCCACATAAAATATTCTCTGTGCCTGTTTCCCTCCCATTCTGCTAGGCACACTTTAGGCTACACCAAAGGCACTTGCCAGGACAGTGTAGCCATGTTTGCTCAGATCTCCCAAGTCCTGCAGCAGTAGCTGCACTGTGGCCACCTCAAGATGTCTCCTGTCTCAGCTCTCCACAGCCAGTTGGGAAACATGGGACACTTTTCAAGTGCAAATGCACAGTGCAGCCTCTGGATCAGCTAAGGACAGGCTGCTTTTCTGATCGCATATTTTCCATACTAAATCTATTTGTTGGTTTTCTCTGTGTTATCTGTTTCTCTGTGCTGAACCTGACCGGCCCCTGCTGCTGCCTCAACTGACTTGGCTCCAGTGTAATTTTCTTCTTTGTTTAATGAACCCAAATTTCTGAGTTTCTAAGACACTCTGACTGTCCAATATTGAGTTTTAGTGGAATCTCTTTTTCACCCACCTCTCAGAGAAGCAGCATTCTTGCTGTTTGAATCCCAAGCCACAGAACAACTAGGAATGTAGCCTGCCTGTACTCTACCATCTTGAATCCCTTCACCAAATGGTTCTCAAGTAAATGGTTTGCAAATGGTTTGTAAGTAGATTTTTTTGGAAGACTGTGCTGCACACGACAGTCTTATCGGCCCAGACTTTCTACTGTAAGAACTTGGTTGTTGTGGTTATTGGACTAAAGATGATTTGTGGCCAGTGGTCATAGCCTTGCAGGGATAAGATGGAGTGGTCTTACGGCCATGCCCTCATGTTCTTTGATACTCTTCCCTTGAGAAGAAGAGCTTAATTCCCTTTACCTTGAATGTGGCCTGGACCTATTGACTTTCTTCTCACATAGAATATAGCAGAAGTGATAGGATATCACTTCAAGAATAGGGTATAAAATGACTATGGCTTCCATCTTGGGAGTTGTCTCTCACTCTTCTGTGGTTTGCTCTCTGGAAAAAGTGGCCAACTTCCAAGCTAGCCCTAGGCTAAGAAGTGTGAAGTGAGCTTGTTGAAGATCCCTTGAGGCTTGACAGTAGACTTGGAAGCAGACACTCCCCAGGCTGAGCCTTGAGATGACACCAGATTGCCTGCAACCTGATGAGAAGCATTGAGCAGAGACGCTGTCCAAGTTGTGCAAGATTCCTGACCCAGAAAACTGTGAGATAATGTTTCTTTTTCTGAAAGTCTAAGTTTTGGGATAATTTGTTACACATCATAACCCATACAAAGAGCCAATGAACAGTGTTCTACAATCAAACTCCTGTCCAAGGAGTCAATAAACATCCAAGGGCTTGTTTGTGGTAGAGGAGCCGCAGACACAATGTGACTAGGGTTAAGGCAACAGGCTGGTTCTCTATCTTGGGATGTGGACTGACCTCCCTAGGATAGATGGAAACCCCAGTAAGTTGGGAGATTCTGCAAAGTAGAGAGAACTTAGCCTTACTTCCTGTGGAGGCAGAAAACTTAAAGAAGAAAAGAATATCTACTGCACTAAAATACCAACAGGTAGAAGCAACAGCCAGGGTTACCTAAAACCAGAGGGCTGGCAAAGTTTCTCTGTAAAGAGCCAGATAATTACATATTTTCGGCTTGAGGGACACGTAGTCTCTATTGCAACTACGGAACTGCCACTGTAGAATGAAGACAGCTTTGGACGGAGTATAAGGAGTGTGAATGACTCTGTGCCCATAAAAATTCATTGACCAAAGCAGGCAGGCGCCAGACTGGACTCCTGGGCCATATTGAGTCTGTGAACCTCTAGTCCAGGATGCAAGACTTAAGTCAAGTCCCTGAGTCACCAACAGCCCCAGGAGAAGGGAGAAGAGGCAGAGGCAGCTGCTAGGTCTGGAGAGGCCTCTCAGTTCACATGAAGGGGAAACAGAGGACCGTGTGCTCTGGAGCACAGAGAGGTCTCCCACTGTCCAGCGGCATGAGTGTGGGAGGACTGCTGAGCAAAGACCGGTTGGGAGTTTATATCTCAACATAAATCAGTGTGGGGAAATGGGACAGCCAGAGATTTCTCCTCAGATCGCAAATCATCTCTGGGAGGTGACGGGGTGCAGGGAGGGTGCAGAGATGATTGAATTCGAATATTGAAGCCACTGGGTTTCCTTGAATTGGCAGAATTGTGTTCCTCCATCATAGTGGTAAATAGTCTTGAGAACTAAGCATCAATTATAGGGGAATGAAAAAGGTGACATTTTTGCACATCAGAGCACTGCAATTGGCTAACACCGTGTTTTCTAATGAATAGAAATAGTTGTAAGAAATACAATCAAGGTGATTCAGAAATTGGAGATGTGGAAAAGCAAAGATTCAGAGCATCTGAGAAGAAATAGCATCTCCTGCAGCTCTTGGCTACATAATCTGCAGGCCCAGTGCAGAATGAAAATGCAGATCCCTTTTCAAAAGCGGGAGCCGGGGGGAGTGCTACTAAAGGTAGTGAAATATAAAGCTTTTCCCTTTCTTTGGTGGTCTTTTTTTCAGATTGTCATGGTGCTTTATATTTGCTTTTTTAATGTTGTTTAAGGAAAAAAATAAAATTTTTATTATTACATGAATTTCACTACTCATCTTTGTATTGTGCAATGTCACTTTTAAATGCAAATATAAAAGCATTTAACTCACATGCGGAATCACTGATGATGATGTAACTCCTATTTCAGAGCTTGTATATACATATGTATTCTGTTCTTACCAGAATGGTAGAAATGCTGAACAAAACTAACTCAACTGCTTTTGTTTCTCTTCCCAATACGAGCTCATTCCAGCAACTCTCCCCCCACTTGGCTTTCTAATGAGCAGAGGGGGGACAGAAAGGAAAAAGACTTAGGAGTCCTTTTCTTCCATGTCATGGTTTTCAGCATTAGTAGTTTGACTGGCCTGGGAAGGAACATGAGGAAGAAAGAAAATGATAGACTTCTGTATTTGTTCTATAGGGCTGTGGGAAATGTCACAGGCTTGGTGGCTTAAACAAAATTTATCATCTTCACATTGTAGAGACTAAACTCTGAGATAGATAGAGGTGTTGACAGGATCCTGCTGGCCACAGACTCACACATGGTATGTGTCTCCTCTGCTCCTGTGCAGGCTCCATTGTCTCCTTGGACTTACCTTACAGGATCCAGACTTCTGTATTTGTTTTATAGGGCCACAGAAGATGTCACAGGCTTGGTGGCTTAAACAGAATTTATCGTCTCAATGTTGTAGAGGCTAAACTGAGATGGAGGTGTTGACAGGGTCCTGCTCCCTCTGAAGGTGCAAGGGAAGGATCTTGCAGGCTTCTCGCCTGGCTTCTGGTATTTTCTGGGTTTGTGACTGCATTCCTCCAATCTTCACATGGTGTTCTCCCTATTTGTGTGACTGTACCCAAATTTCTCCTTTTGATAAGGAAAACAGTCATATTGGATTAGGGTTCACAGTATTCTAGTATGACACCATCCTAACTTAACTTGTCCCAACTAACATCTGCAAAGACCCTATTTGCAAATAAGGTTACATTTAGAGGTACGAGTGTTAGGACTTAGGAATGGGGGCAGGTGTACAATTCAATGTGTAACAGATTCCTTGATTGTCCATGTTTCTTAGAATGCCATTGCCTTCTTTCTGTATTTGAAGCAAGTTCTAGTATGAACAGAAAGCAGGCCAGTGGCCCGTTTACTCAGTCACAGACCTAAGTCTGGCTGAAGTCCCGCACACCATGGCTCCACTGGATTTCTGTTTTCATGGAGAACCATGAACACTCTATGCAAATGTGGCAGCAAGGGACAGAGGCAGACTCACACATGGCATGAGTCTCCTCTGCTCCCATGCAGGCTCCATTGTCCCCTTGGACTTACCTTACAAAACCCGACTTAAAGACAAAAGTAGTATGAATTTCAAGGTAGCAACAATTGAGCTTTAAATCAAGAACGGGGCCCTTATGAACCTGGGCCCTGTGTGTGTAACTGCATAGATTGTGTATCCACAAAGCCAGCGCTGGCCAGAACTGTGGTCCAGATCTCCTACCTCAGCCTCATGACCTTTTCTAAAGATCCCTAGAAACATTTTGGTGATCAAATCCAACCGCTGAAGACCAGAGGTCCAGGAAGATTAAGTCCCTGTCCTAAGATACCAAAGAGGACAGGCAGGACTGGAGCCTGAGCTGCTGTCTCTCTGGTCAATTCCTTACTCTCCCACATCACCTTGAGAGAATTCTTGAGGGGTCAGTTATACATTAGCTGTGGCAGGACCCAGGGCCCTCCTTGGATGTGTGGATGGCAGAATGACTTCCTTGGCCTTCTTAAACGGAAACTAAAGCAAGTGGTGACTTGGCTGCTATTTCCCATCTACATTGAATCTTGCAGCTGAGCCCAGCACAGTGGGGCCATGAGCAAAGCCTCTATATTAGAAAGATCCAAATTTTCTTGTTTATGACTCTAAGAAAAGCTCAGTGGGACTGGTCTACTTGAGCACCAGCATTTGTGGTCAGTGACTAGAGGTTGCTGGCTTATGAAGGATCCTGGTGGTTCTTGACTGGGGCTTCCCTACGTGGCCTCACTTTCCAGCAGGAGAGCCAGGGCTTGTAGCCTGGTGACACAGCAGGGTTCCACACACAGCAAACAGGGAAGCTCTCAAACCTGTTGAGGCCTAGGATTGGAAACTGCCCAATGTCCCTTCTGCTATGTTCTTTTAATCAAAGCTGATCACAAAGACAGCTCAGAATCAGAAGGGTGGATAAATCATAAATCAATTCCACCTCCTTTGGGGAGGAGCCACAAAGTGTTGTGGCTATTTGTATACTATGTTCTGCCTCAGTGCCCATGACCCTGCTCCCTCAGTGCCTCCTGCCTTCCTTCCAGGACCACTTTGGTCTTTCTCTATTTAAAAACAAACAAACAAAAAAACTTTCTCTCTTATGATTCCAGGGATCTTCATTCAGGATGCTTTATGGGAAGGAGTGAGCTTATTTTAGAAATATTTGTGCCTGATGATAGAGAATAGAGTGGAGAGTGCTAATGTATTCTTCTGAGTTGTTTCTTGTAGTAGAAGTTTTGAGATTTGGGGAAAACCATGTCTGTCTCTTCCTTCCTCCCTCCCTTCTTTCCTTCATTTCTTTTTCTTTTTTTTTTTCTTTTTCTTTTTTGTTTTTGGTACTGGGGACCCATCTTGGGGATGCTTTACCACTTAGCTACATCTCTAGCCCTTTTTATTTTTTATTTGAGACAGAGTCTCACCAAGTTGCTGAGGCTGGCCTCAAACTTGCCACCCTCCTGCCTCAGCCTCCATCAGCAGATCACAGATATGCACCACTGCATCAGGCAAAACCATGTCTTAACTCAAGCATGTCTTAGACTCTCACAGTCATAAAAATCACCTGGGGAGCTTGATGAATGTACAGATTCCCGCATCCCACCACAGATATACTAATTCTGATTTTCTGGGGAAAGCCTAGGCATCTATATTTCCAGGTATAGTGGGTGAATCTTTTAATTAGCTGGATTTTGGGAAACACAATCTTATCTAAGAGGCCCCTTGGCAGGCAGGCAGGTGGGGCCTTGGCCTCTAAGGCCCCTGGAATGATAGACTGTGTCATGTCTATTTCTGTCTCCACAGTGTCTGGAACCTGTCATTGTCCTTGGAATGCTACCCTGTTTAAGGGAATGAGCAGCAGCCGCGGTTCTCATAGTGTAGTTCAAGTCCCGGCAGCACAAGCTTCTTTGGAAACAGAAGTGCAAATTCTTGGGCTTCCTCACAGGGGCTCCTGAATTAGGTACTAGACATACCTGTGAGTGGGGAGGCTTGGGCTCTGCCACTTGAGAGCTATTTGCACATGTAAGTAAGGAGGGGCCTCCCAGCCCTGCTGCACTCCACCTGCTGGCCCTTTGCCAGGGTCTCCCTGTGACTGTAGAGCTCTTTGATAGGGCCCAGCTGCTGCCCTCCTCACCTGCTAACCCACTCACGATTTGTTGCAATTCTCTCTCCTGAACTCTCGAAGGGCATCTGGCCCCACTCATCAGGCAAAATGATAGCAAAATAATGGTTCCTGCTGGGTAGAAGGAGATTTGAAGTTGATGTCATTTTTCTCCCCTTGTCTGAGGAGCTTTTAAGACTCCTTGTCTCAGGTGGAGTGTGAAGGGCTTAGGAATAAAAGCAAACTGGCACAAGGGGTCACCATTCCTGCAGAGCTTCAGATGCACACTCAGTTATTAAAGTGGATATAAACAGCACGTGCATGCATACACACCACACACACACACCACACACACACACACACACACACACACACACGCACGCGCGCACGCTCACGCATGCTCGTCAGGACATTTGTTCCTTGGAGCCAAGTTCTGTTTCACTGTGTTTTCCTGCAAAGTCCTTAGCAAAGAGCAGTGTGGCAAATCCTTTTCAGTCAAATTGGCCACTGGAATTTTAGTTGCCTGGGTCGGAAGGTCCATGAAAGAGGAGGAAGGAGGAAGATGTAGAGTAAAATACATTGACCTGGGCCTCAGGAGCCTGATTCAATAGCCCCAGATGCAGAACGAATTCTTGAACAAGTTACTTCATCTTCCTGATGCTCAGTTCCTCATCTGTGAGAGGGGACAATCCTTTAGATAAGAGCTTCCTCTAAAGCATTTTTAAAGATGCTTGTTGGAGGGCTGGGATTGTGGCTCAGCGGTGGAGCGCTTGCCTCGCATGCGTGAGGCCCTGGGTTCGATCCTCAGCACCACATACAAAGCAATAAAATAAAGACATTGTGTCCATCTACAACTAAAAAAATATTTAAAAAAAAAAGATGCTTGTTGGAATATACATCCAACAGGACATAGAAATACATAAACAGAAATTAGTAATTTCTTTGGAGACATGAGGGGTGATTGGTGGAAGGAATGAGGAATGAGGGAATCTGAACATCCAATTAGACCCTGAGAGCTCAGCCAGCCAGGGACTAGAGTTCTTTCTTGCCCTGTTGAGTAAAAGGAGGAAGGGAAGGGGATGGACAGGGGGTTCAGGCAGACCTTGGGGTAGCCTGTGAGGGGGGAGGGGAAAATGGGGCACCTAGTTAAAATTCCTCATTCCAATCCCACGCCATCTCTATTCACCTGACAACTGAGTTCCTGAGGAGTCCCCCCATATGCTGTGGCCTCCTTTGGCTTTTTTTTGCAAGGGGCAAATGGCAGTTAAGCAGGCAGCTCTTCTCTCATTTGCCTCCCACCTCCCTGGTGTGTGTGGCCAGGCTGGGTTTAGCCGCCACACTGTAACTGCATTGGTAAATGCAATTTGGCTAATGAGGTGTTCATTTTTAGATGCAGCTTCAAATGGAAAATGGATCTATCAGTTGGAAAAAGTATGAAAATCCCACCCTTCTCTGAATGTACAAAGTAAAAATCAATGGAAGGTACTGGTTAACAGCAGAGCAAACAGCCTATATTGTGTTGGATGGAGGATGCTGGATGGAAAAGGATGCATCCACACTTCATGATCTGCTAAGTGTCCAAGCACACGAGACAAATTTGAGGGGGAAGAGTCAGGTGGGAGATTTTTCCTAACCAGGTATCAAGACCAATTGTGAAGCTGAAGTAAAGAAAAAGTGGTATTGGTACACTGAAGTAGATCACTGGCTGAGGACAGAGGTCAGACACAGCTCCACACACGTGTGAGTGACACTGTAGATCGGTGGGAGAATTGGCATTTTTCAATATATTAAAAAAAATTTTTTTCTTGGCAATTGCTATGAATATGGGGAAAAATAAAATGACATCTCTAACATCATGTGGGCAAAAGATCTAATTGTGGAAAGACTCACATATGAAAGTCTAAGAATGTTTATAAGAAAATGGAACATCTTTATGAACCAGATGTAAAGGGAATTTCATGATAATCGAAACTTGTGAAATATAGCAAAAGTTGAAAAATTTGATTTGAATTAAAACAAGAAATTCTGTTCATCAAAAGCTACTTTTAAGAAAATGAAAAGATAACCCACATTTAGGAAGACATAAATAACTTCTATTTAAAAGAAAAAGAGAGATTAGTTAGATTTGGTAAAATGACAAAGAGATAATTTACAGAAGCAGAAAACTCAATTGCTAATAAACAGATAAAAGGATATTTAACTTCACTAATAGTAAAGAAAATGTAAACTAAAACTAAAATTGGTTGCTGTTTCACACCACCATACTGACAGAAACTAACAAGTCTGATGGTATAAAGTTTTGGTCAGGATGTGGAAAAGAAACCCAACACTGTTGGAAATGAAAATCAGCGAAGCTGCTTTGGAGAAAAATTCAGCAACATCCAGTAAAGCTGAAGATATGTGTTTTCTATCACTAGAATTAAACTTCTAGATATATATCCTAGCTGAATTAGTATATGTATATGGATACATATATATCCATATACACATATGCATGTATGCAAGTGTACACAAATATACACCTAGCCACAAATATGCACACACATGTATAATGGGAGACATGAAAAATAATCATAAAAGTATTATCTATCATAGTAAAGTACTAGAAATTTCCCAACATCCATTCAGAGGAAATATAAATTGTGCTGTGCCTGTAATGAAATTCCACATAACAGTGAAAAGAAATGAACTAGAGCTACATAAATCAATGGGTCGATTCCACAAAGGTAATATTGATCAAAAGAAAGCAATTTGCAAATAAATATTTGTGGCATGAAATCCACATGAAAAATTCCTATTATTAGGGCTTATTTTTTCTCTTTCTTTCTCTCTGTGAATATATGTGTGTATGTGGGGTGGGGTGGGGTAGGAGAAAGAAATACAGTAAATGATAAGCCCCTAAAATTGGGAGAAAGTTCCTCTTGGGGAAAATTTGTGGGGGGCAGACCTAGGAGGACCCTGAGAGGAAGCCTTAATTGTGTTGGCACTGAACGATTTCTTCAGCTGAGCGCTGAGTACTGGAGTATTCTTGCTATTATTTATGCTGTTTTGGGTGTCATAACATTACATAATAAATTCAGCAGTCACAGCTGTTGGTTGTTGACTCAGTCACATGTCCTTTCTCAGAAATAACAGGGGAGAACTAATGCCATCATGGTAAATTTCCCTCCTCCCTTATACATAATGGGTGGAGAGTAACCTATTTTTTTTTTTTTTAATCTAAAAGGAAGTTATTTGGGGAGGTGAGCATGGTACTGGAAAGTTTCTACTTTCTGTAAAAAGAATCCCATTGTCCTCTGCCTCTTTCTTCCTTCTTGGGACACTAGCATGAACATGTGAGGTCTGCAGCTATGCAGCCACCTTGCAACCATGAGATGGTGGGCACGAGGACAGAGAGCCAATACTCTGAAGATGGTAGAAGAAAAGGATGGTCACCTTGGTATCTGATGACATAGTTGAGCCATGGAACCATCTAGACCCTTCAGATGGTTTATTCAGTAAACAGTAATTGTCTTAATGGTTCAACCTACTGGTGGAGTGGCTTTCTGTTGCTTATGTGGGTAGAAAAATCTTCTTGATACAAAACTCAACAAATGATTTTCCTTTTAGAACTTATTGTTGGGCTTGTCATTGTACTAAATTGCTAAGCATTTTCTCTCCTTCAGCTCTCTTCATCCTCCACATACAGGGCTCCTTTTCTCTCTGTTGAATGCTCCATCTCTGAAAGCTCCACAGAAATGTGTTTTCTATGATGACTCCCCTGAGCTCCCAAGTCCACAGTCCTCCTCTGTGGCCATCCAACATGGCCTCTCTGTTTTAGCTCTTTCTCCCCACAGCCACACTATGGCTGAGACCATGTGTTCTCATTTCTTGGTTTTCAGTGGTTGGCACAGTTGTGGCCACAACATAGAGGCCTAAGAGAGGCTAGTTGGAATGAGTGATGCCTCTATTATGCCTGGTCCTAGACGGAAAACAAATCAAATACTGAAGTAGATGGTGAGGAGGAGAGCCTTGGGGAAAGGGATACTTCAATGGGCTTCCCATAAACAAACACAGCAAAACGAACCCTTTTCTTAACAGCTTCTAATGCAACATTACAGCAGCAACATCCATATTTGCTAATGATTTTGTGTGTTCAATAGAATTGCATTTAAACTCACTGGCCTATTTAAATCCTGGTTTCCTTCCATTTCCCCATCCTAATCAGGTTTAAATGACAATAGCTAAGAACCTATTTTGTAAGGAGATAAATGAATACCTTGGTGATCCTGGGCTCCTACAAAGAGGTGGCTTTCCCAGGTCTTAAACTACAGAAGTATGGGCAGCCTTTATTATTGAATAGAGACCCCTTTGTACCGCATCCTATGGACATCACAAATGCATCATTTAATTCAAATGTCTGAAACATTCGCCCCCGTGCACTCCTCTGTATCAGTACATCATGAGAACAGAACAGGGATTACATGAAATATTTTTCCTGTCTTCTGAAAGCCTCCCTCCACCTTTTTAAAGTAGCTGGTATATGCATGAATGTGGAGGGGGTCAGAGAAGAGTAAAAGGCAGGAAGCATCAATATGCAGAATAACCTCCCAGTGGCATCTATTGAAAAGTCTGCACTAATGTAGACTTTACGTAGCCAGGGTGCTGGGGCCATTAATCAGCGCAGGTGTAGAGGAGCACAGCCTTTAGTTGAGAGAAGATTCTGGCTGTAACAGGAAGTGACTGAGACAGAAAGCTTTACTTATGCAAATGTAGGTGAATGGTGATAGTGACATTTTATATAATACTTATTATTTATTGAGCATGGGCGTGTTCAGCACTTCACATGCACCAGCTCATTTAAATTCACAAAAATCATAGGAGGTAGGTACTATCTGCTATTATTTTCATTTTGCAGAACAGAAAACAGGCTTACAAGATTTCCCTCAGGGTCACAGAACCTGTAGAGAGGATTCTCCCCTCTTCCTGGGATGTGGACATAACTCTGGTTTTGTGGGTTTGGTAAACATGGCCTCCCTCTTCAGCATTCTGAAAGGGAGGGGCCAGGTACCTGCTGGGCATAAAAGTGCCCATGACTCAACCTCTGCTGCCCAGAGGTGAAACTAGGGCAGGAGGATTGCTGTCAAGACCCAGGGGCAGTGAAGGACAACAGAGTCCTTGAATTATTTACCATCAGACTGGAGGGTGGGACTACTCAGCTGGCCTGACGCATGGTCAGGAGAGAAGTTGGCGTGCCAGTCCTGGATCTGATATATTGTGGCCGCTGGAAACTGGCCTAGAATTTTTAGGGCACTTCAGGAGCATCTTCTGGCTTCCTACTGTGGATGACAAAAAAGTGAGCTGCATTCTTCCTATGTATCTCTTCCACTATGGGTGGTCTTCCCAGGGCCCCACTGGATCTTGAATGTTATCTCTTCCATCTTGCACTGAACTTAATAGGATTCCTGACACCCAGAGTCATCTGTCTGCCTCTTAGTCCAATTGTCTTGCTACTTTCCCTATTCTGTGACCCCACATCCTGGGACTGTTTGTCCCCCCATACTCTGTTCCTATTTCTCCTGACCCATCAAAATGCATTTATTTCCCTGGGGGTCCTAATATTTTCAATGTTAAAACCCTTGATTAGACTTTAGTTCTTTAATTAAAAGTAAGGTGTGAAAGGACCCAGGAATTTCGTAGCAATATATCAGAGCAAGAGTGCTCTTCCCAGAGCACCTGACATAACTAGGACAACTTCTGTTGTGTACACACAAGACCTGACTTCCCTGAGTCTGCCCAAGTTGAGACAGGAGAGGGCCTTATGGCATCTGTCCTTTGTCCTCTCTACATGTGCAGCCTTGGCCCCCAGAGAGGCAAAATGTGAGGGGACACAAGAGCTTAGCTTATGTCCTGTTTAGGATTTGGAGAGAAGCTGATTCTCTGCAGCCCCGTCCACCCCCCAGAAGTTAATTAATAGAGAAGGGAGGGAGGGAAGGTTGGTTTGGAAGGCAGTGGGGTCAGTGTGCACTAAATGGATTTGGCAACTAAGGTTAACAGATCTCATTTTTCATTGATGAAAGGGTATATTAATATCCATAGACACATTTTAAAGTTCATATTTAGATCTGGCCCATGCAGTTCATCAATTATCTCAATTTGACCGAGCACCCTGTGATCCTAGTGGCAAGGACCAGCTGGGGCAGGTTTGGAGGGTACTCAGTTAAAGCGGAGCACCTGTCCACACTACAGACCTGCCTATGATTCTCTGGGAAGATTTCCAAGATTCAGTGTCCCAGTGGGTGACTTGGGGGGGGTCCCATCAAAGAGCCTACAAGTGTGTGAAGATCATTGAGGAGATTATCAACTTTATACCAAGGAAGTTTCCCTAAGTCGTGACAGATTCCAGAAATGTATGGGCATCAGGGTCAAAACTCTTGCTTTTCCCCTATCAAATACGTTGATCTTTGTCAGAATATTCTGGCAAAATGTCTCTCTCTCTCTCTCTATATATATATACACACACATATATGTATGTGTATATATATATATATACGTATATGTATGTATATATATATTTTTGTTTGTTTATTTGTTTTTTTAGGAGAGACATCATTGTTTTTAAATGGTGAGCCTTACACTGTACCGGCAATTAGCAATTAGCAATTAGCGTTGTTCACTGAATGCTTACTGCATCCTGGGCCAGTTTCAGAGGGAACGACTATGTTGTTGTTTTTATTATTATTATTTTACTCCTACATTATAATTTGGATGTTTGTTTGTCTATCCCTTCATTTTTGTCCTTCCTTTGCCTTAGCTTTTCTTTTTCAAAAATGTTTTAAATGTATTTTAATTAGTTATACAAGGCAGTATGCACTTTGATACATCATATATAATGGAGTATAATTTCTCATTTTTCTGGTTGTACATGATGTAGAATCACACGGGTTGTATACTTATATATGTACATAGGGTAATAATGTCTGATTCCTTCTACTATCTTTGCTATTTCCATACCCCCTCTCCTCCCTTCACTCCCCTCTACCTAATTGAAAGTAACTGTTCTTCCCGCCCCTGGGAATGCAAATTGGCACAACCATTATGGAGAGCAGTATGGAGATTCCTCAGAAAACTTGGAATGGAACCACCATTTGACCCAGGTATTCCACTTCTCGGTTTATACCCAAAGGACTTAAAATCAGCATACTACAGTGACATAGCCACATCAATGTTTACAGCAGTTCAATTCACAATAGCTAAACTATGGAACCAACCTAGGTGCCTTAGATTTTCTTGATCATACCCTCTCTTTCACCTACTGTTGCTGTAGGACAGAGGTCAGTAATAGCACCAATCGGGCATGAGGGGGCTTTTTCCCTTGCCGGCATCCCCTCATCCCTCTGGGGCTTCCCCATCTGTCATGCGAGGCTATTGATTAGATTCTTGTAACTTGTCCTTCCCATTTTGACACTTTTGTCCTCCTTGGCCAGTTGAATTTTCTTATGTGTGGAAGTTCTTTCAAGAGGACATTTATCTGTGGTAATTTAATGTAGTTTCATTATGATAAGTGCTTCTAAATAGATTTTTTCTTAAAGGATTTTTAAAATGTGATTTCCCTTCATGGTATAATCTATATCTTCAAAAGCCTGAGTCTCCAGTACACACCGATGGTGGCTGCCTTGGTCCGAGGTCTTTTGCAAAGGATCCTGGGATTTTCATGTCTCTGAGTAGCGTCATTTCCAGCATGCTCTCTAATTTCTTGAATTGCAAGCTGACCTGATGTGCTGTGCATGAGGAAAGCTGGGGGGCTGGCTTCCAGTTCCTCTTAGGCTCTTGCTGATCTGGATATAGTCTCCTTGAGGTTTGCTAGGAATCATGGCCACACTGCATGTGCAGCTGGGGGTTGCAGTTAAAGGGAACACACATAAGTCTGGGTGTATTAGGGCTGAGCACAGGCTTACTATAGAAGTCCACCCCCATGTACTGACTAGCCTTCCGTGAAGGCTGGCAGCCTGTAAAGGATGTGGGAGCTCCAAGCATCACTTAAATGTTGGAAAAATATGTCCAGGTCAGGGTAGGTGGAGGATGAGCCTGCTGGATTGTATCTGCTCAGTCTCACTGCTTTGAGAAATGAAAATGTGAGTGTTTCTTTGCCTTCTCCCTTGTCCTTGATTGATAAAATGTGGATACTTGACCCAGGTTTGGCCAGTCAGAGATTCTTCCATGAAAATTTAGAATTGGAGTGAAGAGTCACTCTTCTAGATGTTTGGGTCACATGCAAAGGTCCCAGAGGACATGGACATATAACTCTTTGTGAGTGGCCACTCAACCCACTACAGATGGGGAGCAATTGTCAGGAGGGTGGAGAGTGTTAGAGGTGGACTCACACATCTCAGGAAACAAGTGTAGCAGTCTGTTCTTCAGGGCTCAGAGGAAGTGACCACAGTCGGGAGCAAAAGGCTGAGTAGGAATCTGCAAGATTGAGAGCTGGGCCAGGAGAGTGTAAGGAATGGGCAGATGAACACAGAGAGGGAGGCCTGAGAGAACAAGCTCCTCCCACAGAAATACGAGGGGTAAACTTGCTGGAACAGAGAAGGCAGTTGGAGAGCCCAGTGAGCAGAGAGCACACCGCTGGAGAGAGGTGCTTTCCAGGCACAGCACATGTCCCTGTGTCCAGAGCTTTGGACTCTGTAGTATGGTTTTCAAGTGGAGGAATACAGTGATCTGGTTTGCAATTAAAAACCATTTCCATGGCTATCCCTCTTATGCCCCAGCCTCCAACTCCCCAGTTTTCTCCTCAAAGTCCACAATACTGTTTCTGGGAAATTTCCAGCAATACAGGGACGCTCAGGCTAGGAAAGATGCATAGGTTGGAACCACCAAAGGTCCCCTGGTTTAATCTCATCAGCATTCCCGGCCCCATCCCATAATTCTCTTTGGACTTAATTTTGGTTTTGAAAATTGTAAATAAGTGAAATATCACCTCAAGGCCTAAGGTACCAAAGGCTATTTAATATTGTGAAAAATTGGAGGCATCTTTGCGGTTCTGACATTTATTATTCCGGGGCTCCTTATTTTTCTTAATGAACCCTTCTTTCTCCTCTTGTGCTTATCGGTTTTAACACGTGCCATTTACCACCTCCGACCTGCTGATTAGGGGGCTGGGAACCGGCTTACATCACTGGCAGGAAGGAGAGGAAAAATTGCAGAGTAAATGGCAAGATGTTGCAGCGATAGCGAGCAAGAAAATCTGCAGCGCTTAGGAGAACCAGGGACTCAAATGAAATTCTGCAACTGGGGCGGCGACAGCGGGGTGCACGGGAGCCCGGCGAGGTGCGGGCGCCACATGGCTGATTATTCAAATGGGCCGATGATTAACTCGGTTTATATTGATGCAAATAATCCTGCCGGAGCCTGCAACGGGCTAATGCATTTTGGAACTGTGGTTTTCCATTGATAGCACAAAATAGTGTAGAGGAAAGCCATTTTCATAATATTAATAATGAGATTACAAAATCAGGTCACTTAAAGGAACAGCGCTGACTCAGCGAAAGCAGAATCGAGTTGAATGCGGAGATTAGTACCCAGAGAACCAAGTACAGACCGTCTGCAGCTGTCTCTTTGCATAAAACACACGTCCCCTTACCTTTTCCTTTTCAAAAGACAAAGAGCTTTAAAAATGACTAGCTAAGTGCAATTCTTAGATGAATTTCATTAGGAGGAAAGGAGCTGTCCAGCGTGCTGAGGAAGCCCCTGCTCAAACACCCCCTCCCCCGCCTTCGATTATATATCGGTTTTACCTTCCTTGACCGTGGACTAGATTAATGTCCAAGTCCCAGAACAATGTCAGTAAATGCTTTTTCTAAATGAATGATTAAAACTGCAAATGGAGATCAATAAACACCCCCTGAAGGGAAGTGATATAGTTGCCAGTGAAGATCAGGGGCTGAGATGAAATTCTGTGGAAATCCCTCAGGACTTTCTGTTGAACAGAGTGGGCCAAGGGAGCTCCTGGGATTCTTGTTGCATGGGAATTAGGAGAGACGGATATGGAAGCCAAGGAGACGGCTTTCTCAGTGGGCTCTAAGAAAGCCTTTGAAATAGCAGAGGGGAGCCCAAAGAGGTGATGGTGCTCCCTGTGATGTGTTTTTATAAAAGAGAACCAACCAGAGCATTTGGGAATATTAAGGTCTATGCAGAAAGAGACTATTATGCTAATATTAAAGATCATTTTGAAGGGGCAAAGGTCATGGCTATTTAGTGAAGAAGTAGGTTATGAACAGTTTTTTTAAAGCAAGCTGGGGCTCCTAGCTGCCCACTTATCCAGCCTGTTTTTTCCAGTCTTCTGGAGATCTAAGTGACTACTTAGAATAATGTAGGAACCTGGTGAGAGGCCAACTGCTTTTCCTTCTCAGTTAAAGGGAGGAAAAAGGGAAGAATTACAAAGCAAGGAGGGACCTGATAGGGGATCAATGGTGATTAGAAATTAATGCTTGCCATGCTTTAAAAAATGTGCTAAAATACACATAACAGAAATGTTACTGTTTTGACTATTTTAAAGTGTATAATTCAGTGGTAGTTACACATTCATGCTGTGCAACCACCATCACTACCTAGCTCCCCACACACTCTTCTTCACCCTCCATGGAAACCTCAGGCTCACCTCAGTCACTGCCTCTTATCTGGGCCCTGGCAACCTCTAATCAGACTATGTGCTATTGCTTTTCTTCTTTCTTTTCCTTTTCCCACTTTCCTTGACTATCAACCTTACTAGAGCTTTTAGAATGATGGCAGTACAGAACTCACCTAACTAGTTCCATGGCACAAAGAAGGAGTGAGGGGACCATCACCAGCCAGTCTAGGCTCCAATTTCTGACACTATCCCCCCATGTCTGGGTGGCTGTATTGTTCAGTGGTTGTGAATGAGGACTCTGGAGTAGAACAACCTTGGATCAAATCCTGGAACCACCTCTTATTTGCAAGTTACCTCTACTCTAAGCCTCAGTTTTCTCATCTGAAGAATGGAGAGAGCAAAAACACCCACCTCATAAGGTTTTAAAATTCAGATTATTTTGATCAATGCTTAGAACAGACCTAGCCATTGAGTAAGTGTACAATGAATGCTTGCTGTTATAATCATGTGACTTTCTGCAGATATTTCATTTCTCTGACATCAAGCTCTTGGACAGTGAGATCATAGTATCTGCTTGGCAGTTTTGCTGTGGGGACTGAATGAGTTACGGTTTGTAAGTTGGTCATCCGGTTGCTTCTGTGTCAGGGGTGTTCTATCTGGGACCATCCAGGCCCTTTTGCTTTTCAGACTGAGCAGCCTCAAGTACTTGGACTCTCACCTGACCTGACTTCTGAGGCCCTTCCCTGTCACCCCAGCAGATTTCTTTGTCCTTGTTATGGTTTCTCACTGTCCATGTTTAATTTAGGACCAGAGCTGAACCCAACAGTCTCCATCTGGATCTCTTTCCATTTCTAATTTCTTTTTCAAAATTTGTATTTTGGCTAAAGCAGACTTCTTTATCTCTCTCCTATTCAGACTCTATTTGAGATGGAAGCCCCCTGAGGCTGAGGCCAGGGAGTAAGGCAAGGCATGTCACTGAGACCTCACCCCATGCCAGAACCTGAGTGTCATATTAAAGTTCTTCCCTGGCCTTAAGGCCTCACGTGGCCAGCCAGGCCTAGTCCTTTGTTCTTCCCCTCTTACCACTCTGTCCTCTCAGCATCCTTGTCTGCACTGGGTACTTCGCTTTTCTCCAAACATGCCAAGCTCGCTGCAGACTCCAGGGCTTTGCCCTGGTTCATCCAACTGTTGGGATGGCTTTTCTGGATATCCTCATAGCTGGGTGCTTTTCTGCATTTTGACTCTGCCTAAATTCATCCTCTTAGAGAGATGTCCTCTGTTCACCCTGCTTAAAATGCTCCACGTCCTTCTTTAGTCTCTGTCCTACTTGATCTACCTTCGGAGCTCCTAGCTGACATGACCTTCTTCCTGTGCCCTTGTTTGTTTCTTATTGTTAATGATCTCCTTCTTCTATAAGATTACACACTGCACAGGGCAGGACTTTATTAGTTTTCTTTGTCTTGTATTCCTAGTGCCTAGAACAGTGCCTGACACATAGTAGGTCTTTAATAAATATTTAAAAACTAAGCGGTAGTGTAGGGGTACGAGGAACCTCTTACTGCTCAGTTTTGGTGAAATGAATGAACAATAAAAGAAAAAGCATACAGGTATATTAACATACATGAGGGCATCTCAGGAGATGAGTACCCAGCAAGAAACTTACACCCTTCCTCATAGCAAGAGAGAAATGCAGGTGCAGACAATTTAGAAAGGTAGCAAGTGATTTTTAGGCCCAAAGGACAGATAATGGCCTGGGACAGAGTTCTTCTTTGCTCTGGTGGAGGTGATGACAAGTTATGGAATGGTGAGGGGTGGACTTCACAGCAAACAGGTTGTCTTATTGTTAAAGTTTCCCAAGTGAACTCCCAGAGCTGTCTCAGAAGAATATAGGAAAAGTCTGGACATAAGAACAGCTTTCAGTCTCTTTTCTTCTCTGATAGCTAAACTTTCTTGGTTCTCTCATGAGATTCTTAGGAAAGGGATTTAAAATAATTGCTTTCCTTCTGGAAAGGAAATTTCCCTTAGATAAGGGAATTTCAGAGAAATCCTCTCACCCTTTGGGAGAGAAAGAGGATCAAAGATGGTCAAGAGAGAGCGGGTAGAGTAGAGGAGGCAGTGAGAAGGTTAGAGAGACCTTAGTTCTGAGACTCAGCATGTCCAGGCCCCACACTTTGAGGTATTGATTTCTGAGCCTCAACAATAGTAACTGTGTTAGTCAGCTCTCTGTTGCTGCGACAAATGCCTGAGGTAAGCAACTTAAGAAGAGGAAAAGGTTTAGTTTGGCTCATGGTTTCAGAGGCTTCAGTCCAAGATCAGTTGGCTCTGTTGTTTTGGGGCTTATGGTGGCAAGCATTTGGTGGAGCAAAGCTGCTCATCTAATGGTTGTCATAAAGCAGAGAGGCATAGAGAGAGGGGGGAAGGGGCGGGGATCCCCTTATCCTGTTTGGGGGCATGCCCCCCTATAACCTAACTTCCTTCCACTATTCTCCATCTTCTAAGTTTCACCACCTTCCAATAGCATCACAGGCTGGAACCAAGCCTTTAGCATATGGATTTTTGGAGTACATTTAAGATCCAAGTCATAACATCAGCTAATTATATTAAGAAAGAGAAATGAAGCTCCTGACAGCCAGGAGCTAGCCTGGCATTCAAACAGGACCATGGTGTTCTCCTCTGAAACATAAACAATCTCAAGGAACATTAACAGCAGACAAGGCTATGCTGTGACCCTGAGGGATAACTACTGAGACAAGATTGAGAGCAGAGAAAATGAGGACATTGCCCAAACCTCAGAAATGACCAGCCATCCCTATCCTGTCAGTACAAATGATTGCTACTTCTTCATCTCACCCAGCAATTCCAGCCTCTGAGGTGGGAATTATTTGAATACCTAATCACAGAATCACTCCCTCTTCCTAACACTCCCCAGAGTGTCTCCAACTCTGACCAGGTTGGTGTCAGGTATGAGGGAGAAGGTACATTCTATAATGCCACAACAAGGTCTCAGTTTTTCAGTGAGCCTGTGCCCTGGGCTCTGACCTTCTCCATGGCTTCTTCCAGTTGTTCCCAGACTAGAGCCCCACTTCTTGAACTCTCTCCACAAATCTCCTAACAAGAATTTTCCATTACTGTCTTGCTGAGATGGCCCACAGTCCACCCACTAGTGTGTTGCAATGACTCCATAAATCCAACCCTACATGCCTTCCCAATGGTCTTTTTGCAGTGGAACAGGATGGGTTGTCCTCTTGGGAAGTGGAAAGCCATCAAGCACAACCAGAAGAGGAAAAAACAAAGAAAGATTACCTTCAGCGAGTAAGGACAACACTGGAGTTACCTGAAAAAGCAATGCTGTCCCCGAGGAAGCAGGGATTTTATTCAGGGGGCTTAAACATATTCATATTGGAGAGAACATGTAGGGGCAGGCAGATTTCTGAGCATGCTCAATTTAAGGTCATAGTTCAAAATGGGAAGATGGCAGACAGAGTCAGGTTTAGGTGCCTGAAAGAAACAGAGTGGTTAGGTTTCCTTGGCTTGTTCTTAAAAGTTCCTCCAAAAGGTTTAGCTGAAACACAAAGAGAGGACAATCGGAAGGTGTGCTAATGTAGGAGTTTGCTCTTAAAAGTGCCTGTCTTACCAGCTGACATTGAGGTACTAATACAATTATTTTGTCATTATGGACTTGGACATTCAATACTCTCTCCCAATTTTGAGTTCCTTGCAAATTTGAGAAACTTCCTTTAAATATATCCTATCCAGGAAATGGAACAGGGCAGAAGGCCTCTAAAGCACACTGCTAGAGGTCCCTGGCCAGTCCAGGAGGTTACTGTGCATCAACCAGTAGCTGGGCTATCTTACCATGAAGCCACCAGCCATAGCAGGCAGAGCCACATTGTGGCTAGGATGTAGGCCCACAAGCCAGATCTTTGTTCTTAGAAGCACCTGTCATCCTCTGTCACTTTCCTGGGATGTCACCATGGCTGGACCACTTAGGAGCAACAGTTCTCTCCCTATCTATGGATGAGGCCCATGATGCCCACCTCTCTCTGCTACCACTTATCTGTCCAGTCAGCACACATATCTTGAAGCCTCCTACGGGCCAGGCCTTGTGCACTGGAAGACAGTGAGGGGAGGGAGCCCTAGTGGATGAGTGGGGAGAGGAAGAAACAGTGAAGCCTTGCTGGAATTTTGGGGGGAATGATTTGCCTTTGAGCAGAGAGTGGAAAATTCCATTCTTGCCCAGAAGATCTGAGAGGCACAGGTAACGAGGTGAATGAGGGGAGGACGCAAAGGCTGGAGGGGACCAGCAGCCTCCTGGAAACAATTCTGTGTGGTGTCTTGCACAGAGGGGAAGAGTACACTAGTGATATTTTCACCTTGTTAAAACCACTAGGAACCTCCTTCCACGATGGTTGCCTTGTGGTTGTGTTTATTTAGGCACATGTTGGAGGCACTGTATACACATTTCCCTTGGCTGTGCTCCTGAGACAGACAGACAGAAAGACACACACACACACACACACACACACGGGGTTGGCAGTTTCCCGGTAGCTCAGCGAGGGCAAGCCTAACCACCTTCAGGATACAGGGAACATTGGTCTCCTTATTTTTAGCAACCAAGGTGGAATACAGTAAGCCAAGGGTGATAAATATCCCTTTATACTAAATGTTTCACAATAATGAAAAAGCAGCCTCTGTCTTAAAATTGGCCATTCTTTTCAACGTAATTTTTTTTCCCTCTCGAGCAGACAAATTGGCTAAGTCAGGGCGGGCAGACGTAGCTTTCATCAGCTCTGGATAGATTTCACGGTGGCTCACCCAATGGGGCGTACGGACTTTCCGGCTGCGATATTCTGTACACATTTATCAGGAAGCCGGCGCCGGGAAGCGTTGCTGGCGGGAAGCAGCCCCAGAGCAAGTATTCACCTTTGTAAGTAAATAATTCCCAGCCCTGAGAGCTGCTGGGATGCCACACAGAGCCCTCTCCAAAGGGCCTCCACCGCTGCTTCATTTACACGCGAATCGAAGCATTTAGCGGGGATTCTACTGCTCCTTATGGTTAAGGAGGCTGCGGGGCCTCTCTGACCGCAGGGGCAGAGCAGCGCTGCGGGCCTTCAGCGCTTTCCAGCACGTATTTGGTAGCCTGGGAATCAGGGCCTATGCGTCGATGGCTGCCAGAGGCATGGAAGGGGCGGGCGCACATGTGTACATTTGCTCAGGTGGGGTTCTCCTGCTCAAGGATGATTATATTTGCCTGACTGATGTTTAAACTGATTCTTGCTCTGAGGTCCACCCAGTGGAGTCTTGTCAACTGCCAAGGTCACAGGTTCCCTTGCAAGGGAAGCTCAGAGGGCTATCTGCTGTCCCCTTTTAAAAATTAATAGTTTTAGATTTATAGAAAAATTGGAAAGAGTTCGCCTTATATGCCCCCGACCTCAGTTTTTCCCTGTTATTACCATCCTGCCTTGGTAGGTTGCAATTGAAACAATTGAACCAATGATTGGTTCCCCATTATTAACCCAGGTGGGTAGAGGATGTTAGGGCTCCCTCTTTGTCTTCCAGTTCTATAAGTTTGGCCAAATGCATGATGTTCTTCAATCACCACTACAGTATCCCGCTCTACCCAGGAGTGGATACGGGCCAGGTAGCACCAGGAAGGGCACCTCTGCCAAGCAGTGTCCAGGCTGGAGCCTTGTCTGAAGTCTGTATGAGGCTACAGGCTGTTTGAAAACAGTGACATTTGTTTTTGTGGAGTGGGAAAAGCAGAGCCTATGTCAGACCCAAAGACAGGCATCCCTAAGCCCTACCAGCAGTGGCTAGGACAGGTACTGAGTCCCCTTCCCAGGTCTTTGCTTCTGGCTGTCACTCAGTAAAATGTCCCTGCCCTTGAGGTGTACATGTGTCTTGGGCCCTTCAGGGCAGTGTGTACATTTACATGGGGCATTTGGATGATGCCAAATCTCTCATGGTGTGGACAGGCATCATCCAGCTGGACTAGTGGCCGAGGAGCTGGCTGGTCCTCCATGTGCCAGAATGCAATGCTGTGCAGCAGTGCCAAGGAGGACTCGGCTCTGGTGTGGTCACTGGACCTTGACCAGGTCTCTGCAGGAGTCCTGTTCTAGGGCATTATTCAGTGTTTTCTGGACAAGGGCCCCTCTTTTTTGGGCGACCTCCTCTGCATACTGTTCTCTCTACATGTATTCATTCCCCTTTTCTTTCTCATTGGAGGCTTCCAGGAAGGGGCGAGGCTGGTGCCCTTGGTGGGGAGGCAGCTGGTAATTCTGTTTGGATTTCTTCCTTAAGATTGAAATTTCTCAGCGCTTTGCTGAGGCTTGCCATCAAGACTTATCAAGCACCACAGCTTGTTAAGGCTCTTGGAGGGAAACCAGAAGGGGTGCTTCCGGTGCTGGGGACACAGCAGAATGGAGAGGATCCTGGCTTCAAGACAGCGAGAGTGAGCAGCAGAGGTATAGGCTCAGGGATCCGAAGCCTAGCTGACAAACTGCAGCTGTGACTGCAAACACTCCCTAAAGGCCCCAGAAATGGGATGGAAAGAGTCTCCTAAATGTCTCACATGGGGCTCAGACTACATTAGGTAAATAGGGAAGTATTACCCAATTCTAGAGAACCTTCTATGTCCATTTTACTGATGAGAAAACTCAGGTTCTGAGATGTTAAGAAAACAACCAAGAACACATACTGTGAAGTACTGAGATTTGAACCCAGGACTATGGACTTCCCTAACCTCTGGTTTCCCCACTGCATTTTGATGGTGTCTTGCAGCTGGCTGGAGTAAGCAGAAGGGGTGGAATTTTCATTAAGTTTTAAGAAAGGATTCATGGAATGAGTAAAGGTACAGAAGTTGAACATGATAAAAAGAGCCAGCACTTGCTGAGTACCTAATATGTGCTAGGATAGTTCTAAGAGTGTTGCTTTCTGATAATTAACATATTCAACCCTCAAACAACTGCTTATTATTATAATCATTGTCCTTATTTTCAGAGGAGAAAGTTGAGCTTCAGAGAAGTGACTTGCCCAAGATGAGTGGGTCTAGAGCTTTATTCTGAGCTGCTCCCAAGCCCATTTGGGTCTGTGGCGTAAATGTGACAGTTGCTGATGGAGCACCATTGCACAAGGGCCTCTGTGCCAGACACCTGCTGATGCTTTAAATGTAATCCTCCTTTAAATGTAATCCAACTCCTGGAGGCAAGGTATATTAATTTCAGTTTTATGACAAGGAAGCTGAATCTCAGAGAAGTCAGACAGTTTATCTGAGGTCACACAGCTAGTAGGTGGCAGAACTGAGGTTTGAACACAGGTCTATCCAAATGAAAAGCTTGTGTTCTTTCTTATATGTTGGTGGCTTCTATGCCTGGAAACACATCTGAACTCCCCCAGGAGCATTTCTGAAATACAAATTCCTGAGCCCAACCCTGGAGAATGATTTTGAGGCTTGGCACAGGCCTGGCTTTCAGCATTTTGTAGAAGCTTCCAGTAATGAAAACCCCAGTACCATACCACAGAACAGTGCATTCGGCAATCCTGACACAGGACAAAGGCTGCAGCAGCCTGTGGGGGGAGGGCGCTCCTGAGGGGGGCTGGGGATGCAGTCTTCTGTGTCCTCCTTCCCTCTGATGTTGATTTGGTGGGTGATTGCTGAGGAGACAGTCATACCATCTGTTGCTTGGTTTTCAGACATATAAGATCAGTGGCTAATGCAGGTGTCTCTTCTGTTCAATTTGGAATAGGAGAGGATGAATCTAACCGATGTATCATCTACAGACTGTTTGGATGGCTTTAGAGAGAGTGTGCCCCAGAGGAGGGAGTTGATGTTTGCAGAACTAGACCACAGGCAGGGAGGAGAAAGCCATGCTAGATTCCTCCTCTTCTAGCTCTCCGATTTCCCAGTCTGTAATATATGAGCATGTTGAATGATCAGTGTGTCTAAGAGCATGAGCCAGAACTTTCTGCACCTAAAATACTTGTACAACTTGTTAAAAAGGCAAATTCTATTAGTATGGAAACTTCATGATACCAAGGGGCCATTTGTTCAATATTAAATCCCCAGGCCCAGGAGCAGAGCTTGGCATTGTTAAACATGTGATGAATGAATGAACTGATTCTTGGAAACCACCCCAGACCTGCTGAACAGCATCTCTGTATGGGGCTTGGAATCTTAATCTTTAATAAGAGCCACAGGTGATTCTTATTGGTAGATGAGTACTGAGAATTATTTGAATTATGTAGCTTTCACAGTTTTCCTAGTATTACAGTGGACCTTACCTCGGCTTCTTTCCACATCAACTCTATAGCTGGATCCTATGGTGACTTCCCTTCAAAAAGGAGGAAAGGAGAGAACAGCTGAGAAGTCCTCATTTTTATCAGCAGTTGCTGGGAAGGTCTCCTACCAGTCTTTCCTCCTCTGTCCTACAAAGATCCTTGAGACTTTTGCAGATAGAACAGTTAGAGCCAAAGTAGAACTGGGGACAGAGGCATGGCCAGGATGATGGCCTACATGGTGCTGCTGTGGCTCTTGGGCTGTCCCCTGAAGCCTTGTTGGGTGGATGGGTTTATTTCCCTGCAGGATATACTACCTTCCTTGTAGATTTATGCTCTGGTCTGGGTGCAGACCACAATGCAGCATTGCTTTGTGGCCCATCCTTGTTTGTAAAATGACCCTGACAGTTCAAGTTCACATGGAGATCTAAATCCTTCTGTGAGATGTTTTCCTGGAAAGCCAATCCAAAATCAGAAGCTACTTTGTTGCCTTGTCACGAGAAGCCAGGGACAGGGCATATTCTAAATGCACGTGTCCATCCCTTCTGCATGGCAAATCACTCCTGCCTCCTGCCTGTAGTAGAACCCCAAGGGAACACAATTGCAATCCAGAAGGTGACTTGGTGAGGTCCTGGAGTCCAAGTAGGGGGCATTTTGGTGTTTTTCTCAACTCTGGCTGAACATCAGGCTGCTGGGGGGAACTTCTGAGAGAAGACTGCAAATGCCTGCTCCACCCCGAATTGATTTAATGGGAACCCCTGAGGGTGAAGGTAGGGAACATGTATTTTTGAAAAGCTTTCTTGAGTGACTGATGAACAGGCGGTTGTACAAACTGCCAGTTCCATGAAGCTGATGTTCAGTTGCCTTTCAAGATCACTTTCTGTGCGTTTTCTTTGCTCTATCAAATGTTGTTTTATCTAATTAACAAACTTTATTTATTTATTTATTTTTAGAACAGTCTTTGATTTATAGAACAATCAAAAACAGAAAGCAGGTAGAATTCCCACATATCCTAACCCTGGCCTCGCCTCCCCCAGCAAAGCCTGTTTTCAACACAGATTTGCATGACTTGTAATGACAAGAGGGCAAGCCTCAGATCTCGCCTCTGTGAAAGATGCTCACTAAGCTCACTCTGCACCACCCTAGTGTTGGTGACAGTTTTGCTGGCTTGGCTTTCTTCTGGCCGGTGCCATAGGATACTCCCCTCTGCCTCACTGCAAGTTGGCTTGCAGGGTTTCTGCTGTGTGCTCTTGGCTAGATGCATCTGCAAAGCCGCCCACATGGGTGCGCATATGGAAGAGAGCTCAGTGATGGATTTTAAAGGAATCATGTTCAAATCCCCTTGAAACAAAGGAGCCATTCCTCTACCTCCAACTTTGCTCCCATTTTTTTTTTCTAAAATTTTCTTTGGCTTCCTGTAAGTCTTATTTTCAGATGATTTCTTAGCTTCTTAAATATAACAATATTGCACTAGGGGGCACTTCAAGACTGAGAAAGAAAAAAAAAATCCTAGCAACTAGGTGACAATAGATTCCACTTCACCATTAGGTAGGTAAACAGTCCTGCACAAAACAAAACATCAAAAATACATAAGGAATTAAATATGTATTTAGCTGAAACTGTGATTCAATTTCTATGGGTTGCTTTGTATGCCTGTTTTCTTGAAGCTGGACATGGGAGGAGAGGGGCATTTTGAACTTCCTGGCAATTTTGACTTGAGGATTGGAATAATAATAATAAGGATCATGATAATAATAACAGCTTCTTCATCTGGTTTAAGGCGGTTGCATTGCTTAACGCATTGCTCCCAATGCAGCTGAATGTTTGAGGCTTTTATTCAGAAACTGCGGTTAAGAAATGTTTTCTTTCTCAATCTTAATGGAGATCTTAGTGGGGGAGCTACCAACTTCCTGTTGCAGGACTATTGGAAGATTTTCTCTGGAGAGGAGATCTGTAAGGATCTGACTACTAGACCTGGCCCCTTCTTATGCAGTGGGGCAACTTTGGGCAAGTCACGGATCCTCTTTGGTCCTCAGAGTTGGACTAGGCAGTATTGGACTAGGAAGTCATTTAGTATTTAGTATCTCTTTAGTGTCCAATCTGACATGGTATCTCCCAGACGGTCTCCTTGGGGTTTGATGGTTTACCCTGAACTTCTTTTGGATTTTCACATGAAAAGTTTAATTAAAGGTAGCTACGGGAAGTAAGAGGGACAGACAAATGAGTTTGAGTCTTGGCTTTATGCTTGCTGGCCACCTTGGGAGATCTTATGGGTTGAACTGTGTCCCCTACAAGATGTTCAAGTCTCAGTAGTTATGAGTTTAACCTAATTTGGAAATAGAGGCCAAACAGATGATCAGCTTAAATGAGATCATTAGAATGGGCCCTTAACCAGTGTGATTGTGTCTCTGTAAAGAGAGGAAATTTGGCCAAAGATAGACATACATAGGTAGAACATCATGCGATGGTGAAGGCAGAGATTAGGGTGGTGCATGTACAATCCAAAGAGCACCAAGGATGTCCAGCAACCCCAGAAGCTGGGAGGAAGCCTGAAACATTCTCTCTCCAAGCCCTCAGAAGGAACCAACCCTATGGAAGCGAATCGTCTGCTGAATTCTGCAGTTTCACAGTCTTCCAGGTAATCCAGCCATCCTAGAAAAGTGAATCATGCCTTCTTGGAGCCAAATCTGTCGTTGCTTTACTGGAATGGATCCAGCTCCATCTCCTGTCTCTGGAACAGATAAGTGAGTGAATGAATGGATGGATGGATTGATGGGGCTATCAGGGCAGGGTAAACAGCCCTTGGCCCAAACAGCAAGCATAACAGGGTAGAAGGAGCACAGGTTTTAGTGTACTAGTGGATTCCAGCCCTCAGGCCTATAGGATAAGCTGTTTCTGTTATTTTTAGGCTGACTGCTTTGTGGCACTTTGTTAGAACAGCCCTAGCAAACTAATGCAAGAGAGTATTTAACCCCAGCCTCCTCACCATAGGATGAGAGTGATGGTTACCCCAGCTGATGTATGGGAAAGCTGCTAGCCCCCAGGTCCTGGGGTGTTAGTTGTTGCATAGAAGGAATAAAGGAAGGAAGAAAGTTAGGATGAAAAGGAGAAGGCATTTCTGATATTAAGCACCTGTTAGGTGCTGGAAACTTTACATATTTATCTTTAGATCTGACTAGTAACCATTTTGCAGCCAAGGGAATAGGGACTCCAGAGGGTAAGCCATTGCTGAAGGTCACAGAGCTAGGAATTGGTAGACATCACACTGTCTGATACTAAAACCTGTACTCCTGGTAGCCTGTTATGCTTGCTGTCAGGGCCAAGTGCTGTTCACCCTGCCATGATTGCTTCATTCATTCACTTATCTGCTCAAGGGACAGGAGAGGGAACTGGGTCCATTCTAGTAAGACAAGGACAGTCTTGGCTCCAAGAAGACATGATTCACCATTCTTGGATGTTTGAGCTGCCCAGAAGATCATGGAACTGCAGAATTTAGAAGAATATTTGCTGCAACAGGCCAGAGTGAGTCTGCTTGGGGAAAGCAGATCCCAGAAGCCAAACTGAGAATACTTTGAAGAATGTTGTAATTCACACTTATCTAGCTTCATCCCTGAATAGACATGCCTGCATTGTTCTCAAAGCCATTAGTGGATGACTCAAAACCAGGCTTAGTCCTGGCAAAAATCTGCCTGCCAAATCTATTTGTTGTTGTCCTGTTCTTGACATGGAGCTTCCCCTTTCTGAGCCTTCCCATCCCCATCCTTATCCTTCCACCCACCTACCCTTCAGTTAAACATTTGCCTGGAGTTCATCTTTGCCCTAAGGCTACAGAGGAGCTGGAGAGGAGGCCCTAGCAGGCACCCAGGCTGTTGCAATACTGTGTCAGGTGAGCGAGATGGCAAAGGGAACTCAGTAAAGCACTGAGTGTGGGCTATCCAGGAGGGCTCCCTGGAGGAGGGGACACCAAAGAGAAATACTAGAGGATGCAAAAATCCAGGTGCAGGGGAAAGTTGGTGCAAAAATCTAAAGGCCTGAAAACACCAAAGTACTTGTAATAATAGGGAACAGTTTGGAATGATTGGACAGAATGTGTGAAGGGAGGAGGGGAGTGAGGGACAGCAGTAGGGTTGACAAAGTCAGGTTTCTGGGTTGTCATGGATTTCAGAGATACCCTAAAAGTTACCATGCAGCTCACCTTTTAGAAGACCCATTCCAGAGGTTTCCTTTCTGTTGTATTTCCTACAGCTCTTGATTCCCCTCAGTTAAGCTTTCTGGGTTCACTGAGTCATGCATTCCTCCATCCCTCCATCAACAGATGTCACGTGGTGCCTACTATCTGCCTGGCCTGCTCCAGCCACTGGTGGTGATCCATCACACCATCAATGGGGGTGGTGATTTATGTATTCCTTCTTAGGTAAGGCATGTTTGAAATAAGCGAAATATTTTATGGGCAGCTGCAGAAGAACTATTTGGGGACTGTCAGCCATCCCCCCCTTGAAGAAGACCATGCTGTGATGTGGCTGCCTGGCGCTCAGTGGTTCTGGCTTCCCCGCTGTTCCCAGCCTCTCTGGATAGCCAATTCCTTCCTATCATCTCAGCCCTTTCATGGCCTGGGTGAGGCTGTTGGAGATGCTTTCCTTATGGTATATGTCACCTCCGGGCCTTTCAGGACAGGTGTATGCTAGCTGCATCCTGCCCAGGTGGGGTTTTCTTGGCAACTTCAGGGTGGCCCTGACAGGAAGTCTCTTTGGGGACAGTTGTGGACATCTCTATCCATACCATGGTCTCATTTGAGTTACTGACTTAAAGGATTCTTTTTCTTATTCCTGAGCTGTCCCTATGTGGCCCTGGGTACATTAATTTCTTGGGATTGCCGTAACAAACTACTGCAAATTGGGTAGCTTAAAGCAGCTGAAGTGTATTGCCTTATGATATTAGAGGTCAGAGTGCAAAATCCAGGTGTCAGCAGGGTTGTGACTCTTCATAAGCTCTAGCTGAGGGTCCATCCTTGCCTCTTTCAGCTTCTCATGGTGACAGCATCCTAGGCGTCCCTTGGCTTATGTGAGTGTAACTGCAGCCTCTGTCTTTGCATGTAGGAAAGACACAACTCATCGGATTTGGGGCCCATTCTAAACTAGTATGGCCCTATCTTAACTTTATTACACAATGACCCATTTTCCAAATGAGAGCACATTCACAGGTACCAAGGGTTAAGATTTCAATAAGTCCTTTTGGGGAACCCTATTGAATCAACCATACTGTACGTGAGAAGCCAAGCTTTGCTTTACAGGGTCTCAGGGCAGATTCCCTTCCCTTGTACAAGAAGCACAGGCCCAGGATTCACTCAGCACTTGGAAGGTTGGGAAGACTTGCTCTCTCTGCAGGAGCTTGATGCATGACTGCAGAGACCCTGTCGGTGGGTGCCGAAATCTGGGCAGAATGGCTCTGTTGAATTCCAAGTGTGAAGAGAGAGAAAGAGAACGTCCATCTCCTGCTGAAGTTTCCAGTCCTTTTTGCAGATCCTGCCATAATTCCTCCATGGGGCAGGGAGGGCTGCCTAATGGTTGTATGTGTTTCCATTCCTGAGTGTTGAGCTCTGTTCTGCATACCTGCCCTTTCTCATTTTCCCAGTTAGTTCCAAGTGATACCTCAAGGAGAACAGTACCATTTTAAGGTTTGATCAGTGGGTCTGGGAAGTGGCAGAATGTGTCCTGACTACAAATCAGCTTGGGGAAGCAGACATTTCTCTGCACTGAGTTGGGACCAAAAGCAACCAGGGACCAATGGCTACCAAGTACAGCATCCCTTATGTATAGCCAGTTGCTAGTGTGCCTAGGGTGGTTCTCATCCACTGGTGTGAACCTTCTAGAAATGTCTAGAAAACATCTGGGAGTTGTATAAGTGCCCTGAAGCAAAAAACTTTTTACTTCTCTGAGTCAGGTGTTCCTCAGATCTTTTCCATAAAACAAACTTTGTTTATTTTGATGGGTTTCTTTTGAGTGTTTTCTCTAAACATGTTTCCAGTCATTAGGTTTCAGTTTTGAAAACATCACCTCCTCCTCCCAGTTCTCCTGAGCATGGAGAGCCAGTCGAAGGTGAAGGTGATGCAAGTTAGACTCCCCTGGCTTTGGCAGTGAGCGAGGTGGGGAGCACATTTCCTCTTAGCCCAGCAACTTTTCAACGCGGATCCATAGACTAACTTGGCATTTCCCACCTGGGCTGGGCCGGCCTGTTCCCCACCAGAGCACTTAGAAGCCCTGCAGAGATGTTAAGTACCTAGGGGTACAGGACGTTCTTGTTGCTGTGCTCGGCAAAGCCGCCTGCTTTTTACAAACACATTAAACATTAATATCTACAGAATGGGCAGTTTTATAGTGCACAAGTGCGCGTTTCCTGGACATGGATTTATTTATTTTTTATTAATGTAACCTTAGCATGCCACATATTTCTTACCGAGCTCCAGATCTGAAAGGCCTTGGCTGGACCCAATGAATACTTTATGATTCCATTTAAGACCAAGGGAACCAATAAACTCACCCCCATTTACATTTCAGAGGAGTCTCATAAGTAATGCATGCATGCATGCTGCTCGCCCCCCAGCTGTCGCTGGGACTGCCTTTAATGCCTCATCACATGTGTGACCTTTTCAGGAGGCAGAGAACAGAGAAGTGCTCTCTTCAAACTGTTTTCTTTTTCTTCCCTCTACTACTTGAAACTTGCTCTGTGGCCATGAATAGATAATCCCGAAGAGTGAGGCCCTGGGCTCTGCGGTGCTCTCTCTTCTTGCTGCCTGGCTGAATGGCTCAGGTCTGTAGCTTCAGCCCCACCTTTAAGCAGAGCCTTCGAGAACTATGGCCACTGAGCTGGACAACTCAAGGCTGGAATTTCTGGCTGCTTATATTCAGGAGGGCATTACAATTTTTGTTTCACACCTGACTTTTCTAAAACAAGATCTCTAGGCTGACTCATGATATGTTCTTCATTTCTTTCCCTGCCTGACTTAGCTGAGTTAGCTGTCATGGAAAGCTAGGAATGACTTACTGTCCCTCTCTGCTCCATCCTTCCTAGTATTTTCAACTACAATAAGTTTATCAGGATATTGCCCCATTGTAAGTCCAGGAGCATCCATATACTTGCATGTATACTTACATGTATGCGGATGTTCTACTTTATCTGTGATGTTATCTTAGGATGCTGGCTCTCACCACCATAGTGTGAGGAAGCCCAACTGCGTGAAGAGGCTGTGTGATATTGTTTCTCCAACTTCCGCAACTAGCTAAGGTGCCACCTGCCAGCCAGCATCAGCTTCACCTTTGGCTGGCTCTGCACGCTTGAGAACAAGCTGTGTCAGTTACTTTTGCATTGCCTTGAATAAAATTCCTGACAAGAACAACTTAGAGGAGGTAAGATTTATTTTGGCTTATGGTTTTAGGGGATTCAGTCCATGGTCAGCCAGCTCTAAGGCAGAAATATGGTGGAAGGGTGTGATGGAGGAAAACTGATCAGCTCATGGCAGCCAGGAAGGAGGGAGGGAGGGAGGGGTAGGGAAGGAGAGAGAGAGAGAGAGAGGGGAAAACCAGGGATACATATAGTCCCCAGAGGTATGCCCCTGGTGATTTCCTTCCTTTAGCCACACCCCACTTGCCTATAATTACCATCCAGTAGTCTTCTTTTCAAATCATCAACCCATTAAGTGGATTAATCTATTGATGAGGTTACAGCTCTCATAGTCTATCATTTTACCTCTGAACATTGCTGCATTGTCTTTGGGGGACATTTCTGATCCAAACCATACCTGGAGGGGATTCCAGTCTTCCACCTTTGAGCTGCCTCAGGGATGTGAGAGGAGCAGAGGGAAGCCATCCCCACCGAGCGCTGTCTGAACTGCACAATCACCAGCAAAATTAACTATTACTATTATTTAAAGCTACTGTTTGGTGGTAGATTTTAATACAGTAAGAGATACCTGGAATGTTCTCTATTCCCTTATACTGCTGGCTTTTAAAAATGATTTGTCACTATTTGGAATTACTTATCTGCCCACTTGTTCACCTTCCATCTTCTCTATTAAATAACAATTTCATGAGGAAAGAAACTTTTTCTTCCATAGTTATTATTTTACATTAGTGCCTGTAAGAGCACTTGACATATAGTAGGTACTTGGTAAAAATTTCCTTAATGAATAATAATCCCAAATTTACTGAATTGTATTCTTCCTCATTTTCTTTTTCCCTTCTCTACTTTAATCTTTCTCCCTTTTTTCTTTCTTTCTCATTGTTTCCCTTGCTTTTCCTTTTTATTTTTAATCACTTAAGTACTACATAAAGACATTTTTTCTTGTACAAAATTAAAATATTTCAGTTGAGGCCAAATTTTCCTTTGTGGACAATTGACTCCCACTCTTGGACCTCCTTTCCTCTACCTCAGCCACCCTAATACTTTGTCTCCAGGAGCCATGAGGACATTTTTCTTCTTTCATCCTCAACACTGTAGCTTCCTAGGCTGCTCTTCTGCTGTCCCTCTTCCAATACTTCCTTCACTTTCCAAATTATTTCCATTTGAGGGGAAATTGCCCTCGAGCTTTCAAGGGCTTCCTCTTACCTAGAAGCCAATATCCAGAGTCTTCCAATAGCAGTGGAAGTATAGGGTATAGGAGAGGGTATAGGAGAGAGGACCCTCCTGGAATGAGTGGCTTCCCAGAGCCTCATTTATTTCATCATTTATTCAACACATTCAACAAGTATTTACTGAGCACCTGCTATGTGGCAGGCACTGTACTTTTGGCTAGGGATGGGATGGTGACCAAAACAGACATATAGTCTTTGTCTCACTCAGTGTATAGTCTCATGGGAGAAATGGACAGATGAGTGACAAGGAATTTTAACTCACCATGATCAGGGTGGTGCTTTCAACAAGCCAGGCAACCATGTTCACATAAAAGGGATCTAGCTTTGGAGAGACAGAGAAAGGGTCTCTGGAAAGGAATATTGAAGGTGAGATCTGAAGGATAAAGAGGAATTTGCCCCATGAATGTGGGAGAAAGAGAGGTGTGACTGAGTGAAGGACAACACAGAGTTGAGGAGGGAAGGAGAGAGAGGGAGAGGGAGGAGGGAGATAGAGAGAAGGGAAGGAGCATAGGGGAAGCAGGGAGAGAAGAAGAGAGGAGGGGAGAGGATGGAAGGCTTGGGACCTGTCTGCAAGGGCTAGACTTAGCAGATGGAATTTTTGTTCGAACTCTGACTTGTTCCCACGAGGAGCAGGGAAGGCAGGCCAGCTGTCCTCACCTCTAACGCTTGCCATGGGCCCCAGCAGGTGCAGACTGGGGCCTGGCAAGTGGGCCATTTTCACATCTGTGCACTGGGCCCTAAGCCAGATGTTGTTGCCTTCACTCACATGGTCAGGCTGTTCACATGCCTCACTCTGACCTTGACGCAAAATCAGTTCCCTTCTCAGCTTCTCCAAGATGGCTGCTCCCTCCCCTGGATGAACGGGGATTGCTGTTGCTTTGTAAAGGGTGCTGGAGGTGGTGGGACGACTCGCCTAGCAGAGCCCAGGCCCCTCATAGTGTTAGACATGTGTCTCTTTTCTTCCCAGGACTTCTGGATGTGCCCTTGACTTGGAGCCTCCCTCTCCTCCCTCTGCTTTCCCCCCTCTCAGAAGGAAAGTGGCCACTTGTCTCCTGCAGAGCAGCCCCACCTGCTCTTTCTGATCCCAAGACCCTGCTGACCTGAGTCCCTGAGTGGGTTTATCAAAGCATTCACCTGATAAAAGTGGGTCTCTCCCTGGGGGAAGGTTTCTCATACCAGCTGTTAACAGGAACAAAAAATTTTATTGCAGGAGAAGATAAAATAAGCCTGGGAACATTGGCAGCTGGCGAGCCTTTCTGGAGTGGCGCGAGAGTCTGCACCTGTCGGGAGCCAGATGAGGGGAAAGACGTCCTCGCTTCTGAACACCTACGTGGAACTGTCCCTTGTGCTCTCAGAGCACTGTTGTGGGTAGTGAGCTTACCTGCAGGGAAGAGAGGTTACTTTGAACGTCCCAGGCTGACCCTGGCTTTTGTCTCTTACTTTCTTTTTTTCTACTTCCCACTTTTTTGCCCTTGACATTCAATAAATATTTACTGAAGACTTGCTGTGTTCTAGGAAGGGAACTAGGCATTTGCCAAAGAGAGAAATATTTTCTAGATGGGTAAAGGGGATTTTAAGGGGCTTAGTGTCTCCTTTCTCCTAGAAATTGCTTGTCTCCCATTGCCATGGCAACCACAGGCACTAGGTGTCCCTTGGTCATGGACCCTCATGTTGGGCATGTGACCCAAGCCTGGTCAGTGAGTCTTCTTTTCTGAGATTTTTGGTTTTGAGATCAGAGACATTTTGTTAGTTCCTCTCCTGAAGCAGAAGCTGTATGATGTCGAGGTCAAGGGTTTGGGGAGGTTCGTGTTTCTCCTGCCCTACTTCCAAGCGTGGAGAAAGACAATGTGCCTGAAGAGGGAGGAAGCTGCAAGCACCTGGAGACAGAAAGGGAAGAGTTTTAGGAAGCATGTCCTGGTGACGGTCCATCTCCAGGTTCCAGTAGACAGGAAACTGGGTGCTTCTCTGCCCTTCTTGTGGATTGTGTTTCACAATTTTTCCTTGGAGTTGATCCAATAAATCAGTTCCTTCCAAAATGGGTTTGACTTGAGATTTTGTCAAGTGCAACCTGACCAAGGCAAAGAGTAGTTTCAATGAGATACAGCAAGGCGCTCTGCAGCGAATGGGCTTTTTGGAACAGGAGAAAAAGGCAAAAGACGAATTTCGAGTCTTACTGGTCTAGACCATGAGTCCTACTGATCTAGATCATGTGACAAGCACCCGTGAAACACCCAGCATGGCCTTTGACCCTTAGTGGGTCCTGGTCGTTGCCGACCCTTCCACCACCTTCCTTTTTCCAACTGGAAGATGACCTCGAGTTAGATGATGGAAAGCAAAAGTCATTCAAAAAGAGGCTTCTTGTGGCCTGGTGGAGTCTAGTCTAAGTGGTATGGAGTGGCTGAGTGATCTGAGGCTTCTCTGATGTCTGACTTTGCTCAGGGCTCCAGCCAAATGTGTCCTTATTACAAAGCTAAAATCATATTGGGAGACTCTGAGACAGAGGTACATAAATGGGGAGCTCCGTTACTGGAAAATCAAAGCTTTTTTTTTTTTTTTTTAGAAGAATAGATTTGCTATAGAACAGCAATTCTGGGTCTTATTTAATTGCTCTTATACTCAAACTATTGGGTTTAATATGTGTGAACTTCATAGGTCACTGCTGTGTTCTGAATGTTTGTCCCCACCTGATCCATATGTTGAAATCCTAACCTCCCAGGGGCATTTGAGAGATGATTGGCACTAATGGATGGGTTTAGTGCCCCTAAGAAGGAGGGCCCCTATAGAGAGGCCCTATCCCTTCTACCCTATGAGGACACAGCCAGAAAGGTATTGAGTCCGTCTGTGCCTTGATCTTGGACTTCCAGCTTCCAGAACTGTGAGAAATAAATTTCTGTTGTTTATAAGCACCTAGTCTATGGTATTTTATTATAGTGTACGAATAGACTAAGACAGTCACTTTATCTTTGTCCAAAATGATTTTCTGATTCTAGAATAGCCCAGCCTCCTACCTTTTAATATATTTTATTTCTACGTGGTTTGCTCTTTGTTGATTCCTGACATCTATTAACACTGCATATTTTGGATAAGTCATTACACATTACTGAGGTTTGTCTTTAGATTTTCAGTTTGTTGGATAGTTGCTAAGTTAGAGACTTCACAATGTAACAATATATATTTGTGTAATAAAAATATATAACAGAAGGACTAATCAGTAAAGGAATCAGGAACACTTTGGAATGATAAAACCTAACTTAAATATATATATATATATATGTATATTTATATATATATATACAGAGAGAGGGAGAGAGAGAGAAAGAGAGAGAGAGAGAGAAGGGGGCAAGTTCAAAATCTTGTTGCCAATCCTGAGTGACAGGTGTCATCAGAAATTCAGGGACTGTGATGTCTGCGTTGCAATCCCACCAAGTGTTCCAGTTAAAGCTGTGCAGTGATTCTAATTACTATGCATAGCTTCGTATAACACAAATAGTCGTAACCTTTCTGCAAAGCGCAAAGTCAGGAAATGTTAATCCACAGGGAAGCCATCCTTAGGCCACGGCTCCAACCTAATCGGTAGTTCTTGTTCTTGTTTTTGATTTGAATAAAAGAGAGAGAGATCCCCCTCTTTCCAGCAGCCCAGCCTCTGTTATGCTGTGTGTGCATTAGTAAAATTGATCTCCATAAGAGTTCTTCAAACGCTGAATTACTTAACAGCATCGTTTAGGCTGCTGCAAAGGGAGAGAAGTCAGCAGGACCAGGATTGAAGAAAGTTGTTAAGTCGAGACTTACTGAGTCTTCTATGCTTGGCAAAACATGCCTGGTCATTGCTTTGAGGAAGCCCCCGCTGCACGTTACACCCGGAAAACAGGGCCTCTGAGCACAAGCTCTTGGCAAGAATTGCATTAAGACCACTCACTTGGATACGAAGAGAATTTTATGTATTCGTTTCAATTCACTCCTCTGATTCCTCAGGGTAATGACACAATTTAGGCTGATTTTCTAGTGGAGAGCTCTCAGCCTACCAGTTCTAAAGTTTTTATTTTATAAAATTCACAATAGGGCAGGGAAAAAAAGAAAAAGAGAAACCAAATGAAGTCACGTATTCCCAAACCTAAGAGCTGTTTTGTTTAGAGTCCTGGGGCCCCATGGGGCCCTTAGCACAGGCAAGGGTTCCTAGGCAGGGGATCTTTAAGCCCAAGCTGGGCCCCCAAAGCTGCCTCTGTTGGCTGCTTGGCACAGGGAATGTTGGGGTGTGGTCTGGTCCATCTTGGGCAAGACCAGGACCAGGGTGAGGGCAGAGAGACATTAGCCTTGGGTGCCAAAATTAAGGAGGGGCTAAAAAGCTCCATAATAAAAATAAATAATGTATTAATTCAATATTTAAAAAAATCAAAATTAATGCCAGAAAATTGATTAGCAAAATCTAAAAACTTCAGTGCTCACACGACTTACCTCGACCTCCTCACTCCTGCCCAGACCCATCTGCAGTGTGGCTTCACTTGGCTTCTGCCAGTGGCTGCCACACTCAGCTCCTGTGATACCTTGGCTAGGTGACAGGAGCAGGTCATGGTGAATATGGTGTCATAGTTCTTGGCTCTGTGTTATGCTCCAGGTGCCGTGTTTAGTGGTACTAATCTGTTGAATTCCACCAGGTGAGGTTGCTGTCAGAGTCCACAGAGTAGAACCCAAGGTTTGGGGAGGTTCGGTAACTTGTGCCCAGGCAAGTAAAGAGCCAAGGTTCCAGTCGGGGCCTGATTGAAGGCTGTCCCCTGCACTTGGCACCACATCCGACTCCAGATAGAGCAGAGCTGAGTGACTCTTAGGGAGTCAGGATCACCGAGGTGCATGGAGTTGTCAAAGCAGCATTCACCATGATGACCTTTTGTCAACCCTGGGCTTGTCTGCAAGTTGATTGGCCCTTTATACCCATTGAACTCAGGGACATGCCACCACTGAGCCACAGCTGCAGTCCTATTGTGTATTTTATTTAGAGTCAAGGTCTCACTGACTTGCTTAGCGCCTCACCTTTGCTGAGGCTGGCTTTGAACTCGCCATCCTTCAGTCTCAGCCTCCCGAACTGCTAGGATTACAGGCGTGTGCCACTGTCCCTGGCTCATTCTTGTATTTATTGAACCAAATCCGCCACCTTGTCAGGTCCACATTTTGGTTCTCATATTTCTTGTTATGGTTTGGGTGTGAGGTATTCTCTAAAAGCTCCCATGTGAGAAAATGCAAGAAGGTTCAGAGGAGAAATGATTGGGTTTTGAGAGCCTTAACCCAATCGTAAATCAGTTCCCTGATGGGATTAACTGAGTGGTGGCTGAAGTTGGCTAGGGGGTGCCTTTGGGGTATATATTTTGTATCTGGCAAGTAGATCTCCTCTCTGCTTCATGATCATCATGTGCGCTTCCTCCCTGTGCCACCCTCTTCCGCCAGCCATGATGTTCTGCTTTACCTCGAGCCCTGAGGAATGCAGCTGGTTGTCTATGGACTGAGACTTCTGAAACCGTGAGCCCTCAAATAAACTTTTCCTCCTCTAAAATTGTTCTGCTCAGATCTTTGAGTTTCTCTTAGGGCAGAATTGTTTGTGCGTGATATCTTTTCTTGTTATCATCTGCAGTCTCAACTCTTAATCATCCCACAAAAACCAGGTCAAATCCCCCCATCTCCCCCAGATTCTCTAGATCATTCACTATTTCCTCCATTGATTATCTTGCTGCATTTTAAATTTGTTTATGTTTTGGGGGGTGTGGTTGTTTTCTTGGTCCATTTACCTTTCTACCTGACTGTAGGTTCCTCAAAGGTGAGAATTTATGTATTTTATCTTTAGATTCAAAACACTTGATCCAGTGTCTGGCACATACTGAAAATGCTTTTGTGCAAGTTGGTGGAGCTAAGCAGACCACCTGGGAGCTCTTCTTATGAGCATGTCCTCCATATGCTTAGAGACACCTGCAACGATACCTCTCCAAGCCTGTTGTAAAGGAAGGAAGATGGATTTTGTAGTCAACAGAACCAGGTTTGAATCAAAGTCCTGTCCCTTCTCCTTCCTAGATGGATGACCATGGGCCAATCATGTGAGTTCTCATTTTATTTCCTTTTCTTTTCTCCCTCCTAACCATGGCTGCCCTCTCCCAATCCCATATTCTTGTTCTCTCTTTCGATTTGCTTCCTACCCGGGCAGCCCCTAGCAGGAACACCACAGGACCCAGCACTTGCCCAGGGTCTCCAGACAGCTCTCCTCCAGCTTCAAGGTTGTTTCAAAAGCCTAAATGCAAGTGAGCAACAGGAGAACTCTTGGATTATCAGGTCCTGCTGCTTAATCTCTCAAGGGCAGCACAGTAGGACCTTGCAAAGGCTCTCACACAGCACAGCATTGATCTTTGATTTTAATGATGCCAAGAGCAGGAAACAAATCCTTCAGTGCTGAGATCTGCAGAGGGAAGTTCCTTAAAGGTGAGGGAATGGTGAAGCAAATGACCACCCTGGGTTCCTGGCACTTTGGAGGTCAATTTTTTTTGGTGCTGCCTTACACTGGAGTGCAGGTCCTGAGGACAGGGACATTTTCATGCTCTGGCTCTTCCTACGGTGCAGGATGCCCAGCTCAGTAAAGCCTCTGCCCCCTTAGACAAGAGGAAGTTTAAACTTAAATTTTCCCCTCTCTAACTCCTTCCCTTGAGCTACTATTATGTGAAGAAAAGGACTCTGGGTACTAGCTCCATTTACAGATTTTCTTAGATGATGCTTGATTATGCCTGTGATATGAAGCCTAGGACAAAATACAGAATTAGATGCTTAAGAAACAGACACACAGAAAACCAGAGCAAATCTTTGATCTATGTGTGCATGTCTGCAGGCTTTAACTCGGCATTGAAGAGGCAGACACCCAAATCTGTGGGGAAAACAAAACAGCCCAAATCCCCCTGAGGATTCTGGGCATGAATTTTGTCATTTCCAAGAGTGGCATTTGAGGAATTCCGCATTTTCAAAACTTGCAGCCCAGGAGATGGGAGGGCATGAAATTCAAATCTCTTGTTCTGCCCTCTCCTGCTGCTTCTGAGTTCAGGGAGGATTTCCGAATGCTGTTGCTTTGTATGCTTCCAGTTTATTCTGCACCGTGACCTGAGTCAGGACCAACATGTAAAGGATGATTCTACAGATTGCAGCCACCATGCTGTTTCCCATGTCTGACAAGCAAGGGCAGAGGGGTGCTGTGGCAGGGGTGCCAGGAAGAAAGAGAAGGTGGGACTGCAGAGGGGCCAGAAGGAGGCAGTGGAAAATGAGACTGTTTTGTGAATCTGTACGCAGTGGAAATACAGATGGCTCTGATTTATAAAGGTTCTACTTAAAATTTTCTGACTTTACAATGGTGTGAAAGCCATATACATTTAGTAGAAACTGTACCTTCAATTTATACAGAAAAACCTTCTGGTTTGTTCTTTCTTTCTTTTTTTTTCTTTCAGTACTGATTTTAGAAAATTGCATGAGATCTTCTGCACTTTATAAAATAGGCTTTTGCCCAACTCTAGGCTAATGTGTGTGCTCTCAGCATGTTTACGAGGTGGGGTGAGCTGTGGTGTTCAGTGGCTTAGGGGTATTAATTGCATTTCCGACTTATGGTATTTCCAACTTACGATGGGGTTATTGGGTGTGATGCTGCTGAGACTCCAGAGCATCTGTACGCTGCTTTCATTGGTTCGGCATCACTTGGATATGTCGCTGCCTCTCTGTTGTATGTGGCTCTGATGGTGTTAATAAAACCGTGCCTGGGGGTAGTTGAGACTCACCATGATATGTTTATCGATTAGGCCTCTTGTTTCTGGAATCCAAGTTGACTCAGGGCAAAAGCGATAGAAGCAAAGTGGAGGAAAAGGTGCCAGTTTTTAAAATCTTACTTTCAGTGACCTGTTAGGTATTTGCAGGCCCAAGTGAAAAGTTAGTGTTTTTAGCAAAAGCAGCCCCCAAATCCTTGTTCCAAGTACAGGTGGCTTGAAAAATCAGTGATAACTCCCAACCAGAAGAAAAAAAAAAAAGATTCACAATGCTGTGTTCATAATACAAAATTTATAAAAAATTATATCTGAAAGTCAAGTTTATGTTTTTAACACGTAGTTTAAATGTCACTTCCTTGGGAAGGCTTTCCTTAACCCCAGGTCAGATCACGTCTCCTTGTGCTGACCTTTTCATTTCATAACTCTGCAAGCATATGTATATGTAATATAATTATACATATACACACATATATATATGCACACACAAATACATTTATAGATCTTCCAGTGTTTGGAAACTCCTTAATCTAGCCCTGTTTCTCAGCTTTCTTCCTGTTATTCTTTTTATTTTCATCTTCAAGTTTAAATTGTTTTTTTCTAAGTATGTTTTGGGGATGTCTTCCAGTGAAAGATACCAGAGGGGCTGAACATAAAGAACTTTGCATTCTCATTGATCTGACTTACCTGGAAGTCCTCTCAGCCTCACTTCAAATATTTTTTTGGGGGGGCACTGAGGATTGAACTCAGGGGCACTTGACTACTGAGCCACATCCCCAGCCCTATTTTATATTTTATTTAGAGACAACGTCTCACTGAGTTGCTTAGCACCTTGCTTTTGCTCAGGTTGGCTTGGAACTCAGGATCCTCCTGCCTCAGCTTCCTGAGCTGCTGGGATTACAGGCATGTGTCATTGTGTCCAGCCTCACTTCAAATCTTTTCAGGCTCCAATTTACCAGGGAAGGTCTAATTGACAAGTGTTGCAATTGCAACTCAAAAGATATATTCCATGCTTGTATAATTCGATCAAAATGGATTCTACTATCAGGTATAACTAAAAAGAAGTAAAAAGAAAAAGAGCAAAATGGCTGGGCGTGGTGGTGCACGCCTGTAATCCCAGTGGCTTGGGAGGCTGAGGCAGGAGGATTGTGAGTTCAAAGCCAGCCTCAGCAAAAGTGAGGCTCTAAGCAACTCCATGAGACCCTATCTCTAAATAAAATACAAAATAGGGCTGGGGATGTGGCTCAGTGGTCAAGTGTCCCTGAATTCAATCCCTGGTAAACCAAAAAAAGAGCAAAGTGATTTAACACTTTGCAAGTTGAAACTTCCTTAACTGCCTCCCCCAAACACACACACACACACACACACACACACACACACAAAGCAAAATCAAGAACAAAAACAACCCATAGAAAAAAGAAACCATGACTGATTCACAAGTCTGAAAATATATTTGAAAGCCTCAGGTTTACATTTTCAATACATTTTTCAAAGACTTCCCACAATTCTGCCATCTTTCCTTGTCTATACCACACTAATCTTTTTTTTCCTCCTTAACAGATCTCTTTGCTACTAGGGCCAAAGGTAGATTTATGCCAGTGAGAAGAGGAAACTTCTTTTTCTCATAAAACCACTTTTACATATGCCTTCTGTAAAACCACCCAGAATCCCAAGCCAAGTCTGTGGTCAGTGGCACATGTGGACCAAATGTGGAGGAGCCTGCAGCTGTGACCCCTTTGCTGGGTTGACATCTTGGCAGCCTTCGTGATGGAGTTAGGGATGTGGCCAGGTGGTTTGGAGGTATCTGGGTGGCCATGGGAGTAGGGGGGAAGCACCAGCTTTATCCCAGCCCAATCTCAGATTCACTGTTTCTATCCCAAACTGAAGACATCAGAATTTGAGAAAAGAATAAAAATGAAATTTTTGAGAAAGGAGACACAGTTCCTTGGGATATTCAGGTTTGATTGTGATCTCCAAGGTATTCATGCTTTGGGCTCTTTGCTCTGCTGTGTGTTCTGTCTCTACTTCTGACCCGTTTAAAAGCACTGCTCTTGTGTCTTGATTACTCAAAATCAGCCTCAGTGCAGCTTACATGGGCACTGATGGAATAGACCAGGGCATCTTCATAGTCGCACACAAGCTTGGCAGAGCAGAGAATGAATCCACTCCAGCTTTTATAGTTCCTTAGATCCAGTTTCCTTCTCTTACTCATTCTTCTCCTCTCCCCCTTGCATTTAAGAGCAAATAAGAACCTTCTCGTGGCTCTGAGTGTTTGAGCTGCTGGTACAGGTTAAGTTTTGGAAAAGCGTGGGCATACTTGATTTTGCAGTCAATCTGGAACAATTTTCAAGAGGCCAGGCCCTTTTTGCACTTTCACTTTCTTTCAAATGAAAATAGCATTATTGTTTTCTCTGATTTTAAAGGTAAGCAATCTGTCTGGCTTTACTGGCTTAGAATTCAAACTGGGGTCAAATCTCTTTTTTAAAATTTAAATAGCATGACTTGAGTACCAGCTTGCTATTGCAGGAACATATTGAATTTCTTGGATTTGTTTTTCTTTTTTCCTTCTAGTAGCAAGTTTGAGAACTCCAAGGACCTTACTTAATCCAAGCAGCCAGTCCTGGTTTCCTTATGGAGCAGGGGGGCAGTTTCTCAGTCTGTTACACTGTGGCCCAAATCACTGTGGCTATAACCAGGGTACCATCCCCAGCCACATGGTGCACTGCTCATAGCTACAGAAAAGGCTAAGCACATTCAAACTGCCAGCACCTATACTCTTGTGCTTTGTGGCCATTATAAAGTAAAATAGAGATTACTTGAAAACAAGCACAGTGATATCTCTTGACTGGCAGTCTGATAGGCATGATGGCCACTAAGTGACTAAGGTGGGTAGTGTATATAGATAGCATGGATACTCTGGGCACAGGGATTTTTGTCCCAGGTGCGTTGGAGCAGGAAGGTGTGAGATTTCACCACACTGCTCAGGATGGTGCTCAATTTAAAACTTATAATTGTTTATTTCTGGAATTTTCCATTTTACTATTTTTGGACCTTGATTGATCTCTGGTTATTGAAACTACAAAGAAGGAAACTAAGGACAAGTGAGTCCAAGGGTATCTTCCAAGACTAGAACTTCTTTATTTCTCACTCATCTGATTCCTAATGAGTCTTTACTAATCCTTGCTGATGAGCAGGAGCACACGTGCACCCACAACACACACAAGCACACACATGCAAACAGGTATGTGGTCCTCCATCGCTTCCTGATGATCCCATACTTCCTGTTCCACCTCCTTGTTCTTTAGTGTGGTTCCATGTGGCACAGCAATAGTATTCTCTGAGTGTTATGGTTTGAATGTGAGGTGTCCCCTAAAAGTTCACATGTGAGAAGATGCAAGAAGGTTCAGAGGAGAAATGATTGAGTTTTGAGAGTCTAAACCCAATTGATGATTAGGTCTCCTGATAGGGATCCACTGAGTGGTAACTGAAGTGGTAGGGTGTGGCTGGAGGAGGTGGGAATTGGGGGCATGGCTTTGGGGTATATATTTGTATCTGGTAAGTGGAGTCTCTGCTTTCTGATCATCATGTGAGCTGGTTCCTTCTGCTGCACTCTTCTGCCATGATGTCTTGCCTCACCTTGGGTCCCGAGAAATGCAGCCTGCTGTCTATGGATTGAGACCTCTGAAGCTATGAGCCCCTAAATAAACATTTCCTCCTCTACAGTTGTTCTGGTTTGGTCTTTCAGTCGCAGCAGTGAAAAAACTGATGAAAAAAGAAATTGGTACTGAGAAGTGGGGTCATTGCTATGACTAACCTGACCATGTGGTTCAGAAGGTTTTTGAGCTTTTTGGAATTGGTGGGAGGAATTTTGAGATGCTTAGCAGTGCAAGCCAGAAATGAACAGTGAAGACAGAGCTCAAGAAGAAAAGGACATTGGTGGAATTTGGAGTAGAGGCCACATGTGTTATGTTCTGGCTGAGAAGTTGTCTGCATTTTGCCTAGGTCCTGAGACTTTCTATGAAGCTGATTTTAAGAGTGACGGGACTTCTTAATCTGGTGGAAGAAATGTCTAGACAGCATAGCATTCAGGCGGTGGCATAGATATTACTGGAAACTTCTAACCAAATTTATTGTGATGATTAGGAGTGGAAAGCAGAGCAAAAAGAGTTGAAAACTTGGACTTGAAAGGTGGGAAAAACTGGGGGCAAGGAATTTGCAGTTGTTAAAGACATTATTGCCACTAAAGCAATGCTAGAAACTTTGCTCAGAGACAATGAGAAAGATGGCTTGAGGGCATCTTAGGAGCTGGCAAGGCCACACTAACATCAAACTCAAGGAAGTAAAAGTAAAAATTCTCTTGAGAAGAGACCAATGGGGTACTCTTCTTGCACTAAGGGGCCTAGGAAGTTTTTTCAGTGTGCTTAGCCACCCAGACACTTGGAACCTTATGTGTTCAAGGTCCCTGAAGACTTGGCTACTGCTCAACATGGCTGCAAACCTTGGGGTCAACCACATGGTGCTGGTTCTGCAGGAATGCAGGATGGTGGAATTAGGGGTCATGGAGGCTTCCACCAAGATTTCAAAGGAAGGCCTGGGAGGCCAGGTGAAGTGCAGCAGGATCAGAGTCACTGCAGACAGCCCCTCAGAGAGCCATGTATGGAGATTTGAGGAGGAAGCTGAAGCTGCAGTGGACACCCTTGAGATGAAGTAATGTTAGTAACATGGGACATCATCCTAGGAAAGCTGCAGACATTGAGCAGAGACACACCAACAGAAGGGTCACTTTTGGGCTGCAATCAACATGGCCACAGGGGCAGAGCTACACAAGCCCTTTAACAAGAACATCACAATGCCATGTGCCCCACATGCTGGATATGGAACTACAGGACTTGTTTTTCTAGCTGAATTTCGGTCTTGCTTGGGTCCTATCCCTTTTTTCTATGCCCCTAATTTTGTGAATGGAAATGTTTACTCTGTACCATTGCATATTGGATACTTATAAAGTGCTTTCAATTTTATAGGACCTCACAATGCGAGATGGCCTTGAGCTTCAGAGAAGACTTTGGACTTGGACTTTGAGCAATCTCAGAACTGTTGAGACCATGGGGATTCTTGGGAATGGACTAAATGTATTTTGCATTGTCAGATGATGATTGTGAGATTTGGGGGACCAGGGGCGGAATGTTGTTTAAATGTGGTGTCCCTCAAAAGCTCATGTGTGAAGCAATGTGAGAGGGTTCAAAGGGAAAATGATAAGTTGTGAGAGCCTTAAACTAATTAGTGAATTAATCCCTGATGGGATTAATTGAGTGGTAACTGGGGGCAGGTGGGGTGTGGCTGGAGGAGGTGAGGCATTGGAGGCGTGGCTTTGGGGTATATATTTGTATCTGGAAAGTGGAGTCTCTCTCTGCTTCCTGACCATCATATGAGTTTCTTCCCTCCACCACGCTCTTCCATCATGATGTCCTGCCTCACCTTGAGCACTAAGGAATGGAGTCTGCTGTCTATGGATTGAGACCTCTGAAACTGTGAGCCCCTAAATAAACTTTTCCTCCCCTAAAATTGTTTTGGTTGGGTCCTTTTAGTCACAGCAGTGAAAAAGCTGACTAAATCATGAGCTTGTTACAAATGCAAACTTTTCTTCCTCATCCTAGACTGGCTGACTTAGAATCTGTATTTTAACAAGATCCCTGGTGGAGCCTTCCCTTTTCTGCCTGTCAGGCTTCTTGGACGCTGCCAGCCTTGTGTTTGGACCAATACCCAAGACCCGTCATCTTATATTTTAGCCTGATGGGCAGCTTCCGTTGCAACTCCTGGCCCCACTTCTGGGTCACTTTTGGACCTTGGAGGGTGAGTCTTGTCTCTGTGTTCTAGGCTCCTCTAGCCTCTGAGTTCATGAAGGTGGCTGGTCTTTTGAAGACTGCTGGCATTCTGAGGCCTGTCTAGATGCTCCAGATTCACTGAGTTGAATGGAGGGATTCCAGACACCCAGAAGGAAGCCCTTGGTGAGTTGAGTCACTGGACTTTGGCTCAGTTTTCTTCCATTAGCACATCTGCCTCTGTGAAGACTGTGGGTTCCCAGAAGTTAACTCATGGGGATCAAGAGTTTGCATTACAGGACACATGTACATGGTAGTGACCCACCTGTCACCGGAGCCCAATTCTCCCTGGGTTTTAAGAGAAACATCCTTGGGGCTAACAGCTTCTTTTGCTGTAGTCACCCACTTCCCTGAGTTCCTTGCTCTGGTGAGGATAAGTAATCAGCAGCTTTTTATAGGAACTCTACAGTGGTTTAATCAAATAGAAGTTCATTTTCCTCAGCTAATACAGATTGCAGAAGCATGTTATCCAGGAGCTCAAAGATGCCATCAGGAGCTGAGTGCCTTCCAGCCCCATCATCTCACAAATGTGGCCACCACACCTTTAGCATGGCATCTGTTCCTCAGGCACAGATGGTGCCCAGGTCTTGCCAGTGGAGTCTGTTATTGCGAATATCAGAGAAGCAATAGCTTTCTCGGAAAGGCTACTCTGTAACTCCCATGTGTCTCTCATTAACCCAAACTAGGTCCCAGGGATATGTGATTAAGGATTCAGGGAGTCTGGGTTTCACAGACATGTAGCTGTGGTGACATAGCTGTGATTTAGAGTGTGTTACCAGGCAGCGGTGCTGAGAGCTGGTTTGGTGTGGGAGTGATTGGCGAAGAAGGATAAATGATTCAGAGGCCACTGTTATAGTCTGAGTAAGAAGTGAAAAGGGTCTGAATGAGGGTAGGTCCAGACAATGTGGGTATGACAAGAGGGACCACTGTATTCTGTGACCCCTGGGGCTATCCCCTGTAGGCCTCCACTCATGCCCTCTGTAGGATACCACAGTGATCTTTAAACATAAATCTCAATCAGGACAAACCCCTCTCTTACTTTCATAGTTTGAGTGCCTCTCCATGTCACTTATAATCAACAAGGGCCTTAAATATCTGGTGCTTGAGGGACTTCTCCAGTCTCATTTCAATTCCCCACTCTTCCTCTGCTCTAGCACACAGAGTCCCTTTGCTTTTCCAACATGACTATCCTATGCCAGCCTCCAGACTCTCTTCCTCATGTCTCTGCGTGGATGGCTCTTTCACATGTTTAAATATCACCTTCTCTGAGAGGTCTTCCTAGACTAGCTGTGTTATGGTTTGGCTATGAAATGTCCCCCAAAGACTTGTGGAAGGCTTGGTCCCCAGGGCAGCAACATTCAGAGGTGGGGCTTGGGGAAGTGATTTGGTCATGGGGATTCTGACCTCATTAGTGGATTAATCCTTTGATGGAGTCCTAATCTGAAAGGACTACTGAGAGGTGGTGGAGGCTGTGGGAGGAGCTAGTTGGAGGAAGCAGGTCATTGAGGGCATGTCCTGAAAGGGCATTTCTTATTCCTGCCCACTTTTGCTCCCTTTCTCTCTGCTTCCTGGATGCAATAAGCAGAGAAGCTTCCCTCTGCCATGTTCCTCTGCCATAATCTGCCTTGCTTCAGGCCCAAAGGTATGGAGCCAGCTGGTCATGGATTGGAACCTCTGAAGCCATGAGCCAAAATAAATCTTTCTTGCTCCGAGTCGTTTGTGTCAGGTATTTTTGTCACAGCCAAGAAAAGTTGACTAACACAACCTGTCTTTAGTTGTCCAGACAACCCATCAGCTATCCCTGTCCTATTGACATTTGTCTGTTTACAGGGCTAAGCTGTATAAGAGCAGGAATCTTTGTCATCTTGTGCACCTGTGTCCCAGGTGCTCAGAACTCCGTGTGACACACAGTAGGAATGCTATACCTATTTGCAAATTGCATGAGACCAAATGAGTTGAAGACTCAGCAGTTCCTGCAGAGGCAGTCTGGTGTGCTTCCTCAACATGAGACATCTTGGGACTAAAAAAAGAGGGTCAGTGCCAGAAATGTACCAGTGGGGTTTGGTTCCCAGCTAAGAAGTCAAGCATTGTTATGGTTTGGATGTGAGGTGTCCACCAGAAGCTCATATGTGAGACGATGCAAGAAGGTTCAGAGGAGAAATGATTGGGTTGTGAGAGTCTTAACCCAATCAGTGAATTAAGCTCTGATGGGTACTGAGTGGTAACTGGAGGCAGGTGGGGGTGTGGCTGGAGGAGGTGATTAATTGGGGGCGTGGCTATGGGGGTATATATTTTGTATCTGGAGTTTAGAGTCTTTCTCTCTGCTTCTAGATCATCATGTGAGCTGCTTCTTTCTGCCACACTTTTCTGTTATGATGTTCAGCCTCACCTCAAGCCCCAAGAAATGGAGCCAGCTTTCTATGGACTAAAATCTCTGAAATTCTGAGCCCTCTGATAAACTTTTCTCCCCCTAAATTGTGCTGGTCAGGTCTTTTACTCACAGTAGCAAAAAAGCTGACCAAAACAAGGGTCATGGAGAGCATGCATGAACACTAAAGGGGTCAGGAGCGTAGGCCTGGGGCTGGAAATGAGATGAGACAGCTGGACACAGGGGCACACTCTGGGTGGGAAACTTCAGAAGACTAATTTGGTCTGACTTTGACTACTTCATGGATAAGAGAGTCTGGTTTGCTGTGTGAGGGATCTCTTTTAAGCCATGCTCCTTCTCTCCCAAATTTCCTTAGTTAGGAGGCAAAAAGGAGACTCAAGGGTGACAGCCAAATTTTCAGCAGGATGGCAGAGACTCAGGGGGTTCCATTGATGAGGCCACAGAGTACAAGTAGCATTGGTCCTCTATTCCTCTCGGTTCTTCATCTTTGGATCCAACCAAGCTCGAATTGAAAATATTTGGAAAAAGTATTGCATCTATATTGAACGAGTGTGGATTATTTTTTCCTTGTCGTTATTCCCTAAACAATTAGTATATCAACTATTTACATAACATTTATGTTGCATTAGGTATCATAAGCAATTTAGAGATGATTTACAATACATGAGAGGATATATCTAGGGTGTTTGCAAATACTATGCCATTTTATATAAGGGACTTGAACATTTGGGGATTTTGGTATCCAAGGGGAGGGTCCTGCAACCAAACCTCTCACCCTGAGGATCCTGAAGGGTGACTGTAGTTCGTTCATAAGATGAGCTGATCAGCTGCCTGTTTTTATGGGCACATTCTATAGCACCGGTTCCTGGGGACCAGTGTGGGGTAAAGGGTGGCTGTCTACCTCAGCGTCCTACTTTCTTTCCCTGCAACTCTTGCAGTCTGGCCTAATTACTTCTTTCTTTTAGTGCTGTTTCTGGTAGCACTTCCCCCTGCTGCGCTCCTTCTGCCGGGTGACGCTTCACCTGGCCCGTTCTGGCTTCCTGTGTGATAAATCCGTAGGCCATATGTTTCTGGATTATAGGGAAGTAAAATTGGGAATTTTTTCCCCTCCAGTTGTGAATTCTGGTGTGATAGAATTGCTTCTGCAGCAAAAAATAAAGAGCGCTGATGTAGAAGTGAAAACTGGTCGGTCCTCTGCCTGCCGCTGAAGGCTTAATCTCTGATTTACATAAAGCTATGCTTGGAGGAATTCACCAGTCTTTATAGCTATGCTTAATGAGCCTTGCTGGGCTCTCAAAAGCAGAAAGGGAAGGCACATATGCTTGGTCCATGTATAATAGATAGGGAAACTGAGGCAGCACATATTGCTGCAAAGAAGTCAGTGAAGGGGAGCATTGCCCGAGCCCATTCCTGAGCTAATGTGTCATGAGGTGGGGAGCTGCCCCTCAGGCTGCTAGGCACCTCCTTAGGATCTTGAAATACAGGTAAAGGGTTTTTCCCACCCTCTTACCTGTCTTCTATCAGGACCCTCTGGCCATTCCAGTGTGTGCCAAAGCCTTAACCATCACGGTGCCCAATTGGGCGGTTTTTACTAGGAGCTGCAGATCACAAGGGCTTTTCTTGGTTAAACACCTGCATAGAAAGGCAGCTCAAATTGAGCAAAAAGGAGGTGAAATGCTTGGAGTGTTCACAGGGCAGGAAACTGGTAGAAGAACATTGTTTGGTGGCCAGATATTTCTAACTACATGGAGATTCCAAAAGTAGGTATTTCCTGGCTTCCTGCTCTGCCTGTCTCTGCCCTTGGGTAGGCTGTACTTTCTCTTTTTCCATCTGGTGATGGATTCATTCTTCAACTCAGCCTGTGCTTCATCTTCTCCATGAAGTTTTCCTTGGACTCTGGCACATTCCCATTGCAGGTTTGTGCACTTGACATTCGCTCTGCGTACATGCTTTTTCTTTAAGTCTCAACTCTGTAGGTACCCGCTCCAAGAGGCTTTCTCTGATCAGTCTGTCTATAGCAGGACTTCTGGCTTCATTTTTCTTTAGAGTCACTAATGTACTTGACACACCCTCTCTATCAGTCATTGATGTAATATTTTTGTCTGTGTCCTCCATGAAAAGATAAGCTCAGAGAGTAAGAGATCTTTAATGGCTAGGTTCACAGATGACCTCCAGCACCCAGCCTAGAGTGTGACTCATAGTTTGCTCAATGCTTTTTCCAATATTTGTTCTTAGGGGGAATTAATGAAGGCTGCTTCTCTGTGGGCCTGTGTCTCCTTCTTCCAACCCCATTAAAGCACCTGTGTCCCCTGGAATTTTTCTGTCTTCCCTCAAGACTGTAAGCTTCTTTAGAGAAGGGACACATCCTTTCTTTCCTTTAATATGCTACTTAGTCCCTTAGCTCAGAGTCTGGCACATTGTAGTCTCCAAGTACGATGGATTAGAAACTGGCCCACTGACTGAATATCCCGATGAGAGAAGGGGTATCAGGATCATGGTTGTGAAGACAGAGCAGGGGGAAGATTCTGTGGTAGAATCACTAGTGACTGGTGGCAGCTGATACAGGAAAAGGAGCATTGAGAATTCCAGCGCAGGGTAAATTTCAGCTTCAGGGTGTTGTGAGGGTCATGATGTTAATAGATCTATCAAACCCAGGAAGAGATGCAGGTTGTTAGGAGGAGACAGTTGGTAAGGAACACTAAGCCAATTGTTATTTATAACCTAGATAAGTAACAGCCTTTCTGTGCTTGCTTTGGTTTGAGTAAGTGTCCCCTAAATGTCTATGTGCTCCTACAGTACTATTGGGAGGTGGTGGAAATGTTAGCAGGCAGTACCTAGTGGGAGGAAGTTAGGTAATGGTGGGCATGTCCTTGGAGGGGAGGTGGGGTCCCTGGTCCCTCCTCTTCCTCTCTTCCTGCTTCTTCACAGCTGTTAGGCCAGCAGTGTCCTCCTCTGTTCCCTGCCAGGAAATGCTGCCTCACCCCAGGTCTAGAAGCAACTGGGCCCAGCAACCATGGACCGAAATCTTTAAAACCATGAGCCAAAGTAAAACTTTTCTCCTTACAAATTGACTCAGGCTTTTTGTTATAGTGATGCAGAGCTGACCAACACAAAGCCCCTTTGCCACCTGTGAAATAATAACTATTTTCCTTTTAAACTGTCTCATAAGGGTATTATTTTAAAAATCAATTAAATGAATTATTTTGTAAAACAAAGATCAACTGCCTGTGATGTGCTGAACTTTCTGCAGGGGTGAAGCTTCTGCTAGGAGGGAAGGAGAGAAGCTTATGTGCTGTGCATTCTCTATTGCTTTTTGAGTGTTGTCTCCCGTCTTTTCTTTGCATCTCGCTTTATGAAGAGGAGTTACCATTTACTGGGCATGACTGAGCATATTCTTTAGTGCAGTAACTGGTCTGAGGGTTTCCCACAGGAATTTGGGCTCAAGGAGTCTGACTCAGTAGATAAAACTGCACTTCTCTAAAATGGGCTGCTCTGCAGTTGAACTGAAATGAAAATATAATTCTTGTCTTCTCAGTGTGAGTTTCCCAAGAGGAAATGTGTACAGTTACTTTCTTTCCTGACCAACAACTATGCAGAGAAGGTCTAATTTCCCTTTAGGGATCCTATTTGGGTGAGCCAGTCTTTTTCTTCCCTGATGTATTTTTTAGCATAAGGTATATTCAGATTTAGAAGCTAAATGAGTGTCATTGGGTAACTGGCTCATGTCAAATGCTGTTAATCATTTTTCCTCAGAGTTCCTATCATCTAGGTTTCCTTTGCCAGTGAAATGCTCCACATAAAATCATCTTGGAGGAAGTTCATTATAGAAAATGTAAAGGAGAAGCTGTTTTGCTTGGGGCTTTGGTAACCTTTGGAAAATTTATTATTCCTTGTTCATACTCTAAACTTTGCTTTTTTTCCCCCTTGACTCTTTAAAAAAGGAAATAGAAGTAGAATTAAAATGTTAGAGCATGAGAAAGGTGAGAATCTAATGTGATATGTCAGTAGTTATATTGACTGAGCATTCTCATTTGTCTTAGAACTTCCTGGTCACCAAGGCAAAAGGGAAACAAGAGCCAATTATACCTCTTATTGTCACAGAGAAATATCCTGACTCAGAGGAGATCTCATTTTTTTTTTGGCATAAAATTTTGAGAGAAAAGCAAATATTGGTAGAGATTTTACATGAACAATTTGCAACTAGTTTTTGGTAGCTATTTCATTTATGTCAACCCAGGGTGTCACATAAAATACAATTCAGAAAAATGCTTGTATCAGAGAGAAATCAGCATGAGCTGAACACATGGACTGGTCTCAGGGGCAGCCCTTGGAGTCAGTGAAACTGTCTGCCCTCCAGGGTGATTCAGGAGCCACCTAGGTTAGAATGATATGGGGTGGGCTGGAGAGGGTAGCTCATTAAAATAGAACCCAAGCTCCACCTCAAAACTCTTAGTTTAGAAACAGAACTTGAGACAAGGATTGGATAAGAGCGTGGTGAAGGATAGGCTGGCAGGGGAGTGGGTAGGGCACACGGAGGAGCAGCCCATAATTGGTGCATTATTAAGTTCCCTACCACTGGGGCAACTGGAGGTCTCTGTGCCAGGGTCCTCTTCCCACTTTTTTTTTTTTTTAATATTTTTTTAGTTGTAGATGGACACAATGTCCTTATTTGATTGTTTTGTATGTGGTGCTGAGGATCGAACTCAGGGCCTCACGCATGTGAGGCAAGTGCTCTACCGCTGAGCTACAATCCCAGCCCCCCCGTTCCCACTCTTGAGAGGGGAGAGATGTGCAGTATTTACATGTCCTTCCATCACTCCTTAGTTCTCAGTGGTTTGGGGCACTTAATATGCTAGCACCTCTGCTCTGATACACAAAGGGTCAAAGCAAACTTTGGTAGCAAGGGCAAGCTCTCAGGCAAAGAAATTTAGACCTATTATCTGGACCTCTGGCAGTATTCTTTGTTGTGGGAAGAGGAAGAACATCAGTTTTACAGGATTGCCAAACAAAATACCACAAACTAGGTAGCTTGAAAACAAAAATGTGTTGCTTCTCAGTTCTGAAAATTGGAAGTCCAAGATCAAGGTATTGGCAGGGTTGGTCCCTTCTGAAGGTTGTGAGAGAGTCTGTTCCATGTCTCTTCCCTAACTTCTGGTGGTTTCCTGGCAATCTTGTGTTCTTTGCTTTGCCAAGTCACCAGGTCTCTGCCTTCATCTCTGCATGCTGTTCTTTCCTGTATTTCTGTGTCCAAATTTCTCTTCCAGGGTGTGAGGGCTGTAATATGTATTGAAGGCCTACCCCTTCATATTTTAGAATATAATAGTTAAGGAGGTAATTAAATTTAAATGAGGTCATTGGGGTGGGCCCTGAACCAATGTGATGGGTGTCCTTACATATGAAGAGTAAAACTGGAGATTAAAAAAAAAAAAAAAAACACCAGAAATGAGTGTACACAGAGAAAAGAAAACCTGAGGACACTGTAAGAAAGAGGCCATTTGCAAACCATGAAGAGAAGCCTCAGAGGAAACCAAACCTGCTGACACCATCATCTTGTCTAGGATCCCAAAGTGTGAGAAAATAAGCTTTTGTTGTTTAAGCTTCTCAGTCTGTTGCACTTGGCTATGGCAACTGGAGCAGTCATATATATATGGATAACATCAATCCTGGCTTAGAAGCTGTTATGGTTTGGATGTGAGGTGTCCCCCAAAAGATCATGCATGAGAATCTGAGAGTTCAGAGGGGGAAAGGATTAGATTGTGAGAGCCTTAATCAGTGAATCAATCCCTGATGGGATTAACTTGAGTGGTTACTGGAAGCAAGTGGGCTTCTGTTAGAGGAGGTAGGGCCCTGGGGGCATGGCTTTGGGGTATATATTTGTATCTGGCAAGTGGAGTCTCTCTGCCTCCTGATCATCATGTGAGCTGCTTCTCTCCACTATACTCTTCTGCCATATTGTCCTGCCTCATCTTGAACCCCAAGAAACGAAGCCTGCTGTCCATGGATTGAGATCTCTGAAACTGTGAGCCCCCAAATAAATTTTTTCTCCTCTACCTCTACAATTGTACTGGTCTGGTCTTTTAGTCACAACAGTGAAAAATCTGACTAAAACAGAAGCCTATTTCTAAACTTGTTTCATTTAATGAATTATATCGGTAACAACTCTATTTCCAAACAACATCACACATTAGGACACTGGAGGTTAGAACTTCAATGTATGACTTTTGGGAAAGAATCCATTATAGGGAGAATATATGGGTGAGGCTCTGATAGTATGGTTTGCACCAACTGAATTTGAATATTCGAGATGGTTACTGGACATCAGTGTTGCTAACAGTTTAAAAATAATTCAGTCATACACTAAAATTTGGGAAACAATGACCTAGAAGATGGCCAATTGCTTTATCTTACCCAAATATTTATTTTTTTCCATTGTATTTTGGTAGAAGTGGGAGGGCAGACAATGGATCTGAGGACTTTTCATGGGTCTGAAGAGCCAGTTTTCCTAAGAGAATTCCTGTCTGTGAAACACCACAATTACACTGTAGCAGGTTAATCACATAACCACTACCCTCCACTGGTCTGTGTACTTGTTTTGGGCCAGAGACTGAATTGAACTTGTCTTTGCCTCCTTTGTTCCTACTACATTGCCAGTGCTAATTTATGTTTGTAGGACTGAATATTTCAAATATTAAACTGCTACTGAATATTTGTTAAATGAGGGAAGTAGATTTATATGTGCAGGTGAATAATTCTCTGTTGAGTGAAGGAATTAATATTAAGAATGATATGGAATCTCTGCCTCCTAACATTTTATTTAACTAAATGATATTGTGGGGTATAATATTCCCAGAGTTATTACTGCCAGCTCTACCAGGGAAACAGACTTCTCCCAGTGGATTTTATTTTACCAGATTTCTCTAGGGAAATAAGTTGAGTGGTGACTAGAATTTAACACATTATTGGGCAATTTTTCTGTGTTCACTTGTTAAGCAGACTTCTGAATATTGACATACTATATATAATTGTCTCTAAATAGTTCTTATTAAATAAAAATGATTATGATAAAGAATCAAATGGTAAGACTCACTGCATAAGACAATTTATAAGTATTCTAACTCTCCTTTCCTTCCAGTTAGATAACTGAATTATACCTTTCTGATATAATTAGAGTAAGACATGACCATGTGACTTATTTTGGCTAATGAAATATGAGCTGAAATAATGTCCCTTCTGGGTTGGAGATTCCCTTCTCCATAGAGTGTTGATCATGAAATCACCTCCATAAACCTGGGTTTCTGAATGGTGATCAGAAGTTTTCCTGCCTCCTCCACTACTAGATATGCACCATGAGTGAGATGTAAAATTTGGGGATTAAACCATTTAGATTTTATTTTTATTATGTTATTATAATAAAACCTATTTTATTGATTGAATCATATTTACTCATATTTGAGAATCATAGAAGCAATATCTGTCAGTGATCTGTAGAATGTGATGTTAGGTGGTACCTAAATAGGTGCAACAGTATAAACCAACATTAGAAATAAGAAAACAGTGACAGGGCTGGGATTGTGGCTCAGTGGTAGAGTGCTTGCCTTGCATGCGTGAGGCACTGGGTTCGATCCTCAGCACCACATAAAAATAAATAAGGATATTGTGTGTCCATCTACAACTTAAAAAAAACTTTAAATAAAAAGAAAACAGTGACAACCATGTGCTAATATTTATTTATCTCTATTGTAGGTTGTTATATAATTTTAAATTTTTATCTATTCAACACCTAACATCACATTGTACAGATCACTGACAGATATTGGCTCTGGGAAAACTGTCAAAATTAACTATTCTAGAATTCTGGAAATTAACTAAAGTCTTTCAACACCCTAAGACATGTTTGTTCAAGAAATACAGCTGAGTCTTGTGAAAAACAACAAGTCCTGTGGTATTTTAACTTGCCCTAGTTCCATACCTTCTCCCCAACTTCATGATAGACTTGCAAACCAACAGCCTTGTAACTGTGAGTGTTGAGCAGCCACTGGAGCAGGCAAATGTGTTCCCCAAACCCTAACCCTGGAGAATCTTCAGTATTTAACCCATGTGGCAGTTTGATAAAGTCCTCCATTCTCAGGTCTGCATTTGACTGGACTCAGAATTAAGTCAGTGCAGGCAACCTTATCCTCAAGTCATTTGTTGAAAAACAATCAGTGACATTTAACATCATAGCTGTCTCAGGTGGTGTCACCAGCCTAATAAAAGGCGGACCACAAAATTTAAAAAGATAAATGGGGAAATGACATGCCCATGGTAGATTTGAAAATCTCTGGAATCAGAAGGCATGCCCAGGAGAGTCCTGAGAGATTGTGAGCTACTATCATCTTTGGCTGAAGTTGAAGCTCCAAACAGGAAGGAAATGAAGACTGAAGAACAGTTATATGCTATGTATGAGCATTGAATGTGTGTCCCAACACATGCAGATCCTTAGCAAAGACTGGGAGATGTATTGGTTCCAGATAACTAAGGAAACATGTCTAATAATTAGCTGATCTCTAAGCTAACCAAGTGAAGACTTAATTGGATGCACAGGACAAAAAATATAGACTTTAAAAAATTAGTTCAGGAAAGTCATTAAACCAAAGACCAGTGGTAGCAGCAGTAACAAGAACAAGAACAATATAAACAATATAAACAACCAACTGTAGAGTAGCAATATGCTTACCAGAGTTGATACATTTTACTATTTAAAATGTTCAATTTTTAGCAAAAATTTATGAGGTACATGAAGAAATAGGAAAATATGTCCTATACACAGGAAGAAAGCTGTATATAGAAACTTTCCCCAAGTATTAAATTTACTATACAAAAACTTTGTCAGCTATTATAAATGTGTTCAAGGAAGGAAAGGACATCATATATAAAGATTAAAGTATGAAAACAATACTTCAGAAATATCAATAAAGTAGAGAAATTACAAAAAAACAAGAGGAAATTCTGTAGTTAAGAAGTATTATAACTGAAATGAAAATTTATTAGGACTAGATTTGAACTCGGTAGAGAATAAACAAACTTGAAAATGAGTAAACTGAGATTATCCCATCTGAGGAACAATAAGAAAAAAACTGGACAGAGCCTCATAGACTTGTGGGACACCATCAAATATATCAGCACATGAATAATGGTAGTTGTAGGACAGAAGACAGAGAGAAAGGGGAGAAAAGGGTATTTGAAGAAATAATATCCAAAACTTCTGCCCAAAATTTGACAAAAGCATTGATCTGTACATCGAAGAATTTCAAGGAAATTCAAAAGGATAAAGTCAAAGAGATTCACACCAACATGATATTTAAACTGTCTAAAGACAAAGGCGTTTTAAAAAATTAAGAGAGAAGTGACTCATCATATACAAGAGAGTAAAATTATTGCAGTAAAATTACCACGGAGGTCGGAAGACAGTTGGGATGACATATTCAAACTGCTGAAAGAAAAAGACCTGTGAATCAAGAATTTTATAGCCAGCAAAACTATTCCTCAAAAATGAAGGAATAAGAAATATACAAAAACCAAAAGCAGAAGATTTGTTGCCATTATTTCTCCCCCACAAGAAATACTAAAGGAAGTCCTTTGACTTGAAATGAAAGAACACTATATATTAAATTGAATCCACATGGTAAAGATAACTGCATAGGTAAATATAAAAGAAAGTTTGTATTTTTCTTTTAATTTAGTGTAATTATTTTCTTTTATTATCTGACTTAAAGGACATTTTCATAAAATAATATGCATAAAACTGTTGTTGTGCTTATAATGGATAAAATATATTTTTGTGATAATAGTACAAAGGAGAGTACAGAGAATAAAACTACATTGTGATTAAATTTTTCTGTACTATTGAAATTAATGTGAATGTAATTAGATTGTTTTACTATGTTAATTATAATCCTCATGGAAATTAATAAGGAAATAACTCATAAGATTTGGTAAAAGAGATAAGCAAATTAAAACAGCATACAAAAATTTGTATTTAACACAGAAGGTGGCAGTGATGGAGGAATAAAGGAACAAAAGAAGACGCAGGATACACACAAATCCCCACCCCTAGTAAAAGGGCAGACATATATTCTACTAAATTAGCAATTACATTAAATGTAAATGGATTATACTCTCTAATTAGAAAACAGATATTGGAAGACTGGATAAAAAAACTGTACATGCTGTCTACAAAAGACATATTTTATGTTCATAGAGTCAAAGTAAAAGGATGGAAAATATATACCATGCAAACCATTCTTTAAATAGGACTAGAGTGGCAATTTTATCAGATAAAATAGATTCTAAGTCAAAATTGTTTTGGAGACACACAAGGATATTTTACAATGATAAAGGGTAATCTATATAGAAGACATAACAATTATGAACATACATCCACTGGACAACAGAGCTCCTCAACATACATGAAGGAAACACTGACTGGACTGAAGGGATTAGCAGAGAATTTAACAGCAACAGTTGGAGGCTTTCATGATTTACTTTCATTAATGGGCAGAACAACCAGCCTTAAGATAAATAAGGAAATAGATGACTTGAACAACACTATAAATCAGTTAGAACCAATGCACATTTATTGAGCACTGCATTCAACAATAGACAAATACACATTTATCTCAAGAACATGTAGAACTGTCTCCTGAAAAGACTGTTAGAAGGTAAGTCTCGATAAATTGAAAAGAATTGAAATTATACAAAGCCTCTGAGAACAATGGGATGGAATTGGAATCAATAACAAGGAAATTTGGGAGGCTTACCAACACATGGAAGTTAAACAACATACTCCTAAATAACCAATGGGTCAAAGAAGAAAACACAAGGGAAATTAAAAACAAAAAAATTGAGATGAATGAAAACCAAAACAGACATACCAAAACTTACGGGATATAGCATAATCATTGCTTACAAGGATATTTGCAGCTTTAACCTCCTATGCTAAAAATAAAGATCTCAAATCAATATTCTTACATTCCACCTTAAGAGAAATTAGAAAAAGAAGAACGAACAAAATCCAAAGCAAACAGTGGAAGAAAATACTAAAGACTAGGGCATAAATAAATAAATATTACTCATCTCTTTTTTTGGTACTGGAGATGGGGCACTCGACCACTGAGCCACATCCCCTGCCTTATTTTGTGTTTTATGTAGAGACAGGGTCTCATTGAGTTGCTTAGTGCCTTACCATTGCTGAGGCTGGCTTTGAACTCATGATTCTCCTGTCTCAGCCTCCCAAAGTGCTGGGATTACAGGCTTGAGCCACTACACCCGGCTGAATATTACTCATCTCTTTACAGACTTTTGGATTCAGCTTCAGTAATTTGTGAATATACTAGAAGCCACTGAATTGTATATTTTCAGATGGTGCTCTTTAATTGCATATGAATTATGTCTCAAGGCTGTCATTAAAAAATATCTGGTCTATTTTTCATTTTTAGCATTTCCTAAATGCTACAAAAGGCAGTGGTAACTTGAACACTTTGCAAAATGCAAGTAACTGGCCTTTGTATACCTGTCATATGGGCCATTTTTATTGCTTTTTTTAGGGAGAAGAATGAGCGAAAATAGAAAAACCAATTATCAGTTGGTTTATGTTTACACTCCACATTTGTTTGATTTCATTTGAAAATATCTCTTGGGATCCTGTTTTTTCTTGAGTCATTTTCCATGTCTGTCAAACTTTGAAGAGTAACATTACTTCTTTGTAATTTTATATAATGTTTATGAAGTACTACATCAAAACTCTGAATACTTTTCAAAAGGTTTTATATTTCTCATTTTAATATATTAATTAACATACCCATTTCCAAATGCATAGATCATACAAGAAGGAAATGGCTTCATGAAAAATCTTTGGTTTAAGCTAAAAATTCATTTCTATGTAGCTTTTGAAAATAGGTACACAACATTTTCCACCAAAGGAGAATGATCCAGATCATAAAGTTTCTATTTCCATTCCTAGGTTAATAATAACACATTAGAAACGCAGACGTCAACTCTCCCTATTTTCCTAGTCATCTGTAGTACCAATTGTTTCTTAGATTTTCTAGTTTCAATTTGAAATATAATCTTCATAAAGCTCCGAAGAGCACAATTTCTTTGTGACTCCTTTCCTCTCATCACTGCTGCTGTGTATAATTTATAGAGCATCTCTGACAGTCTTTGTGCTTTGTGTAGCTGAGAATCCAGTGTCAGTTCGTTACTCTGAAAAATTCAGAACCCGAAGCTTTAGGCACTCTGAACAATAAAGCAAGAAATGATGGTGGTGGGTGGAGGTTTCAAGGCCTCCAAATCTGTTCTAACAAAGCTCTGAAATCAGCACTGTAATGGGTGCTTTTTTGTAATCACTTGCCAAAATTAAAAACAGGGCCTTGGTAACCTCTCTTCCTTTTCCCATGGCACCATAATCACTTGTCAGACTCTATTCTCCTGAAAACTTCTCAGAGTGGCAGGTTTTTTAATTCATAACAACGAATGTCTGCTCCTGTATACCATGATATGTATTGTGTTAACTAGGATGTAAATTTCTTATGGGAAGAATCTGTGTGTTTTGTATAGCAGAATTACCTTCACAGTGTTAGATACATACTTCTGTGAATCTTTGTCATTTCAGTATGTTATATATATAAAAAAGTCCCTAACAAACATGTTTAATCAAACAAATAAAGGCAATTTTTTGACTTGAGTAACTGAAAATTTTAGAGGATGCTGCTTTTAGGTGTGGCTGGATTTGGGCTTAAATGATGTTATAGATGATTGGCAGGCCCTGGCCTCTCTTCATCCTTCAGTTTTAATTCCTATGTTTTGATTGATGGTCACTCAGATCAGGGCCTCTCCCTCTTTCAGGTGACCTGACTGACTAATCCAGGGCAAATCAGAACGCCTCTATCTCCATTTTTCTCTGTCTTCCTGTCTCTTTCTCTTCTTCTCTCTTATCTATGTTCCCAGCAAAAAGCATAGCTTTTCATTGGAATGCTTATCCTGGCCCATAACAGTGGATGAAGATGCATTCTCTCATCAGCCAGTGGTGTCAACAACATCACAACCTTATGAAAAGCAAGTGATGGAAGGAGTATTCTGGACAAAATTGGGATATTGTTTCCATAAAAGAGTGAACAGTACCTGAGAGTATATCCTAAGAGTGAGCTGGTAACCACTTACAGAAATCTGGATCTTTAAATTTAGGTCATTATTTGAATTTGTCAAACCCTCAACAACTTTTGCTGAAAAGCAAAGTGTTACACTGACTTTGATTAAGTCAGCATGGATCGTGGAGCTTGAACGAGTCCTGGTCACTGGCTGATCCTGTGGTGTAGGCAAAAGCCAACCCTGGGACACATTCCTTGCCAAAAGGCGAGGATGTGAACTGCCTTGATACTAGGCTCTGAAGTTAATAGTTGTCAGATATTCCAGTACAATGGGTTTTCTGGGCACAGCAAGATAATTGCAGGATGTTCCTAACACTGTAACAGCAGGATGGTTACAAAAATGTTTCTAGCTCTATAACATTTTAGTGCACAAAGAAGCCTTTTAATAACTCACAAGCCTTGAACAATTTACAATGTCCCTATAGTTAAACTTGCTGATTATGAGACCCTATATAATAAACTTGCAGAGCTAGTTCTGGGTTACTGTTTTTTTTTTTTTTTTTTTTTTTTAAATCAGAGGGCAGTGTCCCATCTGGCCCCAACTTTGCTTAAAAATGTTTCTGTGTTTTTCTTAACCTCCCATCGCCCCTACTCGAAATCCTTTGTTGTTGCTGCCTGGGTTCCAGTGATGGATGAAGAATGCCTGCCCCTGAAGGACTGTTAGAACCTTTAGTGTCAACAGCCTTGTTTTCGGGGCTAAAGTAACCATAGGAAAGCTGCCTATGGATACGTGCAGTTCTCGTGTTTCTTTGTAGTCAATCATCTAGATAGGTGTCACCAATTTAACTAGTCTTTGGGGGAGAGTCTTGTTGCCTCTGCTTTGTGCAACAGTCTTCAGGACCTAGTTCCTGGTGAGTCAAATAATGCCATTGAATGAGGATAGGGAGCAGAGATGGGTGGATTCCCTGCTCTAAATGGGTAACAGCACAGTGTAAGGCTGGTGACAGGACATGACATTTCTTCTAATAAGTTCCACCACTTCTGGATGGTTTGCTGTAAGTTAAATGAGCTCTCCTTTGCTCTTCCTTCAGGCCAATTCCCTTGCAAGGTAAGATATTTATTTCTGACCTGAAGGCGTCATTATAGGAAATTGAGAGTGCTGCAGGGAGGGACCTACTTCCCACCTTTGTGCAGTAGTCTCTGGGGTCCCAATTCCCCATCCACTGGTTAAATCCCAACTCCAGGTTAACGGTGCCTATTAATTTGTAGACAAAAATAATAGTTAAGTAGCAGGAAGGGAGCATGCCCTTAAGGGAATACCCAAATGCTATGCTGGAGTCACACCAGGACCACCTGCATCAATTTAAAAGAGTTTTTACCAGCACAGGAAGAATTTTCTGCAAACGTTTGTGTTTGCAAAGCTTGTTTACCTCAGCTGGAAATTGCAGCAGATCGCAATTTGAAGAGTATTTACTTTTTTTTCCCCCCGAAATCATACTCAGTGGTAATTATTTGGATCCAGATTTTGGTATTGTTTGAAAATGATGGGAAGGAAACTTGGATTGGATTCTGGCTCTTGAGACCTGGATGAAATAGGATACATGTGATTTCAAATGATTTCTGGAAGGGGAGAACAGATCCAGAAGAGTTCCCTGGGTTGAGTCGCTGCAGGTGAAGTCTTCTCTTGCTTTGGGAGGGGTAATCCTACTGAACACAATGTCTTGTCCAGAATGATGACAGGTGCCACATGGTTCAGAATAATCCAAGACTCTTATGCTTGTATGACTGCACTTAGTAAGTCACAGGGTCTGTAGATACTTCAGGAAGAATTTATAGCAGAAGTGTGGCATAAAATTTTTCCATTTTTGGTCTTGGTTCTGCATTATCCAACAATTCCGGTGATCCAGGATACCCTCCTATCTGAGAATCTCAGAGAATCAAAATTTTGTGGTACCTAAAAGTAGGAAGGTTGGGAGGGGTGACTTGCATATTTGTACTATGATATTGGAAGCTGTACGAATCTGGAACTAAAATCGTGGAATATTAGGTTTGGGATGGACTTGGAGAACCTCTTCAATATTTTTATACCATAGAAATTAAAATTAATTAAAAATATTTTATTTGCACATACTGTTAAAATAATATGTGGCACAGAAAAAGCCACCTGGTATATCCCTAAGAAGTGGCCACAGTTCAAGAACTAACCTTCAATCTTATAAACTCACTAATTTGAGTCTACTAAGAGAAGAATCAATTTTTAACCATGTGGATTCACAAGTGTGGCAATAAAAGTAATGGTCACAAAAATATTTCATTTATTCCCATATGTTTTCAGTGCTCTTGCAGTGAGGCAAGGTCAAGTAATTACTTTTTGCTTGTGGGCTCTGAAAAAAAATTGTACATTTTTCTTCTGGGTTAAGGAATAGAGTGTTGGTGTCAAATTTCTATATGCTCTCTTTGCTGCTGAGCAGATTGCATGAACTACACTGTGTACCTAGAGCATGGTGGATTTTTTGTTGAGTGATGCTGTAGAGCCCAAACCCATGCCAACCCTCGCTGGGCATATAACATGTTAAGAGACTCAGATTTGGGGCTAACACAGTAAAACCTAATCTAGCCCAATGCACCATGAATGTGACATTCCTGTACAGAAATAGAATGCTAATTTAAACAACTCCAATGGTAGACACAACTGTTTAAGGCTAGACCCTGAAATTCCTTGGATCAGTGCCATCTTTTCTTTAAAGCAGACAAGGCACTTAAGTTCCTTGGTTTGTTGCAAAAAAATTCCTACTAAATTGGTGGTTTCAAATGACAGAAATTTCTTATCTTGTGGTGGTGGAGTCCAGAGGACCTAATTTAAAGTGCTGGTGGGACCACTGTCCCTCCAAAGGCTCCAGGGAGAACTTTCCTTGTCTCCTCCAGCTTCTAGTGGCTCCTGACCTTTTTTGGTTCATGGCAGCAAAACCCCAAGCTCTATCTCTGTCATCACATGGCTTCCTTTTCGGTATCACTGTATCTCGAATTTCTCTCTCCTTTCTCTTGTATGGATACTAGTCACTGGGGTTGGGGCCCACCCTAGACCCAGAATAATCTCATAGCAAGATCTTTCATCTAATTACATCTTTGAAGACTCTGTTTCTAAATAAAATCACATTTTCAGGTACCAAGTGTTAAGACTTGAGCATATCTTTTGGAAGGAGACATTACAAACCTCCCAAGAAACCAAATCAAAATAAAGATTGCTTGTTCAACATGGAATTTTAGTTAAGGGGCTTTGTTAATGAATTATTCTATTTTCTTAAAATGATTTTACCTATCTCTTTTTGATTCATTTTTATTGGTCTTAGAGTCCTAACTCAAATCTTTTTTCCTTATTTCTAAAGTCCTTGATGATGCCTCCCCAGAAACACACATACTCAGTTTATCAGAGATTTGCCTCAATAGTAAAGAAAATTTGTTTGACATTCCCTCTGTCACTTTGTGCCTAGTCCATCTTCTACCATGCAGGTTAAATGGGAATTCTTTTCACATTCTGAAAACCTTTGGATTCTAAGGAGAATCTTAACAGACAATTGGTAAAACCTTACTATATGCTAGAAGCACTGGAGAATATATTCCTTCTTTCTTTCTGTTTTTGATACTGGGGATTGAACTCAGGGGCACTTGGCCATTGAGCCACGTCCTCAGCCCTATTTTGTATTTTATTTAGAGACAGGGTCTCACTGAGTTGCTTAGTGCCTCGCTTTTGCTGAGGCTGGCTTTGAACTTGCGATCCTCCTGCCTCAGCCTTCCGAGTTGCTGGGATTATAGGCGTGCGCCACCACGCCAGCTTATTCCTTCTTTCTTAATATTTGCATATTATTTGTTGCTACTTGAGAGTCTTAATAGTATACAAGGGAATTTTTGCCTTTTTATCCCCCTTTTTATTGGTTCTTTTAATACATCACAATAGAATTCATTTTGACATAATTATAAAAGAATGGAATACAATTTGTTCTAATTCAGTCCCCAGTACTTCCTCTACCCTCCATTTACCCCTTGTCTTCCCTCTACTGTTTTTTCTGTTATTTGCTTATGGATTTATTTTTTTAATTAGTGTCTTGTGGATGCACATGATGGTGTGATTCCCTGTGGTATATTCATATATGTACATAGAAATTTTAGGTCAGATTCATTCCACTGTCTTTCCCTATTCTCTCCCTCCTCCCTTTCCTTCATTCCCCTTTGTCAACACTGATCTTTTGTCTATCCTTTTTTTTTTTACCCCCAATTCATTATTTTGGATTAGTTTCCACATATCAGAGAAAATATCTGACATTTGACTTTCTGGGACTGGCTTATTTCACTTAGCGTGATATCTCCAGTTCCATCTATTTACTGGCAACTGCTAGCTATCAAGTCATCCTTCTTTATGGCTAATACTCAATTGTGTAAATATACCACATATTTTCCTTATCTCTACTGTTAATTTTTGCCTCATTTCTTATAGTCTTTTTGATACAGTTACCTCCAGCATAAAACCATAGCAAGACTACCATTTTCTCATACTTTATGCTTCATGGGAGCCAAAGTTAGGAGCAACAGTCTGGGCTGGACACAGATTCCTCAGATTTTTAAAAAATATTTGTCATGAGAGGGCTTGCATTTAAAATCCTGGATATTTGTTAGCAGAATAAAATGAATTTCCTGATCTATAAACTGATAATCAGTTTGGATCTTAGACACATAACTTAGGAAAATATTAATTGGTAATAGATTTCATGCTCCAATCACCTTTTTCAATTTTACTGAGGAGCTAGAGGACTTGGTGGCTGAGGAAGCTGCTGCTGTCAGCAGTTTGGGGCTGATGGTGCTGTAGAAATCTGCCCCCACTGCATTTCCTGCCTGTCCATGCAGCAGAAGGGGAATGTTGCTATCATGAGAATAGGTTCTGATTTTCTTTGAGATGATCTACAGGAGGAGAAATAGAAATGATGGAAAAGGCCTAGAGCTAATTAGAAAAATGGACTAACCAGTAAAGTAGAGCCTCAGCTATCTACTCTCCCATGGTTGGTGCAGCTGGTTTCTCATAAAGACTGAATGCTTCTTGGCCTAGCCAACCAGCAATGAATGACCTTTTTATTATTTGCTAACTCTGGATTAGTATTATGATTATTATGCAATTAAAATTAAACTTGCTAAATACATTTATAGATAATGCCAGTGGACTTCCCACACCATGGCAGGCATTTTTAATTGATCATCATAGTTTTTCCTAGGAAGCCTACATGAGCCGGAGACTCCTGAAATCAGCTTCACTTGTCAGAACATGGTGACTGAGTCGGAATATATTTCAATTCCAGTGGGTAGACTTTTGTAAGACATTTCTTTATGTGTGTAAGTGTGGAGATGGGAGAGCAACTCAATAAAATTGGTCTTTACAGAATTCTATGAAATCGGGTAAGGGCAAGAGTAGTATCCTTCACTGGATAATAGTGAGTACCAGTTACCACTGTCATGGACAATTTTGGGAACTGGGTATGTGGCTAAGATCTGAAATCGAGGAGAAAGACACTAGCTGGGGGTGGGGGAGAACTACAAAAGGAGATTTGGAGTTTGTCCTTGCAACAGGGTAAGGACAACAAGAAGGCACCTGGAGGAAACGTAGCTACCTTAGGCCTGGGAGGGAGCTACGTAGGGATGAGGTGCCTGGGGGTGCCTTCTTCTTAGATGTGACCTACTGGTATCCTTAGAATCATAGAGTTATGCTTTGAAAACCAAACTGTTTTTCATATCATCTGCATTTCTGTAATCTATTCTTTCTTTCTGTCTCTGATTTTTAATAAAGCTCTTTATGAAAATGTCAGGCTGTCTTGGGAAAGATGTGCTTGTTCATTCTCAGGTCACACTTTTAAAGGGAGAGCCACATAGGTCTTTTCTGTGGGAGTAGAGTCAATGTGGGAAATCTTCAAAGAAAAATGAAAAAAAAAAAAAAGCCCAGTTTTAGATATGAACATTGTTCCTGTAATTTCAATCTACTTGTTTTTATAGTGTCTGGAATTATCATGCCAAACATACATGGATGAAGAGCAGATTCTATGCAGTTGAAATGTTCTTTTATAAAAAAGAAATGTAACAAACTTGGTTTCCCTTCCAGGGAGTGTAAGAGGTGTAGGAAGACTAACGCATCCAGTACTTGAGACCCCTGTGGCTTCTTCCTAAGTCCTCATCTTTGTCTGTAGGAAACTTTGGTAATAGAAAGTGGTAGGTAGGGCAAGCAATTGTCCCTCATCTGGGTCAAGTTCCAGTCTGGGATGTTAGATTGGGATAGAAAACATCTGAAAAATATCCTGCCACCCCACCCCCATATTCCATGTCCTGGGCAGACACTGCTGGTCAGGCCTGGTCCTTTCTGGACATTCTTCTTAATTCTCAACTTAGTGCTTAGCACAGCCATCATCAACCACTAAGATTTGACATGCAGGGGCAATATAATTCTCTTCCTGAAATAGACTGTTTCTCTCAGTTTCCAGATGGGCAGAAACCAAGTCCACCCCTTCTTTGTGTCTACTGTGGCACTAAGATCCATGCTTGTCTAAAGATGGTGCTCAATGACTCACCAACAGCAGTGGTGTTAGGACACAGGGTGCTGAGGGTGGCTTTCTAATTGCCTAGTCTTACAGACAGCTGTGAGAATGTCCCCTAAGATACTCATAGTTCAATTTTAGTTGATTCCCAGGAAGAGGGACTTCACTCTTGCTACTGAGTCTATACTTAAGTACAGCTTAAGGAGAAAATAAGGGGTACACTTTTTTTCAAGAGATATTATTTGAAAATATTGGTACTTTTTTATTTCTCACAAATCATTTTATATTTCTTGGCCAATAGACTTGCCCATCTTTTATCTAAGACCTCAGTGCTAAGCAATCATAGAGTGTGATATTTAATAAAGTTGATTTATGGATGGCGTATCCAAGTCTTTGAAAGGCTCTTAAACTTAGAATACAGTTGGCCAAATATTGCTTGTTTCCCTGAGGACAAAATGAGAGGAACATGAATTAACTGCAGTGAGAGGCACTTAGGTTAAACTAAGGTGAACTTCCTTACTAGGGAGAGTAGATGAAAATTGGAAAGGGTTACCCAGTGAAATTCAGATTTCTATTTCTTTGGGGCAGCTTTTAAGTAGATTCCAGCCTGGAGGCCAGAAGAGACTAATCAGCCTCTCTAAGTCCCTCCAATCCTGGAGACACAATCTTTCCAGGGAAGAAAGCCACCCTAGAGGGCAATGACTATTCCGAGCAATTACTTACATCACAGAGCATTGTTATCCCATGACCAATGGCTAAATGGGAACAGAGTAAAGACTCTCAGGGGCATCTTTAAAAATATAAGTAAAACCTTAAAGGTCAGGGAGGTATATGCATTAAATGCAGTCTCCTGGAGATGAGTGAGTGTACTTAGAGTACTACTAATATTTTATCAAGAGTTAAGGGCCTCTTAGCGTTTCCATTTGCAAGAACAGGTTTGCCTGAATGCCAGTACACACATGTGATCTCTGGCTAATATCATGTGTTGTGTGTGTCTGAGTGTGGGCACTCTCATGCGTGTTCCTTGGTTTTTAATTTCCTTGTTTTCACTGCTAGCCTCAATTTGTTAGGATATAGTGGCAGGATTTCAAAACAGAGCCATTGATCTTTTCTCAGTTGATGGATTTCTTGAGTGAGAAATTTTATTCAGGGTACAGAGGATTGACTAGAAGAAGGAGTTGTAATTTATAAATCTATAAATTTGTCTTTTGATTTTCTGGTTCCTTGATTGGCTGGATAAGTTAGTAATTTTTAAAAGAAGTGTATGGGAGAGACTGTGCAGCTGTTCATCAAACCCATTTCCTCCTCCTTCTTCGCATAAAATTAGACTGTATATTCCTGACTCTTAGAGTCAAGTGTGGCCATATTAATGAGCACTGGCCAATAAAACATCAGCAGGAGTGATTCATACAAGGCTACTCCATGGTGGCCCCCAGGCCAGCAGGATAAGCATCACCTGGAAGCTTACTGGAAGTGCAGATTTTTAAGCTCTAGTCCAGTCTTACTGAATCTGAATCACCAAGGATGGGGCCCAGGAACCTGGGTGTTGGCTCTGCAGGCCATTCTGATGCATGTCACCATTTGAGAAGTACTGAGACCCACTGTATCCAGATCTGCCCTGAAGTTTTCCACCTGTGGTTCTTTGGGTCTTTCTCCTCTCCTGGCTTGGTGCAGATAGGTTGCTGCTTCAACACTGGAGATTTGCTCATCCACTAGGAACACCATTTTCCATTTCATTGGAATGAAATATAAACAACTTGACTTAAAGTCACTGAGATTTGGGTGTTTATTTTTACAGTAGTTTGTGTTACCTTAACTATTACCATGGTGAGTGGGAAAATGACTTATTTAGGACACTTAATTGAATTACTTTTAATGTATAGGAACCTCTTTTTTTTTAAGCTAGTAACTTAGAATTAACTGATTATCCTCTCTCTCTTTCCTCTCTACTAAGAATTAAAATATCTGACCATGATTACAGATTTAACTGTCTCTTCTTTTGGTTTTGTTAAATTTTGAATAATTTAGCATTCACGTAGGCATGTAGGAGTTTATGCACTGGATTGGACATTGGAAAGAAAGCATTACTGGACTGACCAGTATCTGTTTTGTAACTTTCTAGATGTATGAAACTGAGCAAATAGTAAGACACCCCTTGGTCTAGGAGATTTCCATCCCTAAAATTTGATGGAGTTCACCCAGTCACAAGAAAGATTTGGTCCCACATTCTACATACTTTACTGTCTAGGTGAGTAAAAGAAAAAAAAATCCAATAAACAAATGATTGAATAATTGCTTATTGAATAATTATTATTATTGCTGAGACAAAGTTTGTTGAGAAAGAATACTTATGGAGGGTATGTATGTGTGTGTGTGTGTGTGTGCGCTTTTAGGTAAGGTGGTCAGTGATAGCTTCTTTGAAGATGTTTCACTGAAGTTGTCCTGAAAGAAGAGGAAACATCTTTATGATACTGATGGAAGGTGGGTCATGGTGGCAGATGGCAGAAGGGAGCAGGGGCAAAATATTCCTTCTCTATATAACTTGCAGAGATAATTCTTTTGTTGATCAAGATGATGATGGAGAGATTAATTGGAATACCACCAGAGAAATCGAGCTTTTTAATGTGGTAGTGGCTATCTGAATGTTCTATGTCAATGACTTCTGGAAAGCAAGGAATTTTCAGAGGGAAAAAACGTAGAATGCGAAACTTCTACAAGAATGGAAGAAATTGAGAACAAGTTCCCCATTAGTTAGTCCATTTTCCACCTCTATAATGAAATACCTGAGATAATCATAAAGAAAAAAAAAAGGTTAATTTTATTTCACAATTTTGGAGGTTCTTGTTCAGGATTGAGAGGACTCATTACTTTGGGATTCTGCTGGGCAGGCTGGATGGCCATGCAGCAAACTGCTCATCTCATTGCCTGGCAGCAGGAGAAAAAGTGTAAGGTCTGGGATCCCCAAATCCCCTCCAAAGGCCTTGCCACAATAACCTAAGGATCTCTAATAAAGCCTCATACTTTAAAGTCTTGCCACCTCTCAATAGTGCTGTGCCTTTAACATATTGACCTGTGGGGTACTCTTATCGAAACCAGAGCAACAAGTTACCAATCGTCAATGGGTTACTAAATGAGGTATCCTTGGGAATAAATCATGGCCCTTCGAATGATGTCACTGAATCCCTGTTTTCCATGAGGAAGATCCCTCTTACTCTATTTCCTTCTTTGCTTCTCTACTAAGTATTAAAATCTCCACCTATGATTATAGGTTTGTCTGTTTCTTCTGGTGGCTCTGTCAAATTTTGGTTAGAAAGGCTGTCATTACTCACAGTAGGTCTGTCATTTAGGATTGTTATATTGTTTTTGAAAAATTGACCTCTTCATAATTACTAATTGTTTCTATTTCTGATCATTTTTTGTCTTGAAGTCTACTTTGTCTTATATTAACAGCGTCATACCTGTTCTCTAGTTTTTGGTGTTTGCATGGTGTGCCCCCCATTTTCAATCTATACATGTCTTTACTTTCGAAAGGTGTTTTCTTGCAAACAACATAGAGTTGCTTTTTCCTTTTGCATCCTTACAATCTGGACATTTTTTCGTAGAGCATTTCATTCATTTACATTTAAACCAGTCATTGATATATTTATCACATCTAGTTTTTGTTCATCTGTTTTTCCTTTCCTACTTTCTCTTGGGTTCAACAAGTATTTTTTAGTTTCTTCTATCTTATTTTCTCTATTGACTTTTTGTGATATTTCTGGTGGCTGCTTTTGATTATGGGAGGCAGCTTTAATTTATTGCAGTCTACCTTCAAATGCTAATGTACCATTTCATGAACAATGTAAGAAGCTTACAATGTAATCATTTCATTTCTCCTTCAGTATTTGTTCATCTATCTTGAATCAAATTTCTTACCTCTTATGTATGAAAATCCCATAAAACAAGATTATTAATTTTGACTTGCACAATTGGTTTGAAAAAAGAAATTTAAATGCACACACATTAAAAATGTGTATTTATATACATATTTAAATATATATTTGTATACATATTTAAATTTACAAAATTTAAATATTTTGTATTTACATACATATTTACTTTTTTTGATGTTCTTCATTCTTTCTGAAAATCTGTTACCATCTGATATCTTGTCCTGTAATCCTCAAGAACTTCTAGTATTTCTTAGATGAATTTCTTAGATCTCTGGGTTATATCTTCCATCATTTTTTGGAAAACTTGTAGTCATTATATTTTAAAATATTTCTTCTACCACTGTATTTCTAATTTCTTTCTCCTTACATTATGGGATTCCAGTTACTTGTTATTAAACCCTTTAATGTTTCACAGATCTCTAGTTCGTTTTTCCGCTTTCCATTGTTTTTCTTTGTATTTTAATTTGAATGATTTTATTGTTTTTAAATTATTCATTATTTTTCTTTTTTGTGTGTGTCATCTGCTAAGACCTAAAATTCTATATTCTTGATATTGTAGTTTTTATTTCTAGCATTTCTATTTTTATAGCTTTTTATTTCTCTGTTGATATCCCCCATCTGTTTACACATTTTTCCATTTTTAAAAATTAGAGTTACTGTATAGTCCTCTCTGTTAATTCTGGCACCTGGGCCATCTGTGGCTATACTTCTGTTGACTTCTGTGCTTTTGACTGTGAGTCATTTTCTTATATCACAGGTTTTACAATGCTTGATTCTTACCATCATATGTAAAGCATCCAGGAAAGAATCACCCCTCCTTCTCTCAGGCTGGTAATGTGGGAGGCCAAGGCCATTTAATTTGTGGATGAGCTAGGTTTGAAGCCTGCTGCAGTTGGGTTCTATGGAGCCAACCCGGGTTTCAAGAGTTTTGAGGATAGGTTCAGGACTTTCCTATCAGTAGGGACTGAGAATTAGCACCAGGCTGACTCTGGAATCTTTTTTCTCAATGCTTCACAGCTCAGCCACCAGCTTTCTGAACTCTGGGGAACCTTTTTCTGCTTTAAAACTTGGCTGCCAACTTTTTGGATCACTGGGAGTTCTTTTTGCTTTCTCTCCTGCCTTCTGGTTTATGCACCAGAAAAATCTCTCCTTTCCCTGCTGCTCTAGTCCCCACCTTATTGGGCAGCTGCAGCGCCGTTGGTGAAGGCCTGGAACAGAGCCTGCAGCCTTCCTTGTGCCCATGAGCGATTCCTCTCACACCTCCTGCTGTGCCTTGGGCCTTTGCTGTGCTACTTCCATACATTCAGAGACAGACCTTGAGGAAGTTTTGGCAAGGGGATACAGACCCATTCTATTGCAGCCCCAAGATTTTAATCAATTACATGTATAGCTGTCTTAGTCTGTTTCATGTTGCTATAAGTAAAGAACACACTCTGTAATTTATAAAAAATACCTCATGGTTCTGGAAGCTAAGTCAATGACCATGGTGCCAGCATCTGGTGACAACCTTCTTGCACATCATGACATTGTGGAGAGATGATGAAACCAAGCAAAGGTGCTAGAGGATTTACTGTTAAACCACTCCCAAGATAATTAATTCATCCATTAATCCATGAGTGGATTAATCTATTTGAGACCAGAGCCCTTAAGACCTGATCACCTCCCATTGGTCCCACCTCTTAACACTGCTGCATTGGGACCAAGTTTCAGCCCATAAATTCCAGAAGACAAATACAAACCACAGCAGTAACCCTTAAAAGTTTATGGCAAGTTTGGCTGATCTCCTTCTCTCCATCTATAGCCAATCCTTCCCTGTCCTTGCTCCACTAGTGACGAAGGCTGCTCTGGTGTCTTCTCTCTGATGAAGGGCTCGCAATTTTATACAATTTTATTCACTTAGATTTTTTTTTTTGTTCTTTTTCCTTGTTAGCTCTCAGACTTTTTTTAAAAAATGATTTTGTAGCTTATGTGGCCTGTTCTTGTTTGGTGTGGGCATGATACCCTCTTGCAATTTTCTATCCCCTAATGAAAGCAGTAGTCCTGCCAATGAGTTTTATGTATAGGCATTGCTAATGGGATCACCTGGGTATCCTCAAGCTCCCTGGCCTGCTGGGTTTACACAGCACTGTACTACTAAGCTAAATTAGTTGGAATCCCCTCTAAGGATGGCGAGAGACTCAGGTGGCCCCTAGCATCCCAACAATGTCTTGGGAAGCTTATCTTTCTTTCCCAGTAGCTTTTTGCTCTCAGTTCATGTTTCTGCTGCATTCTCGTTATCACTTGTATCTTGCTTCTTGCTGTTCTTCCTTGACTCACATTAACCCCGTGTGGATGAATGCAGGAGATTTCTCTAGGAGAGAAAGAACTGAAAGGATGCAGGAACTAGGATAAAAGAAAAGGAAATACAAGGTTAGGGAGGGGTCAGCACTCAGTTGGCTCAGGGAACATGGCCAAGTGGAAACAGTCTGAAAAATGAGCATGAGTTTGTGTATTTTGTCTTTTTTTTTTAGAGATGAATTTAGATTTTTACCGCTGTCCCTATCTATTCTGAGCATTATGATTTTATTGTTGAAAAATTTAAATAAAGATCTGCGTGAGCTGAGTGGGATCACTTTTGGGGGGTAAGGATCCAGGGTGTAATTGATGGAAAGGATGGTGTGATCCACAGCCAACACTCACCAGCTCGCCTCCCACCTGCTGGAGGGTGAGTGCACCCACTCAGGAAGAATAGCTGGTTGGCACAACAGCATGTCTTAGTCTCTCTCCTCCCCTAATTTCCACCTTGGTAAGTCTCTCCTATGAGTCTACTCCCCAACTTCCGTCATCCATCTGGTGCATGTAACAAAAAACTTAAAAAGAGGATTTTGAGAGAGAATAATTCCTTTGAAGTGATTCAAGAAAAAAAAAAGTTTATTTCATCCCAGGGCATAAGTGTACTGTCATTTAGATTCAAACTCACTGCAGTTTTGAAAACATTAAATGTGACTAGAAGGTAAGATTCAATCTTGGGTAAATTTCACAAGGGCACCTCCAGGGGAAAAATAAAAGGACCAAACTACAATGATGCAATAAAACAAGACAGAGAAAAAGGAGACAACAAAGCTTTTTCTAGGACAATGTTTGTCTGCAGTCCCTTTAATGGCCTTTAAGATGAAGACATGAGAAAGGACTGCGTGTGCGGTGGGTGGCTTCATCTCATCTCAGTGCCACTGCCAACCTTGAGTTTGTTCACTCTGTACTTCACTGAGGCGATTGCTCTCAGGGTGCCTTTCCTAACAGAAGGGGCAGCTGCGATACTGAGCTATGACTCCAGGGCCTCTCGCAGCTGAGTGAAGACACATGCAGTCTTTTCCTTTGTGGCTCTTTGCAGAGGATGGCTTGCTATATGCACGCTGGCCTCCAGCTGCCAGCAAACAACACAACCCCTCCAGCACATCACAGCCCCCTTATCCTTCAGACATTTATCATAGTATTAGACACTTTGTATTGTAGCATCCACCTCCCTGCTTTGTGTCTCCTGTTAATTCTGCACTCTTCTCACAAAGGAACTCTATTCTGTTTGTCTAGGATTCCCAGAGTCTAACACCGTACTTGGCAGGCAGCAGGTACTCAATAAATATTTGCTCAACAAATCAGTGAATGAACAAATGCATGCATGAAAGAATATATGTATATATATATGTATGTGTGTACATATATGTGTGTATACATGTTATATGTATATATAACATGTATACACACACACACATATATATCACATCGAATATAATTTTGGGAATTAAAAATGTGATAATGCTGTACCACCCCCAAAATCCAAAATCAAATTCAAAACAGGACTTTGATTTCTGACATTTTATGCTTGGATTTAAGAATTCATCAATTGTAATTAGGTAGGAATTTTATTTGGTAACAACAGAGAGCCAACTATAGGAGCTTAAACAAGTTAAGGGTTCATCTTTTCCTGCAAGAAATAATCCAAAGTAAGGGAGCCCACACAGGGAAAGCTGATTTGTAAAGTTACCAGGTACTCAGATTGTTTCTTTCTGGTGTAATCCATTCTCGGTGTGCGGTTTCCATCAGCAAGGTTATCGAAGTTAGCTATATTAGAGTTATTACTGGAGTTATGATATCATTTATCATGGCTCAGGCCCACGATATCAATAATAATATCCAGAGTCATGCTATCACAGTTATGATATCCAGAGATATATCAGTTATATTATAATGTTAGAGTTATGATATTAGAGTTATATCCATACTGTGCAGTGTATTACATTGTCAGAATTATCCTTAGTTTTGTGATTTCCATTGTCAAGGTTATCAGACTACTAGAGATCCAGCTAGTACTTCTGCATCAAGTCCACGATTCATCTTGTCAAATTCTAGTACTCCTCAGTTCCAGCTAGAGGAGTTTTCCATGCCTGAGTAGAACATAGCCTGGGACATGGCTCCTTGCAGTTCCTCTGGGCCTCAGAAATTATGTGAAATCAAGAACAGAATCTCAATAAGACATATCTGGTCTTCATAGGATTATCAGTGTCAACTTCCATACTTGTGCAGGGAAGTTTTATCACCTAGCATCTTTACCTTGAGTCAGAAAAAATTCTGTGATATAACATATATTCCAGAAAGCCCTCGAGGCTGGGACCTGATGACTGCTCCCTTTTCCTAATCCCTTATCATCTTCTCCTGGAAGCACTCTCCTGATACATTGTTTGCACATGAATACTTGTGTTGGGATTTGCTTCAGGAGAACTTGACCTAAGATAATGCCTCCTTAGGAAAAGTTGAGACAGAGTTCAAGTGTAAGAAGAGATTGAAGTGGGATGTTGGGGTCAGCATGGCTAGTTGATTCTCCTAAATTTAACAATCAAATATCTACCTCTTTTGAATCCCTTCCCATCAACTTGCATGGGTTTAGGAGTAGACAGAGCTCTACACTGTCAGGGCTCCCATATAAGGGAGGGAAACATGAGGAATGGAAAACAAATATTTCTCCTTTCATGTTGTAGTAGAACTTCATTTCCCCCTACCCCAGGCATCTATGACCATGTATTTCAGGAGATGCTGATCTTACCCCTAGACCCAATCCCCAGTGGAGAACCAGTGTTGTTCTGCCAATCATTTTGGTTCTATTTTAGTTAGCTAATTTTTTCTGACTCAAGGTCTACCAAGATGCAGGCTGATGAGAATAATCCTTACTCCCTCCATAGTTACTGAAGGGATTGAATCTTTTTTCTGACCTATATATTTCTTTTGGTGCATATGAGGTTTTGCATTTATTCCATGTTATTATTATAATTTTATTAGCTCATGTAAAACTTCATAAGATTAATATCCTTAGACTAAGTTTACATGAACAGTTCTCAAACCAGATTACTGCCTTCCATATTTGTGCCTGTGCCTGTGATTTTCTGAACTAAATTCAGGTGTGATAACCTTTCTCCAACTTCAAAGTATACTAAAATAAAGTAAAAACTACTTCTGTACACCTGTGTTTTAACCATTGGAATTTCAGTTCCAGAAAAACAGAATTGCATAGATTGTGAGTCACTTCTGCTGGGGATAATTAAAAAGAGAGGAAATGGAGAGATGGGAATAGAAGGGGAGGTAAAGCAGATGGCAGAGGAAAGCTAGAGATGTTTCCAGTGAATCCTTGGGGAGACAAAGGAAGATAAAGCACAGTAAACTCAGAGGGGTATTCAGGTGACATCTGTGAGGAGGAGTTGAGGAATCTCAAGCTGAGATGTGAGAGAGAGGATTTGACAGGCATGTGGTCCAGGGAGTGGGCAGGAAGCATCTTCTGAGTCATGCAATCAAGGAGGCATTGATCACTTGAATGGGAAACCAGGCAAAGGAAAAAATAAAAGGAATTTACAAGCATTGCATGGAAATTTCAAGAAACTCTCAAAGTTTCAAGCAAGAATAGTAGATGAGAATTATTACTATTGTATCCATTATTACTAATTTAAGATAATTAAAACGTCTTTTATTTTCATGAATGCAAGATCTAGTTTTAAAAACCTGCATCAGTTCATTCTGGTTTCATTTCCTCAAATTCTATTTTTTATATTATCTTAACTTTCCAGTCTCAAAATCTTTGGCAATAAGGATCTTCTAAACTTTAATTCTGAGTTAAAAAAAGATGATAATATTATATTTGTGTCCACTAAATTTCATCTTGTGAGAGTTCATAAAATTCAGATCAATAAATTTATCACTTAAAAGTACAAAGTTCTGTGCAGAAAAAACTGTATCACATACAACCAGAGTAAAAAAATCAATAGACCAGGAGAATATTTGTAATACATATGAATAGCACAGGTTAATATCCTGCATCTACAAAATGCTTTTTTTTTGCATTGTCAAGGAGGTGACAAGCTTAACTGAAAATGGGGCAAAATGCATGAATGAGCAACTCATAGTGAACATTCAAACCTGAAAAGCTTCTTGGCTTCTCTAGTAATCAAGAACACATAAATGAAAAGAATGAGATAAATATATCGGTAAACAGATTGGCAAAAGTTTAAAAAGTTGTGCTAGGAACTGAATGTTTGTACCCTCCTCCAATTCTCATGTTGAAGTCTAAATCCCCCATGTACAAGTATTAGGAGGTAAATTCTTTGAGAACTAATGAATCAGGAGGATAGAAACTTCCTGAATGGGATTAGTGCCTTTATAAGAGGATGGAGAGATCAGGACTCTCCCTCCACAATGGGAGGATAGGAGAAGTCAGTGCTCTGCCATAGGAAGAGGGCCCTCCTCAGACCAGATATGCTGGCACCCTGGTCTTGGACTTCCAGTTCTCCAGAACTGTGAGAAACTAAATTGTTATTTATAAACCACACATTCCATAGGACTTTGATACAGCAGCCCAAGCTGACCAAGATAAGTGGGTGACCACTGGTGAGGATGTGGGAAAAATGGAACATTTTGTACATTGCTGGTGGGATTATAAACTGCTATATACTGATGAAAAAGTATTTATTAAATATGAGCATATCCTGTGACACACAAATCTCTCTCCTGGTAATTTGTCCCTCAGTAGTAGAATAAACAGTAACTACTTATATGTGTGTGAAGATGTTTGTTGAAACATTTTTTCAGTGGAAGAAACTTGCAAGTATCCAGGATGGTCATTAATTAGGAAGTAGATAAACTATGGGACATTCATGTTATGGAATCTCAGAGTTATCTGCAGTGTTTGTTGAGCAAAATTTACAGATTGTCCCTAGAATGCTCTTTATTCGGACATTTGTGTGACTTCCTCCTCACTTCTTTCAAGTCTTTACTTACATATTACCCTGTTGGAGTGGCCTTCATGACCACCTTATCTAAAGTCACTATCTGCAACACTTTGTTTCCGAGCCTTACTTTATTTTCCTATATAATACTCACAGGTAGCTGACCTTACATTATAGATCTGAGCTTTTTTGTTGGTAGTTGGTCTCTCTCACTAGAAGAAGAATCTTCAAGAAGACAGTGATACAGATTTTGTCTGCTGTTTTATCCTCAATAGTTAGGACCCAGCACACAGTAGGTTCCATAAATTTTGTACTATGAATAATCTCTAATATTGGTCTAGAAAAAAGTTTTCTTCCTTTTCCTTCCACCCATGTGTCTCCTGAGACTACTCCTCAATAAACTTCCTGCATTCTAATCTTCAGCTCAGAGTTTGCATTCCTAGGAACCTGACCTGAGATAGATTACATATACATACACTGAGAATCTATCTTTTTTAAGGTATAAAAAGCAATAGTGTGTATTTTTTTCAGCATCAAGTTGCTAATCTGAAGGAACATCTCAGCTCCAGAGCTCCCTGTGATGTTGGCTGAGACCTTGGTGGAGGCTGTATCACAACTTCCCCCTCTGCCTAACCCTGCTTCCTTCCTTTCCACAGTAGTTGGCTTCTCTGGGTGAACATATCCCTTTATTGCACACTGATTCCATTTATTTTCTTTGGGGGAAATCAGTAGGCAAATGCTTTATTCCATTGTCAGTTGTCTGCCCTCTACCTATGAATATCAATCACAGGTACTATCAGCCCTGTTATCTCATTCCAGCTTAATCTTTGCAAACGGTCTCCTTCTTGCATGGAATTTGGGTTAGCAACTATGGGGAAAATTGAGCCACATCTGAAATAGTTTTATAAAGAAGTTGATTGTTTTCTCTCTCCCTCATTTTCCTCTGCTTTCTCCATGCTGCAGGAGTTCTAGATCAAATCAGAAACTGCTGGGGTTTGAGAAAACCAAACCAAACAAAAATGTAGAGGAAGATTTGGGAGTGAAGAAAAACATCAAAAGAAAGCCAAGGTCACATGCAGCTTAGGTGGACAAGGGTGAGTGGTCATTTATTTTTAGATGGTTCTATTTTATTTCCCTATTAACCAACAAACTAGATAAGGACATGTATTATCTGCATTATCCAGAACATCAGGCTCAACTCTGGACGAGCTATGAGCTGTGAAGGCCTGGAGGAGGAATGTGAGCAATTATCTTCAAGGTTTCCTAGCTCTATGATATTTTCCTGGCCATGTTCTTCTTTTTATTCCCTCTGCCTTTTTTGATTAAGTTATCCCAAGAAGAGCTGAGACACATATTCTGCCAGTACTTGATAGTACACGAACTGTCCAGCTAAGACAATGGGTCAGAAAGTTCAAAGGATGGAAAGATTTTTGAATAGATCAATGCAGCACCTACGGGCACGTGTGCCTAATGCTACAGTCACACTGTTGTCTTGAAAATGGTATCAGCACTGTATTTACACTCACAGGGAGAATGCTGCTTCAGCACATTGTTAATTAGGACACTACCCGAGGCTAGTGCAGATTAATCTCCCCAAATATGCTTACTGTATAGAGTAATCATGATTAATTAGCACATAAGATTGGTCCAAAATGAGAGGACTTAAGGAGAATCTTGCTTTTTCTGTCTCCTGTTGGATAAGCAGCTGAAAAGCTTCCAACTGAGACAACCTTTAGTATTGTGTCTCCTAGCTCATCCTAATAGGTACCATGGTGTTACGTGATCAAGAGATGATAAATAGACAGCCAGTAATATCCTTTCAATTACCCTTGTAAAGCTGCTGCTTAGAGCCCTCAAGGGTATTAGAACAAGACACAGGCAGGCTAATGGGCAAGATGCCTATGGAGAGAGCTTGGTGCTCCAGAGCTTGAAGAACTTAAATTTGCTCTAATGTATGATGACCATTTGGTAGCTGACAATTCTTGAATTTTGAGAGTGCTCGACTAAAGGTGACCCGAGGTATGTTTCCCAAGGAATCAGTGAAATTGTTATTGTACTAGGCTGACTTTATTTCACATTTTAAGTATTGCTGTAGTCCTCCCCAAGGTCATGGGCACTGCTCAGTTGTAATAGGATATGCTCTAGAACTAACCGTGCAAACTTATGCCTTCTCAAGTTTTGTTATGCTGTGTTTTCTCTGGATCATACATTCAGCTCAGCATGTCCTTTGATAGCCAAATGTTGCAGATCTTGTGTGCGTTGTGCCTGGTAAAGGGTGACTTGGAACCAGACTTATGGCAGACATTGGTCCCTCCAGGTATGACTTGTGGGGTGGAGGATGTATTGTTCCCATAATTTCTACCATCCTCCCAAAGCTCTGCTTGGCATGGCCTGGCTCCCATGGCTCTGGGCAGAGGTCATCTGGCCTAATAAAAGCCTCCTTTTGAAACTGAGGAGATCGTCCTGAAGATCTCAGAATAACCCTTGGGGTCTTTCTTCCTTTGTCTTGAACAATAGTGCGTGTTCAGAAGCTAAATAGCTTGATGGTCCTAAACTGCAAAGTCTAAGCAGTCTGACAACTTTCTTTATTCTTTCTCATATCCATGTCCTTTAGGTCAAATGGATGATTTTGTTGGTAGGCTGCTTGATTTAATCCAAGGTTTATGCCCACACTAGTCACCTTATCAAGGGTTGCCTGGCCATGTACTTGTTCTAAACATGTTTTCTCATGTTCTGCAAAGTGAACAGCTGAGATTTTTTTTCTCAAATTTTTAAGCTCTAGTTACTTTTTGCTTAATAATTCCATGTTCAAGTCATGTCTCTCGTCTTGCATTTTCTACAAGCCATAAGAGAAACCAAGCTGCTCCTTCAACAGTTTGCTTAGAAATCTCCTCAACTAAAATCCAATTTCATTGCTCCCAGGTTTCCTTCCACAAAACACTAGAACTTGAGTACAATTCAGCTCAAATTGTTGTCACTTTATTATAAGATTGCCTTCTCTGTTGTCCTGTAATATCTCGTTTCCACCCAGGACCTTACCAGAATGACCTTTACTGTTCTTATTTGTGCTGACATTCTGTTCATGATTATTTATGCCCTAGGAAGACAGAAGCTTTCTCTATGCTTCTTTTTCCTCTGTAATCCTCACCAAAATCACCTTTAAAGGTCTGTTTATAGGAATCATGACTTCTAGCATGCACCTCAAAACTCCGTGGGCCTCTATTCATTACACAGCTATCAAAATTCTTCCACATGTTTAGGTATTTGTTGTAGCAGTACCTGGCTTTTGTACCCATTTTATCTTAGTTCAGGTGACTCTAACAAAATATCATAAGCTTGGTGGCTTAAACAACAAACATTTATTTTTTATAGTTCTGGAGGCTGAGAAGTCCAGAATCAAGGTATTGGTAGATTTAATGTCTACTGATGGCTCAATTCTTGGTTCATGGATAGCAGTCTTCTTATCATATATGTACATGGTGGAGAAAGGAAGACAATTTTCTTAGGACTCTTATAAAGACCCTAATCCCATCATGAAAACTCTGATCTCATGACTTCATCCAAGTCTAGTTGCCTTCTGAAGAAAGGTTTCAATATATGAATTTCTGGGAAAGACAAGCATTCAATCTGTAATATCTACCAAAGTAAACATACTGTTGGAATAAAAAAAGAGAGTTTGAAAGGCAAGGAGCTTCATACAACTCCAAATAAATAAATAAAATAAAATAAAACTAGTGTGCTTGCTATAAAAATAGAACACCAAAGTAAGTCCCAGCTTTTCTTTCCAATTGGACCATTACCTCCTAATCCCCACCCCCAAATAAAACTTGGGAGGCCCCCTACTGGGCCCTGCACCCCTGCCCCATATGGGAATGAGAATCATCTTCAAACAGCCTCAGTAAAAAGCAGACTGTGAAAAGGTCTTTAATTTAGATCTGAGCTAAGTCCTGCAAAAAAAGTGAGAAAGAGAGAAAAGTTTGGACCTTTGTAATAGATAATATTCAAGGGTAGATTTGTCCATTGATCTGAAGCAGAGTTTCCTTCTGGAACAAGCAAAGAGATATAGAACAGAGAACTATATTTTGCTGACTCAATAGCAGAGCAACCCAGAAACTCACAAAAGTTAGCTGAAACTAAGCCTCAAGGAACCTGAACTGTGTCTCATGTTCGAGTACCCACGGAAGCGCACAGCAGCTAGGTGAAGTTAAACCAGGGGTGAAGAACTTAAGCCTGTGATCCAGGCTGCAGACTCATTAGCTGGGAACTAAAGCCTGCAAACTAAGCTGTCCGGGTTTGGTCTGAAGCCCTGGCTTGTGACAGAGAGCTAATAGACTCTCCCCATGCCTCTGTCAGGAAGGGTCTCCCCTCAGTGAAAATGGGAGATTATGTCCCTGGGAGGCTAGAGAGCTTCTCTGAGGGCAGGAAGTAAGTCAATACTCACGCTGGCAACACAATCACATAATTCTTCTGACTTTTATTGGTGACTCAGATATTATCCTGAGAGCCACGGAGATATCCCAGGGGGAGAGCTGTGTGTGTGTGTGTGTGTGTGTGTGTGTGTGTGTGTGTGTATGCACACATGCCATGTACAAACACACGGGACATGTGAGAGCTCTCTCTTCTGGCTTTGTTCCTCTGGCTTCTGCAGCACTTTTGTTTTTATCATCTCATTGTGTCGTTTACCGAACTTGTTTGTGCTCTCTCTGCCCTCACTGGACTCAGAGCACCACAGGAGCAAGAGAAAGCAAGTCCCCCTCTTGTTATCCTTGCTCACAGGGCAGTGCATGACCCTGAACTGAATGTGCATGCTGTGGTATAAATGGCCATTCAGTCTCCCCGCTAAGGATTAAGGTGATAGTGATGCATAGCAGGTATAGGACGAGACAGCTACACAGAATCATAAAAGGATGAAGGTGTTTTACTCAGCCTATATAACACTGAGTCATACATGTAAATCCCCTTCAATATTGTGTAAGTCCCTGTAGCCCTTCCCTCTTTAGTAGTTTATTGAGTTTATGTTTACTTATAGATGATAGATTCTATTTTACCTCAGAAACAACCTTGTGACAACCTTGTCTTGTCACTAAGTGTTGTGGACTGAACTGTGAGCACCCCCTCCCCTTAAGTTCCTATGTTGAATTCTCAACTTTCAGTACAGTAAAATGTGACTATGTTTAGAGATCCAGTTAAAATGAAGTAGTGTAGGCCTTAATATGATCTGACTGGTGTCTTTATAAGAAGAAGAGATTAAAATACAAGGACAGACACTAGGGTGTGCAGAGAAAAGGCCTGAGAAGAAGCAGTAAGAAGGGGGCCATATTGCCAATCCTGCTAAAACTTGACCTTGGACTTCTGGTCTTCAGGAATGTGAGAGATTAATTTTTTATTGTGTAAGCAACAAGGTCTATATTATTTGTAATAGTCGCCCTAGCAAATTATTATACTATGTTTTAAATGAATGTTTAGTTTAATTGTCATAGATGAAAAGACATTATTTAGAAAAGTGTTCTATTTAGATAGCAGATCTGTCTTTCCATAGATCATTCTGATTAGTGCAGGTACATAATACACAACTGGAAAAATTACTCACTTAAAATAGAATTTTTTTCTCTCTTTCTCTCTCCCTGGCCTCAGTTGGACCGTACTTAGGTGAGATCTCTTAAAATGACAGCTAGATATAAGTGAGTCCTGCTATTACCTGAAGAATTGGTTAGATATCCAAGATGACTTCTTTATTTCCATGTCTGGGGCTTCTGCTGAGATTGCTGGAAGAACAAGAGGCTAGGGGAGCATCTCTTTCCATATGACTTCTCCACTAGGCTTCCTCATGTTGGGGTGGTCTCAGGTAGTCAAATCCTTTACATGGCTACTGGTTGCCCCACAGGGGGCATTCTGAAAGACCAAGGTATAAGCTGCAAGGGTTCTTGTGACCTACTTTTGGAGATCACTTCTGCTATCAACTACTAGTTATAGGTGAGTCACAGGCCAGCTCAGATTGACAGGTCTGGCCTAAGAAGATCTGGTTGGAATAGCTGAGTTGACTAAGTCTGTGTATATGATCCCCAAAGCCACTCTTCCTCCTGTGGCTGGTTGAGTTTCTTCACATGGTGACTGAGTTCTTTTATGTTGTTGTTTTTATGTATACATGAGAGTAGGGTGTATTTTGACATTTTATGTGTACATGGAGTACAACCCATTCCAATTAGGATCCCATTCTTCTTGTACCTGATGTGAAGTGAACACACTGGTTTTGTGTTCATATATGAGCAAAGGAAAGTTATGTCCAATTCATTCTACTGTCTTTCCTATTCTCATCCCCCCTTCCCTTCATTTCCCTTTGGCTAATCCAATGAATTTCTTTTCTTTTCCTCCCTATCCTACTTTGTTGTGGGTTAGCATCCACACATTGGAGAGAATGTTCGACCTTTGGGTTTGGGGGCTGGCTTACTTCACTTAGTATGATATTCTCCAGTTCCATCCATTTACTGGCAAATCCATAATTTCATTCTTCTTTGTGGCTGAGTAATTTTCCATTGTGTATATATACCACATTTTCTTTATCCATTCATCTGTTGAAGGGCACCTAAGTTGGTTCCATAGCTTGGCTATTATGAATTGAGCTGCTATAAACATTGATGTGGCTGTATGGTGACTGAGTTCTAAGGACAGAAGCTGCAAGCCCCCTAGAGGGCTGTGCACATAAGCTGCGCAATGTCACTTAGTGCACTACATTCTATGGGATAGACCAAGTCCCAGGAATCAAGGGATGGTGATATAGATATTGAGACTCCTCCTGCTGGGAAAAATTGTAAATAACTTATAGTGATATTGAATTCATCACAATTTTCCAATATTTTATTTATACTACATTGCTGGGGCTACCACATCAAATACCACAGACTAGGTGGCTTAAACAATGGAAACCTATTTTCTCACAGTTCTGCATGCTGAAAGTCCAAGATCAGGGCATTGGCAGGTTTGGTTTCCTTTGCAGCCTCTCTCCTTGGCTTGAGACAGCCTCTTTCTCTCTATGTTCACATCTTCTCTATGCCCATGTCATCCTTATTCCCCTGGGTTATATTATCCTCTTATTATAAGGACACCAATCAGGTTGGGTTAGGACCCACCCCAGTGGCCTCATTTTAATCTGATCCATTTCTTTAAAGGCCTTATTTCTAACCCTCGTACACTATGAGGTATTATGGGTTAGGACTTCAATATGTGAATTTTGGGATTGGGGACACAATTCAACTTTTAACATTATTTATCTATTATTAAAAAACATTATTTATCTATTATTAAAATCTAGGTTCCTCCTTAGGCTGTGTGACATGAAGGAAGAAACTTATTAGACTGATATAATGCATGGGCACCTATTATTTTTCCTGTTCTGAAATTTTACCTCTTCTTATCAAGTAAATTTCCTTCAGGCATGGAAATGAGTGATTCACAGCTGGCCTTAGGCAGATGTCCCAGCTCAGTCCTATGCTTATGCTGGAACTCTTTGGAGAGAACTTTCTCTTTCTTAAATTGGTAAAGCATAAACTAATATCTTTTGGTAAAGATTGTTTTTATCAATGTGATGAGAAGCGGTGGAGAAATTAAACCAAAGGAGAAGAAAATGGACACATGAGTAGAAATAATCACCTTGATGTGTACCGTAAGGCCCTGGATAGAGCCAGCTCCTTGAAGCCCAGCTCTTTTTGAGTTTTTGTAATACAGAAGCCAATAAATTCCTTTTTAAATTTTGGTGGGTGGAGGTGGTTCTTGCCAAAGGGTTGAGCCAGAATGAATTAGGTTTCTGTTACTTGCAACCAGGAGTCCAAATACATGGGCTCTGCCCAACTTGAACTTCAGATGTAGCCCATCTCATTTTTTTTAGCAAATTAAGTTAATTTCATCCATGGGTGGATAGGCCAATTCAATCTAACTCCATGTCTTTTGTATGGCATAACTGACCACCTTAGGTTCATGTGACCAGGTTGCAAGCAAAACAAATATTACTTTGCAATTTTCAATCAAGTTTAAATTAATCATAATGTCATCATAGAACTCAGACATCAAGAAAGATTATTAACAAAAGGGAAATAGACATACATTAGGTTCATTGCCATTTGAATCCATTTATGTACTAAATAGGGATATTTTCAATTCATCATGTTAAAAGTAATGATTCTCTCATTCCTGTAGACTGAGTCACTTTTGGACCCTTTAAAAAATTTTAAATGACCATAACCTGGGGGCTAAATTCCAGATTCCATTGTTTGACAATTCCATTGTCAGGAAATGATTGTCTCACAATCATTTCCTGACCTGTTTCTCTAACTCTTGTTAAAATCCTCCACCAACTTAATGCTATATCAGAATGAGATTGTTTCCCACTTCTAAGAAATAATTTTTTTATTATATCTTTAGTATTTTTATATTATTTCTAGTGAATATTTCCTGCTTCTTCATTTCTCCCTTTATCTTTCTGTTCTTACGTATGGTTTAAGACAAATGAAATATCATCTCCCCAAACTGTCCTAAAATTCTCATTAGAAGTAGTTTTCTAACATTTATTTATCTATATGTGTTTGTTTATGTCTTGATATTATGCATTTTGGTCCAAATTTTCTTATAGACATGGAAAAGGTATATTCTGTATGGTACAGACTTCAGCATCAACTGGGGCTCTGCTTGCTGTTGGTTACATGATCTTATACCTCAGTTTCCTCATCTTGATATTGTTAATCACCATATTTATTTCATAGGATTAGTGTGTGCATTTGATGAATTCATTTAAATTATCAGCCACATAAAAGGCCTTCAGAAAACAACATTCTCCATCCTTTAACTATGATGCTCAGCACTGTGCTTTGGAAATGACTTATATTCAATAGATATTTGTTGAATGACTAAAGGGACTTCTTAAAATATAATTTTCTGAAGGTTTTTCAAGTAGCATGGAGTCATAGATTCACTGCTTTGTCCTTCACTGACTAATGACTTTCCTGCCTGAAGGCAGGTGAGACTAGTTGATACCAGGGTTGAACTTTAATTTTGTGAATTTAAAAATAAGTCACTAACCTATACTAATGTCAAGCACAGTATATGATGCATACTGAGTAAACATTTAGTAACTGAATGAACAAAGAGACCACTGAGTATGAAATCTAAAACACCGATCTGGTATGCAGGCTAGTGGAATCATTAAGAAAAATATTTTAAGTTCATAAAAACCTACTCTTGCTGCCATAGTGTTATAGTTTAGATCTGAACTTTCCCTCAAAGGCTCATGTGTTGAAGGCTTAGAGGCTTAGTCTCCAGTCTAGCAATATTAAGAGATGGTGCTCTTGGGAAGTGATTGAATCATGACGGCTCTGATGCCATCAATGATCCATTGGTGAGTGCCCAGCTAATGGCATTATTGGACAGTGGTATACACTGTGGGGGTTGGGGGGTAGTTGGAGGAAGCAGATCACTGGGGGTGTGCCCTGTAAGTTCATTTCTTGTCCCTGGCCTCTTTCTCTTTCTGCTTTCTGATTGCCATGAGGTGAGCAACTTTCTTCTGCTGTGCCTTCCACCATGATGTTCTGCCTCACCTCAGGCCCAAAACAACACAGTCAGATGACCATAGACTGAAACCTCTGAAACCATGAGCCAAAATAAATTTTTCCTTCCCTAAGTTGTTTTTCTCAGGTATTTTGTCCCCATGATGAGAAACTGACTAGGCACATGTGGCACTGCTAATGACATGATTTCACTAAACCCTGTCTTTCAACTTCTATGTGAGGTGAGCAGCTTGCTAGGTTCACCTCTATTCCTTGTGGGATCCCTCTCCAAGCCTCATCAGCAGATGTCTTCCAGAGTGACGGGGGTGTGTATGTGGCAGTACTAGGAGGATAGTAGTGGGGGTTCAAGGACAGGAAATAGGGTTATGCTTGATAAGAAGATCTGTTTTTGTTACTGTTTTACTTTTCCACATTTCTGTTTCAGCATCTCACCTGTATTTGTTCAACACTGAATGTTATTTTTCACCCTTTCCTCATCCTGCACCATCCTATTTCTAGAGATACCATCTTATTCTCACTCAGAATGTAGTGAACGGCCCAGTAACTCACACCCATATGGTGTTTTCTTTTTTACATAACACTGTTCCATGTATTCTCTTCTTTAGTGTTGATGCTAACTAAGGTTGTCTCATAGAAACCTCCTGGGTATCTTTTATTAGTTCCATTTTTCAGACGAAGAACCATATAGATGGAAGTTAAGGGTGACCATCTGGAAGTCTCAGGTCAGTAGAGAGGGGTGGTGTTTGGAATTACATAATTTGCTTAGAGTTAATTGCAATGCTTGTTTGTAAATTGCATTATTACATTATGAGCTAAGGGATTGGCATTAGTATTTCTCTCTTCCTTCTTGCTCTGGTTTACTGACCTAACCAGAATGGGTTATTGTGTTCAATAGGCTGCTTTTAATTGTTTTTCTTTATTAGAGCATCTTTCAACTTCTCTCTCAGAACTTCCAAATTGCCTGGAGGATGCCTCAGGTGGCCTAACTTTTCTCATTAGACCACCTTCTTTTCCTCTCCATTGTTGCTTGGTTTGCCATCTTAATGAGCTGCCATACCATCCAAATGGTCATCCAAGTGACGATTCTTAAAGTCCTCTTTAAGTTCACAGGAAGAACTTGCTTCATTTTGTTTGAAGATGGTAAGCAGTTGACAGAAAGGACACAAGTGTGCACCCTCTATGATCCAGGCTGGGTATGAGACAGTCAAATGAAACCATAAGATTTTGTGGAACAGGCTGCCTGTGTGACTGGCTCTCATCCTGGGAGACATGGCATTTGAGATAAATCTGAGAGGAGGGGGACCTAAGCAGGTGGAAAGAGAGGTCAGCAAATGGGAAAAGTGCTAAATAAGGAGCTGAGGACTGCGAGGTACTTGACAGTTGCATTTGCTATTTACAGTCACAGCATCAGTGTTCAAGTTTTCCAAGAAACACAACCAATAGATAGAGATAGATACACAAGAGGAGATTTAGTGTGGGAGTTGGCTCACATGATTATGGAAGCCTAAGACTCCCACCTTCTGCCATCTACGAGCTAGAGCAGGGAAGTTGTGGCACATCAGTCTAAATCCGAGGGCCTGAGCACCAGGAGGAGTTCCTGGTGTAAGTCCTAGAGTCCAGAGGCAAGAACCGGGGGCACCTATGTCCCAGGGTAGGAGAAGATAGATGTCCCAGCTCAAGAAAAGAGAGGTTTCTCTTTCTTCACCTTCTTGTTCTATCCGGGCCCATACATAAGTGGAGGATGCCTGCTGTCATGAATGAGCACAGATCTTTACTCAGTCTACCAATTCAAATGCTTCTGGACACTCCCAATTACCCCTGAGTAATGTTTTGCTAACTTTCTGGGTATCCCTTAATTGAGCTAAGTTGACACATAAATCAGGCTTCACAGTGGGTTTTGTTTAATGCGTATATTCAGTAGTGTAAGACTAAGCTTTTGCAACAGACATCTGATAGTTCAATGGTTTAATAGACAGAGAAGTTTATTTCTCTGTTATGAAACAGAGCTGATGTGAGTAGTTCAGGCTGTAGGGTAGAGACTTTTCAAGTTGTTCATCTGCCATCCCCTAGGGTATTGCCCATTTGTACATGGCTGGAGTTGAATGGATGTCACAACCAGGTTTTAGCCACCAGACAGAGGGTGAGGGTAGATGTGGCACATCTCATGCCCTAAAACTAGGCTTACTGGGACAAGAAGAGGCTGAGAGATGTAGTCTAGCTAAGCAGCCTGGGCTCACCATCAAGTGGATCCACTTTAGTTTGTAGATTGAGAGGATGGGTTTGGTGTCTACCAAACCCGCAGTTGCTCACATTCCCAGTGACTTTCTCCACTCCTGTTGGATTTTGTTAGGTATGGCAGTGGGGTCACTGGAGTCAGGGAGACGAGAGTGATAGGTCAGATACAGGAAGGTTCTGAGGCAGAATGGACAGTGGTGGTGTAAGCCTCCCATGATGTTGTCTTTGTCTACATTGGACAGTGTTAATTTTGGTCCCTTTTCTGTTTCTATGACAGAATGCCTGAGACTATGTAATTTATATAGCAAAGAGGTTTATTTAGCTCAGTATTCCAGAGGCTCCAGAGAATGGCTCCCACAACTGCTTAGCTTTTGGTAAGTGACTCATGGTGGAAGGCTGAAGTAGGAATGTGCAGAAGAGTGAGGAGGGTGTCAGGCTCCTTTATAACAATCTGCTCCTTCAATAACTAACTCCCCCTGATGGGAACTATACTAATCCCTTTGTAAGGGTGGAGTCCCTATGACCTAATTACTACTAAAAGGTCCTACCACTTTTCCATACCACCACATTGGGAATTTAATTTTAACAGGAGTTTGGGGACAAACTGTATTCAAACCATAGCAGTGTTTTACTTCTAAAATCAAACGATGGGGACCTTTTCTAATTTGCAGATAGCAATTAAATTAGCAGTTAGATTGGAATGTTTACAACTTAAACCTGTCCTCTCATCATTTTTAATTAAAATGTTGGCACCTGTTCGTGCTTGAATGTGGCAAAATGTGAAGAGATTGAAAAGTAAATGAACACACATGGAGGATATTGGGGCAAAAACTTTCCCCGAAGCACACCACCCTCTTCAATCCACAATTTATGATTTTTTCCAGCAGCCTTTATATTTCTGGTTGCGATTTTTACTTTGCACACCTATCATACAGAAACCATTTCCTCTCATATATTAAGGACATTGTTTTGCATTTGGAAATGCTCTGATGCTCCTTCACCTGAGGGTGTCTGGGAACTGTGGATTTAGACAACAGGGATGGCCTGTGGTTTCCTTTTTTAGCATCATCCTATAATTACCCCTGATAGCAGGTGATTCAGCACGCCAGGTGAGGGGGCCTCTTTTACAAAGATACATGCTTAGAAACACTGCTACGTAGAGTGTTGACATGCAGAAGAGAGGGCACGTGCACACACACGCCCCTGCAGTATCTATAATGCTACCCAAAGTGTGGTTGCAGGGTGAGCCTGTGTACCAGATGTTTGGCTCCTACCTTATTCCCTGAAGCACATGCCTGTTGATGGCAGTTTGGAAATTTGTACTTAAGAAGCTCAATTTTCTTTCCCCCCAAAGAGCAAGTCTCTTTTGAGCTGTCATCTTCAGATGCAGCCTGGTGGGAACGGAGCCCTGTTAAAATGAGAAAGAGACCATATCTTTTGGTACCTGTGAGGTCAGGGAAAGGGCGCTTCACCACTCTGCCTTATGAGGTTTCCCCTCAGGGTCCCATTGGCCTCATCAAAATCTGCCTCTGACTCGCAGATACCAGCCCCCTGGGAGTTGCTTTCAAAATCCAGAATCAATAACCGCAGCTGTCAATCATTCCAGGCCTCTTCAGCTGCGGGGGGCTGCCTACTCGCTGGGGATTTCCGGAGAGGCCTGGAGCTCTCTCTTCGCAGCAGCCCACTTGGTTCTCAGTGAAGTTTGCTAATTCTCACGATTAATTGCCTCATTAATGAAGAAGATTCACACCATATATATGCTTTTAGCCAGGTTGTCAGATACTTTTGAAAGGGTTTAATGTCAATAAAACTTTCAGTGTTGCCATTAGCTTAGTTAAGCAAGCATTTAACATGCCCCACTTGGGCAATCGCTGCTCTGGGAAAAAGCCATGGGTAGGTTATCTGCTAATTTCAATACTTCATACAAGATACAAACTTTGATCTCAGTCTACAGAGGTTGCTATGCGTGGCTGGGGGCTGGGAGGCATGCAGTAGAAAAATAACATGAATAAAGCTACATCACATTTGAACATTTCCACTGCATTATATAGTGTGAAATGAAGCATGCTATCCAACTTACTAAATAGTTGGTTCGAGTTTGAAAGCTTTCTTACTAGATTTCACTCGGAGCTTTTATTATTTTGCTGTGTCCTTCCTGCCTCAGGACATTAGCATTGCCTTTTCTTTCTTCTTCCATGTTTTTCTGCTGGTCCTTCCTGACCCCCTCTTGCTTTTTTTTTGGCTCTTGATTTCATGTCACTATTATAGTAAGAATAGCTCCTTTATTCTGTCTCTCTCCTTTTTTCTTCAATTCCTGACATGGTAGTATGTACTTATTTGTTTATTGTTTGTCTTGCCTCTGGAGCAGAAGCTCTAAAAGGGAAGGACCATATTTATCTTATTCATTGCTCTATCCCACGGCCAAGATCTTTTTTGTCATATTGTAAGTGCTCAATAAATATGTGATAGTTGAAGAAATGAAATAGCAAGTATAGCTATAGTAAAAGGAATAATAAGAAAAACTTCCCTAATACTGTCATCCAGAAATCAACATTCACATTAGCAATGCCTCGTGTATTCCAGATATTGTTCTACAGATATTTTATAAACTGGCATATACCTATTGGTGGCATTTAATTCATAAAATAAAATATAAATATTATATAATTGTATAAATACTACTATTTAAAATTCAAAATTTAAGAAAGTTTTAGCTTTAATTTCATTTGAATTAAACAGAAGAAATGAAAATGAAGAAAATGTGCCATTTTAAATGAATTTTTTTAACTGTAAGAGAAATGATTTCCATAAAGATCCCACTGAAGATATTATACCAAGAATTTAGAAGTTGAAGTCACTCTCATTTTTTTAAAACCTCTATTTGGAGTTGGAGTTACTGCCACGAAAGATTAGTATTCTCTCATTTCCTCTCACCTCTGTCTCTCTACCACCCAGTTCTCATTGGTTATCTCTTATTCATCCAGGGTTCACTTTCTATGTGGTATGTAATTCATGCAACTGTCAAGTATGTGTATTTAAATGGCATCACTAGTTACTATGTACCCTTTCTAAGGTGCGCCTCCATTCGTTAGGTTACATTTTGATTAAACTCTTATTTGCTGTTTTTGTCTGTTCTGGCTGCTATGACAAAATAGACTGGATGGCTTAAACCAACAGCACTTCTTTCTCACAGTTCTGCAGTCTGGAAGTCCAAGATCAAGGTGCCAGTGCATTCAGTGTCCAGTGACAGTTATTTCTTGTTTCACGGCATCTCCTGGCTTTGACCTGGCAGAAAGAGCTCTCCTAGGCTTCTTTTGTAAGGGCACTAATCCCATTTTTGACGGTTCTACCTACATGACCTAATCACCTCCCCAGGCCCCACCTACAAATGATCTCCTCCTGGGGAGTAGGTTTCAATATGTGAATTTTAGGGGGACACAGCCATTCAGTCTATGGCAACTGGATTTCATCGGCAAGTTGGGTTTTTCTAGCAAGCCCATAAGGTGGCACTGTAGCATTGTTATTAAGAGCAGCTTTTAGCATCACACCTGGGGCTAAAGTCTCATCTCCCCCATTTCTTAGTGGAATTACCTTGGGCCAGTTACAAGTTACTTTCTCACTATCTTAGTTTCTTTATTTGAAAAATGAGGATAATAATAGAACTTACTCCACGGGGTCTTGTATGGATTAAATGAGATAATTGAAGCTGTTCAAACAGTGCTTGGCAAACCAGTAAGTACACTCCACCAATTCCCCATAAATGACATCTCATTCCTTTCTACATTGCCCCAAATCTCTCTCATGCTGCTTAACTGTGGAGACCAACAGATAAAAAATGCTTCCCTCTGGAGACCTCATGCTTGAATTATACAAATATTATTGTTTTCTTATCTGGTTCTCTCCAAAGGGGACTTGGGAATCCAAATACAATGGTCTCTGACATTTCTAGGCATGAAAATGGCAGGAGGTTAAGGCAGTGGGTAGCTACCACCAACCTCGGAGCTGTGAGAGGCTGCGCAGGTGCTGGGAACTGTTTTGTAGTCATTCTTGGGAGCAGCCATCTCAGGAGAAGGTCTACAGCCAAGAGAGCAGCCGCAGCCTGCATTTGACAAGTTCATTTCTGCACTTGGATGTGATTTGCCTTGGTACTGATATCCCTCCTGCCAAGGTGCATGCTGTTTCCTCAGATGTTGGTCACATTTTGATAATCATTTAACCTTTATTTATTTTGCAACATCCCATGGAGCAGATAATCATCTCTGGCTGCCTGGAGGAGATCCACTAGAGACAGTGTGGAACTGGGGGGCCAGTGATACATGTGTCAATTGCAACGGGAAGTATCCCACAAATCTGATTTGTAGATACATCTGGCATTTTTAATTAGTAGCAAATTAGAAAAATGGGGAGATTCTCTTTGGGAGCTCTGATGAAGCCTCTTCCTTTTATTTTCTTGCTATTTTATTTAATTTCTTATTGCCTATCCTTTGACATAAATATGCTTGATTCTTTTATTTCCATAACAGGATTAGAGAAAGCAAGGACTTGAAAAGAGCAAAACAGTGCAACCACTTTTAATTTTATTGGTGAACCTCTGCATCTCTTCATAAATGAAATCTGACATTTTCAATTTAATTTAATTTGTATTATTTTTTATCTGTGAAATCTTTCATAAGCTTTGGTATAAAAGTTGTGGTGGATTGATAAAAACAAATTATGATACTTTCTCTATTCATTTGTATTTAGTTTAAATGCTATGTAAATACAGTTGTTTCTCAATATCTGGGGGATTGGTTCCAGGATCCCCTTGTGGATACTAAAATCCAAGGATGCTCAAGTCCCTTATATAAAATGATGCAATATTTGCATATTACTTATACACATCCTCCTGTACTTTAAATCTAGACTACTTAGAATGTCTAATACAATATAAGTGGCATGTGCATAGGCTGTGCTGTATTGTTTAGGGAATAGTGACAAGAGAGACAGGCTGAAAATATTTCCTAACAGGTGCATTTTGTTTAGAATATTTTCCATCTGCTGTTGATTGAAACCACAGAGACAGAACCCATGCATAAGGAGGCCTAACTATAGTATTGGAATTTTGGATTATTTCTACTTGATTTTTTGAGCTTCTTAAAATAGCTTCTTTCATTCTAAAGAGAACTTTGTATATTTTGCTCCCTCCCACCCCAACCCCATAAGGAACTAGTTCTTGTATGTATTTTTAAATTTTGACCAGGTAATTTTTAAAACATGTGAAGTATTCTTAATCAAGAAAAATGTTATGTGAACTTCAGGCTCTTACCTACGAATACTATCTTCTTTAGTCTGCGTGTCAAAACTTAGGCAAGAGAAATAGTGGAGACAGAGAGTCTCCTGTAGGGCATCCTGAGAGACTAGTTAATTCACTATCATCTCTGGCTGCCTGGAGGAGACTCCTTGAAGACGACGTGGAACTAGGAGGCTCAAGGGGACTTCATGACTTTGCCTAACTGCTTACTCTTGAGATGCACCTTGGCATTAGGGCCTCAGTTTACACTGAGGAGTGTTGGGAAGAAATGGCAGTTTTTGAGGGATGTCACTGAAGACCTTCTGTTCTGTTAGTCAGTAGGCTCTCTGTGAAGACCCAGACAAGACCTTTCATTTCAACCTATGCTGTCTACATGTGGCTACCCAACACTAAGGATGTGGCTAGTATGACAGAGAAACTGGATTTTATGTAACTTTCAGTTAATTTAAGTTTAAAAGAGAATATCCAACAACTGAAAAGCATTTAGATCTATTAGAACAAGTTGGGTATGTGAATTTACTTGTACATTGTATGATAGCTAAGGGTAGGTCAAGTATTCCCAATGAAAATGTAGCATCTCTGTTGAGATGAGCAGTGAGTACAAAATACACATTGTATTTTGAAGTCTTAGTAGGTAAAAAAATTAATAATTTTTAATTTGATAATGTATTGAAATGATAATATTTTAGATATATTGGTTTAAACAAAATGTTATTAAAACTAGTGTTATTTTTAAAACATTTTAATGTTTGGTTATTAGAAAATTTAAGATTATGTATATAGTTCTCATTATATTTCTATAGAACAGCTTTGGTGTAGATTAAATTTCCAGGAAGAAACTTTGTTTCTTCTAAGAAAGTACTATGAATTTTGTTTTCTTTTTTTCAAAGTTAACAAAGATGTTATGGCCAAATTGATCTAAAAGGACAAACCCTTGGCCATCAGAACCTCATAGCTCCAGCTCCAGCTTGGTATTATTTCCTTTAAGATCATCTCACTTTGATATTTTCATTTGATTTCCACTCCTGCTCTAACTTTACTGGTAGACCTGTGTTTTTGTTGCTGTGACTAAAAGACCTGACAAGAATAATTTTAAGGAAGAAAGGTTTATTTGGGGGCTCACAGTTTCAGAGGTCCCAGTCCCTAGATGATTGACTTCATCATTCAGGGTCTGAGGTGAGGCAGAAGTCTATGGCAGAAGGGTGTGGCTGAGGAAAGCAGCTGGGAACTTGGCACCAGGAAGCAGAGAGAGAGTTCAACAAGGAAAAAATATATACCTCAAAGGCACACCTCTAGGGACCCTCCTCCTCCAGCCATACCCTGCTTGCCCGCACTTACCACCCAGTTAATCCCCATCAGTGGATGAAGCCACTGATTAGGCCACACGTCTCATAATCTAATCATCTCACTTCTGAACATTCTCGCATGATCTCCCATGTGAGCTTTTGGGGAACACCACATATCCAAACCATAACAGCCCGTCTTTTCCCTTGCCATGATTTAATTTAGTTTAAATTTGTATAATCTCATGTTATATGTATTTGTGGCAGCAACACTAACTCATGCTGCTGAGGACCTGTCTTGCCTCAAGTGTTCAAGTGTAAACCATCCAAGTTATACGCAGGCAGGGCACAAACAATGGTGGGTTGAAACCCTTACATTTTAAATTCAACACAGAAATATGAAGGGCCTGGCATTGGGAAAGGCCTAAGCTCTGTATAGTTGAAGGCATGTCTTCTATTTCTAAAGGCCACTGAGGTATAAGATAAGTTTCCTGAGATCTAGAAATCTTTTCCTGAAATGTTTTTAATAGAAGAACCCAGCCTTTCACTAATTGAATGTTGCCAGGTAACTGATAATGTGGGCATTGCTGAATGTTATCATAATGGAGTGATTTCCTTCTGCAGGATAATGCTGAAGGGAAGCCTAAATCTATGAGAGCAACATGACAGATTTTGATAATATGGCCACAGAATGCTATTATGATTGATTGCCTATTACGGAGAATTTAGAGCACTTCAATCTTTTTGCCTAGCGAAGCCCAGCCAAATGGATCATTCTAGTGAGTGTATTTGGGGCTAAAAGACAGGCTAGTCTTAATAACTAAGCTACGGTACTAAAATGACCCTGGGTTTGGAGTCATGAAGACTTAGGTTGTAATTCCCACTCTCCTTCTTTCTAGCTAAGTGACTTATGATAAATTACATAAAACTTTCTGGGGCCTAATTTCTCATCAGTAAATCGAAGGCGGCTAGCTTTTTCACGTCAGCAATGAAGCCAGGGGTAACTTGAATTTGGGCTGGGTCAGGCTCATGGTAGTTGCTCAAAATCATGTTCTCCTCTCTTCTTCCCCTGTTGTTCTACCAGAATTCATTTCATTAAGTGTTGATGCATGACCCTCACACCTACGCCATCATTTCCCCAGTCCCTAACATCTACTGAGTGTTTACTTGTGTCAGGCACTTGATCTCTTCACACAAGCTTTTGAGCAGATGAGGACTTTAAGGCTTAGGGAAGTTAAGTAACTTGCCTAGGAAAATCATTCCTTTTCATAGTTAGAAATGAAATGCAAAAGTCGTCTGACTAAACCATATAAACTTTCCATCAAACACATTAATAGCAATTATCCATTAACTTCAGTTCTCTGAAACATTGATTACTAAAAAGCTTTTGAAATCACAGGGCAATTCCTCTAAAGAATTTTGCATGCATTCAGGAAATAGGCAGGGACCTTGTGATTGGCTGGGCCAATCTGGCTGGTGTCTCAACTTACTTCTTTCTGGTGAGAACTGTGTTTTATAAGATAAAATTAATTGATTTTTAAGACAGTAGCACATAAATTAGCTAATTTTAATTATTGTAAGCATAAAATATTTCCAAGAGAATGTGGGTCAAAAATTATAATGTACTCAAGCCTGTCTTAGGCTTTAGTTTACAAAGTGATTCTCTCTTTAAAAAGCTAAGGACACAAAAGTGATGGATTCTTCCCTGTCCAGTAACCAACCATATGATGTTCTATCTTCTAGAATATTGTGGCATCAGCATATCTTTCATCTTTTTATTGTCAAGATGTACAATGGATAAAGTAAAGCAAAACTAACTACACTAAACCAAAAATTGACACAAGGAATATAGTTTTGTTTGGTCTTAGATTTTCCCTTACTCCTTCAGGGTCTATCCATCCAATGTATGTCCCTCATTCTTGCTAGTTATTTTGACAGCTTATAGACATAGTAAAGTTTATTTGTTTATTCAGATATGGTAAAGATAATTCATTCATCAGCAGATACATATCGATCACTTTTAATAAATAAATTACAAGCTTTATATTAGCAGGCAAGTCCTGCTTAGGCACTGGAGGGAGGCTAACAGATGAATATATGTTAGAGTTTCTTCTAGAAGTTGAGTTTTGAGGGGGAGGATAAGCTGCTATGATGGGATAAGGGGTGGTCCCTGAGAGTCTGAAGGGAACGGATGGGTGGTGTTTCGAGAAAGTGTAGGTGTTAAGGTAAATGTAGAGAAAGCAAAAATTCACTTTTTTCTTCAAACTACCTCACGTATATTAGACAGTTCAAAATTATTTGTTGAATATACAACTTTTTTCAAGAAGTGGTTCCTGTCCATGAATGCGCCCATTAACCAGGTTTACCACGGAACGGCTTCTCTGTCTCATTGCAGGTATAGTGTGGAGGTAACAGTGGCACTAAACACTTAAAGACTCTCTCTCATGAGATGCTCTGAACAATAGGGTCAAGGGTAGATAAAAGATGAGGCTAAGCAGATTCTGAAAAAACTCCTTTGTCAAAACTATAGACATAGATACTAGTCTGACTTGCCTATTTAAATTTTGTTTGTTGTTTTTGAAATAGACTTTGAGAGCTCTGTGTAAATTCACTTGTTACGTGTGAGCTTTGCTAATATCCCTCTCAAAGGGTGCTGTTCACCCCACGTGGGGCAGCAGAATCCAAGTTATTGCCTCTTCCAATGTGTTCTGCAAGATGCTCACCCAGAGCTCTGCAGGACTTGTTCTGAGAGCTTGGCTTTTCTCTCTGTCCTCTGTGATACGCATGTGCAAGGTAAAATGTTGGGTTTAAACATTGCATGGATTATTAGGCCATTTTTAATTCTTCACTATGTTTTCCTAAGTAAAAGTCAATGTTTTGTCACTTCGAGGAGACGTTGAAGAGTCTAAATATATGCTCTTACTTATTACAGTTGCTACTTTATTGCTTGGGGGAAGTTTATGTAAGATATTTAAAGAAAAACAGCAGATTGATCCCCAAGAGGAAAATAACATTTCGCTGTAAACCATTTTCACTGAAAACCTTAGGGTGCAATTTGTATGGCATTTGTTTTGTGCTCTAGGTTCCTGAATGCATTTGGACTATGCTGGCGATCACTTGGTTGTTGTCATTTCAGGAGAGGGTCTCACCTGAGCTAAGTTGTATGCCCTTCCATCATGGAGAGAATTTAGAATAGGAAGTAATTTCTGGCTGAGTGCCAGGGTGCTGTGTTCTGCATGGGACTAGAGGGAGCAGAGTAATGAAAGAGGCTGTGTACGAGGCCACTAGGATCCACGGGATCTGCAGCACATTCATCACCATGGCAGTGTGCTTCCGCTGCTCAGGAAAGTTGACTCCAAGGGCTGTTTGAGTTGTGGAGGGCAACACTCCACTCACTGATTACTTTTCCCTCTTAAATGCATTTCATGTTGTGGTATAACACACCCACCCATCTGCCCTTACACACCACACACACACACATATAACATAAAACTTACCATTTTAACCCCTTCTAAACATGCAAATCTGTGACGTTCATTATATTCACAGTGTTGTGCCACTATAGCTACAATTGCCTAATCTTTCTCAATCCTTCGAAGAAACCCTGTAACCATTAAGAAATAGCTCTCCCTTTCCCCCTCCCTGTAGGCTCCCTGGTCATCTCAAATTACTTTCTATCCCCTACAAAATGTCCATTCTAGATATGCCATAACAGTAGACATAGAGATAGCATCCAGCATTTATTCTTCTGTATCTGGCATATTTTACTTGGTGCAATTTTTCTGAGGCTCTTCCATTTTCCATCCTATATCAGAATTTTATTCTTTTTTACAGCTGGATAATATTCTATTGCATGCATTTAGGACATTTTGTTTTTTCCTTTGTTGATAGGTACTTTGGATATTGTGAACACCACTTGAGTCTCTGGTTTTGGTTCATGTGGGTATGCAACTAGAGTTGGATTGCCGGGTTACCTGGAAATTCTAGGGTTGGCTTCTTGAGGAACTAACTGCTCAATTGCTTCTACAGCAGCTTCACCATTTGTACCCCTTCTGTCAACATAGGCCTCCAATTTCTGCACATGCTCACCAATATTTGATACTTTCTGTCTCTTAAAAATTTTATCTTATAACCATTTTAGTAGACACAAAGGAATATTTCATTGTAGTTTTGGTTTATTTTCTCCAAATGAGTAACAATGCTGAGCATTTTATGCTTACTGGATGTTCATATAGCTTCTGTTGTGAGATGTCTATTCAAGTACTTTGCACATTTTTTAATTGCATTGCTTATTTTCCCATTGAGTCATAGGACTTCTTTATATATTCTGGAAATTCAACCTTTATGAGATATATAGTTTGCAAATTTTTCCTATTTATGTTTTCCTTTCTTGATAATGTCCTTTGGTGCAGAGAGGCTTTTAGCTTTGAGAAGCTTTTAGCTTCTTGAAGTCTAATTTATCTTTTATTCCCTTATGTTTGCTCATGTTTTTAATCTTTATGTTGAACATACATCAACAAATCCAAGGTCATGCAGATTTACTCCTATGCTGTCTTCTAAGGGTTTCATATTCTTGAGTCTATATTTTTAGGTCACTGATCTATTCTGAGTTAATTTTTATATATGGTGTGAGTTGAGAGTCTATTCTTTCACATGTAGAAATCTATTTGTCTTTATCCCATTGCTTTATTATCACAAATATTTTTCTCTTGTCTACATCTTTAAAATTTTAAGAATTCATTTCTATCCATGCAGAAAAATAAGGCAAAATGAATTTCATATACTTCAAGTGTACTACATCTCTGACATTTATCTGTTCCAGACAGGAATAGCATCTACAAATGGCTTTTCCTCCATAGGAACTGAAAAGTACAACTTCCTGTTTGGAGGGGACTTACATGTGACAGACAGCCTGTTATGAAACTATAAACTTTTATGGACAACTTGAAATAGAGGTTTTCCAGTGTCCTTTAGGGTGAGGTTGTCACTTGTACAGTTCTGTCAATGTCAGAAGTCAGCTTGACCAATCTGTTTGGCAGCCACTGATATCATGAACTTAGTTTAGTATCCTGAAGATAATCAATAGTATGTCCTGACAGAAGGGTTTGAGGAGAAGTGCCTCTTGCAGAATCTCAGCTCCATTATCCCTTGGACAGCTCAGGGCCCATGACTGTGCTGTTCATCTTTCAACGCTTTTCTTTGCTCAAGGAAATTTGTGGCCTTTCCTTTTTAGTAGACAGTTTTCCTTAATGAAAAGTTATAGTTCCTCTAAGGAGGCTGAAACTTTCTCAACTCATTTTATTTTAGGAAAGTGTAATGAGCATTTATTATAGGTTAAGCGTTATGCTAGGCTTTCGAAACCCTGGGAAGGATGAGAAACAGTCACTGTCCCAGGGGAAACTTAACAATGTGATGAAGGAGAGAGATATGTATGTATTCAGGTGTACTAAATTATTGAAGACTGAAGACAGTGTTTTCCAGAAGTACATGAGAAGTGATATTTTATACCAGTGGGGTATGTAGGTTTTGGACCCAGAATGCTGTTTCAGATACTAGCTCAGCAACTGGTGTGTTGGTAGCTGATTATTTTATTTTTCTGAGCCTTAGCCTCCCTTTGGTAAAGTAGGGGTGATACTATCTAACTCAGGGGGTCGTTATGAAAATTTAGAGATTAAAATGGGTAATGTTCTTGGGTGACACACAGTGAATAGTTAAGAGCTACTGTTTACAGAGCTCCCATGCAGTTCTGATCTTCCTAATGATTATCTCCAACTAAGGCAGGTACTGTTCACATTTTATAGATGTAACTGAGACTTTTGAGGCTAAATTTTTCTGAGCCTATAGCTAGTGAGCAGTGATGTTGGAGGATGAAGCCAGTCAATCTATGTGCAGAGCTTACAGTATTAATCACTCTTACATACTGCCCTCCACCAGCACTAATAATGTCCTGTGGTCACACATGGGAGGGAGTGGTTATTTAATGTTGGGATGATCCTGAAAGGCTTCCTGGAGGAATTAGACCTTGAGCTTGGCCTTGAGGCATAGTAGAAAAACTTCGGTTCCTGTCTCTACTTTCTCTCTAAACTCTAATATAAACACACTGTGTTGTGTTAACACTATGTGGATGGAAAACAGTATTTTGATTGTTTTTTAAATGCCCTGGGGTTAAAGCTTATCTGCCAGCTTCCTCTTGATATTTATTAAACTTGATGATGCTCTGTTTCTCTAACCATCACATTTCACTATTCAGCACTATGAATGACAGAGTCTCCCACAAGAGCTGTAGTGTAAAGCAGAGGATAAGGCTATAGTCAGGGTCTTGTCACTCAGCGTTGGCGCTTCCCTTACCTTGGCAGGATGTGAAAATTGTAGGTTAAAAGGGGGCAGAAGTTGAATTTGCTTCTCTTGGGCTATCCCTAGTTTTTCAATAAATACTCTTGATTTTGCAGAAATGTCAAAAACCCTAAAAGCTTTGCAATCTGATAAAAATGACAGCTCATACTGCCCAAGTGAGGACTCAGCCAAGCTCATAGTCCCACGGCCTACTTGTTGATAATATGCACAGCACATGATTGTGGGAATCAGTTTGATTTGTACCTGCTACAATTGTGTGAGCATATTCTTCTAAAATGATTGACAATACCTGATATATTGAGATCTTTTTATTCCCTGTATTAATATAATATGAACTATGAGGAGATTAAAGCCTCATTTACATAACCTGAGATAAAAGGAGGTAAAATATTGTAATTATCCCTTCAAGCTAAATTTTCACTGCTATTTAAATTAACCTGTGCGAAGAGCAAGTTAACCCCATGGAGAGCTCTTGCCCCAGAAAATTTACTCATGAAATCGAGAGTGTTTAGAAGCTGGCCAGCCAATTACCCGCTTGCTGTTGGGATGCCCACTGCAGATTGGAAACAATGATGGCGACGAACCAGGGATTGCTGAGCTGCTGGAGGGCATTATAATTTTTCTTCAATGATGTTCCATTTTTATTTGGGTAAAATGGACAAGATTATTATAGCTGGCCATGCTTTCTTGGTTTTTCAAAGTAGTGAGATAGGAAGAGCAATGATCCAGAGTCAGAAAATGTGGGCTTTTGCCACGTGCTAACTCTGTGACCTCTAGAGTGTCATTTAACCCTCCGATGCTCAGTTTGTTTCAATTTCAGCTAGTTTGGATGATACCGGATTCTAAAATGCTGTGATTCTCAAAGACAGGCTATGGCTGCTCACCAGAAAGCTATGTAGTCAACCTAGTGTTTTTGAATCCTACCATAATCACATGATCCTTAAAATCTAATCTTAATAGTTTAGAAAACCTGAAATTTCTGAGTTAAAGAAACCAGAATGGTCTAATGCTTGTCTTTATTTTTATTTTTTTGGCACCAGGGAATGAACTCAGGGGCACTTGACCACTGAGCCACATCCCCAGCCCTATTTTGTGTTTTTTATGTAGAGACAGGGTCTCACTGAGTTGCTTGTCTTTATTTTAGTGTTAGAAAGAGTAGCAGAAAAATAAGAAGGCTTAACTTGTCTGATGTTTTGAGTCCATTAAAATTAAAACTATTAATTTATATATAGATAAATTTATAGATACAAACTTAATATTAAAAATATTAAAATTAAAATAGTTACATTTTTAATGACCCTAAAAGTTACAGTTAAGTCCTTTGGGACTTCAAAAAGGAGTTCAAAAGACACTTGAGTTAGCTATATATTGCTGTGTATCAAAAGCACCTCAGATGGTAGTGGCTTAAATGCAAACACTGATGATTACATGATTTCTGTGGATCAGAATTCGGGGCATTGTTTATCTGGGTGTTTCTGGCTCAAGGTCATGTGGTTGCAGTCCCAATGTCGGTGGAAGCCACAGTCTTATCAGACTAGCTCCTGTCAGCTGCAGGAGGAGGAGGTTAATTTCTATCCTTACCAATGTAGTTGTAGGCAGGATTTAGTGTCCTACAGCCTTTTGGAAGGAGGGCCTCAGTTTCTTGCTGCTGCTGGTGAGAAGGCTCTCTGAATTCCTTGGTATGTGGAGCTGGGCATCTCAACATGTGGCAGCTAAATTCCTCCAAGTAAGCAAGAGAGGAGAAGAGAGTGAACACTCAAGATAGCAGCCAGTCTTTCTAGAATCTCATCTTGAAACTGCCATCCATTACCTTGACATGTCTATTAATTAGAAGCAAGTCAATAAGTCCAAATCACTCTCGAGGGGAGGGGATTACATGAGGGCATGACTACCAGGAGTCAGGGGCTCAGGGGATTCTTAGGGGCTGTCAGCAATGACACTGAGTATTCCTTTAGTGTCTTTTACTTGGATAGAGAAATAATCTTTACAACTAGATATCGTGTATTTAGTGGTGGTAAATTGTAGCCCTACCTTGAAATACATAAAATATTGATAATTTCAAAGACTTTAGGGGACTATAGTAGATGTATGAACAATAATTATTATTATTATTTTATTATTTAATTAATTTATTTAAATGCATTTCAAGTCATAGTTCGTATATAGAACTCAATTTTTCCATTTCTCTGGTTGCAAATCAGATAGAGTCACACCATTTGTGTCTTCATACATAGACCTAGGGTAGTGATGACAATCTCAATCAACCATCTTTACTATACCCATTCCCCTTTCCCTCCCCCCACCTCCCCCTGGCCGCATCCAGAGTTCCTCCATTTCTCCTAAGTTCCTCATTCCCACCCCCATTATGTATCAGTATCCACTAATCAGAGAGAACATTCGGCATTTAGTTTTTTGGGATTGGCTTACTTCACTTAGCATAATGTTCTCCAATTCCATCCATTTGCCTGCAAATGCCATAATTTTATTCTCTTTTATTGCTGAATAATATTCCATTGTGTATATGTACCACAGTTTCTTTATCTATTCATCTATTGAAGGGCATCTGGGTTGCTTCCACAGTTTTGCAATTGTGAATTGTGCTGCTCTAAACATAAACATGGCTTTCTTGCTGTGAGTTCTTTTAATTTTTGTTTATCTTGGAAGGTTTTTATTTCATCATCAAACCTAAAATAATTTTGCTGGATGTAAGATTCTTGGTTGGCATCCACTGTCTTTTAGCGCTTGGTATATGCTTTGCCATGATCTTCTTGTTCTCAGGGTCTGGGTTGAGAAGTCTGCAGTGATCCTAATTGGCTTCCCCCTATATGTAATCTGATTCCTTTCTCTTGTGGCTTTTAAGATTCTCTCCTTATTCTGAATGTTAGGCATTTTCATTATGATGTGCCTTGGTGTAGGTCTGTTGTGATTTTGTACATTTGGTGTCCTGTAAGCCACTTGAATTTGATTATCCAATTCATCCTTCATATTTGGAAGTTTTCTGATATTATTTCACTGAATAGATTGCTCATTCCTTTGGTGTGGAATTCTATGCCTTCCTCTATCCCAATAATTCTTAAGTTTGGTCTTTTAATGTTATCCCATAGTTCTTGGATGTTCTGTTCATGGTTTCTTACCATCTTCACTGTGTGGTCAACTCTATTCTCAAGGTTAAATATTTTGTCTTCAATATCTGAGGTTCTGTCTTCCAAGTGGTCTAATCTGTTGGTGATGCTTTCTATTGAGTTTTTAATTTGGT
>PVHX01002001.1:0-27493 GCA_004024805.1 Geosciurus inauris
TTTTTTTTTTTTTTTTTTTTTTTTTGGTGGTGCTGGGTATTGAACCCTGGGTCTCATGCATGCTAGGTAAGTGCTCTACCACTGAGCCGTATCCCTAGCCCAGAATATAGCCTTTTGATCTGGCTTAACTCACTTCACATAATGCATTTGAGATTCACCCATGTTGGGTGGGTATCAGTAGTTCAGTCCTTGTTCTTATTGAGTAATACTGCATTGAATTAATGTACCACACTTATGTAACATCTCTAGCTATCATAGTAGGCAGTTAAGTATATCTGCAGATGGCATAGAAACGATTTAGGACTGTTCTGATGAGAGATTAAATGACCTCAACATTTTTTTTACGCCTGAAAATTTTAAAGTCTAGTAGTGCTTGTGTAAATGTTTTTACTTGGCAAGTACAGGTTATTCAGTTGACTGAATAGGGTAAAAGTTATAACATAATTATGGATATAAGTTATAACATAATTATGTTATGAATAGTTCCTGAATTATTTCAAATTCATAGAATATAGTTTTTTTTCTTTCCACATTTTTAATTGGTGCATTGTATTTGTATATAACGATGGAGTTTGTTGTTACATATTTATACATGCACACAATAATATAACAATATAATTTGGCTAATATCACTCCCCAGCATTCCCCCACCCCTGTATTATTTTTTCCTTAATATTGGGACATTATTTTTGTCCATTTCCCCCAAGTTTAGCACTATACTCTCTTTTGAAGTTATCCCAAAGTAATCTTTCTTTTGGAGTTAATTTAATATCTCTTCTTTCCTCCACACTTACCTCCAGTCTATTCTACTACTATTTCCTTGAAGTGCCATAAAACTTTACTGAGTTTAGGAGAAAAACAAAACACAAGATATGAGTCTTTTATTCACATATTTCTCCAAATTTCTATCATGGTAGTAATGATGTAGTAATATTGGAGGAAAGTGCTGGGACTCTAGAGGGAATCAGGAAGGATTTCAACACTTACAGCTGTGTTTCTAAGAAACCTGAAAATTATTCTCTAAATTCATCTTTAAGAGAGGATAAACATGAATTTTTTGAGTTTGTTAGAGTTGAAAGAGAGGGGGCTGGGCTAGTGGCACATGCCTATAATCCCAGCTACTCAGGAGACTGAGGCAGGAGGAGTGCAAATTTGGGGCCAGCCTCAGCAACTTAGCAGGGCCCTGTCAAAATTTAAAAAATAAAAGGGACTGGGGATGTAGCTCAGTGGTAGAGTACCCCTGGGTTCAATCCCCAGTACCACCAAAAAAAAAAAAAAGGAAAGAGATAATGTGTATATACTTTGACATAGTGTGGGAACACAGTAAATATTCACTAAATGCTTAATTTTAAAAAATAAAACAAAATTTCTTGGTCCCTCTTGTATTTCCTCTTTTGAAAAGGATTTCATAAAGACTAGCAATTTTTAGCTGGCACAGTCAGTGGCGCACACCTGTAATCCCAGCACTTAGGGAGGCTGAGACAGGAGAATCGTGAGTTCAAAGCCAGCCTCAGCAATGACGAGGTGCTAAGCAACTCAGTGAGACCCTGTCTCTACATAAAACACAAAATAGGGTTGGGAATGTGGCTCGGTAGTCGAGTACCCCTGAGTTCAATTCTTGGTACCCAAAAAAAAGGACTAGCAATTTCTTCATTTGGTCAAGAATTGATATGATTTTTTTAATATTGTGAACATTGAGCCATAGTCAAGTTTGGAAATACTTTGGTTTAGGCTTATCATAGAGAAAGTTCTTTTTACTAATCCTTTTGAAAGGATTCAGCTTGTATGTAATGATGAATTTAAGCTTTAAAAATTAAGAGGTTTTTCATTCAAAGAATGTCATTGAAAAAATACTTGAAATATTCATTTAATAGCTTGCGAAAAAAAACAAATTTGGATTGAGGTTATTTCTTAGTGTATCTGCTCTTTACCAAATTAGATTTTTGGTCTCATTCCTAGATAATTTGTTCTAGCTATAATGTGATATCTAATACTTGTATTTGACTCTCACTGTGTATGACTTGATTGGATAGGTCTTTGTCTTAGAGGAAAATTCTCAGGCTAGCTAAAAGGGAAAATATCTTTATAGTCTGCTACTCTAAAGGGAATCCAGGAACAGTAATTAATTTGTGTCAGATTTTTATTGTGGAAATTCGAATTAACTTCTTTTTTGGGGGGGCTACTGTGGCTTGAACTGAGGGGCACTTAACTACTGAGCAATATCCCCAGCACTGTTTTTTGTATTTAGAGACAGAGTCTCACTGAGTTGTTTAGTGCCTTTACTGAGGCTGGCTTTGAACTCGTGATCCTCCTTTCTCAGCCTCCTGAACCACTAGGATTACAGGCATGCACCACCAGGCCTGGTTAAAAACATTTTAATTGTCCTAAAACATACATAAATGTTTACTGGATATTTATTAATTGAGATGCCCTCTAATGCAAGTCAGTTTTATTGTGACTTAATGTATTTCAGATGAAGGTAACGAAACAGAGGTGCAACCACAACAGAACAGCCAATTAATGTGGAAGCAAGGTCGACAACTACTCAGACAGTAAGTATCTCATGGCCAATCTTATCAATAGTTGAAGATGAGAAGCATTATTTTCATGAGATTATTTTTCTTTTGTATTTTCAATTCAATAGAATAAGTTTATTTCTTGTATTATTTTATTACTGCTTGCTTTGAAAAAGCTTAATTGAATTACTTAATTTTCATATTAAACACTTTTTCCCTGTGTTTTTGTTTTTGTTTTTATTTTGTGGTACTGGGGATTAACCCTGGGATGCTTCAGCACTGAGCTACATTCCCAGCCCTTTTTTATTTTGAGACAGGTTCTTGCTAAATTGCAGAGACTGGCCTCAAACTTTTGATCCTCCTGACTCATTTTCCTGAGTTGCTGGAATTACAGGCATGTACTATAGCACTCATCCCCAGGATAGATTTTACATAATTAAAAGAATTCTGTACCCTTATTCTTATCATCTGTGCAAGCATATACATATATTTCAATATGAGGCCAATCAGTATTTACATGTAATTTTTTGTTAATTTTAAAAAATTTAAGTAATTTGTTGAACTTCTTGAATTCTCAGATTTTGCAAATTCTGCCTAGCATAAGCTTTCTCCTACAAAATGTGTGTCTGAGACTGTACAGAAGAAACAGCTCAGTTGAGGTTTTGGTGTCAAGTGGTAGACTAGACCAATTCACCATCTCAGTGCCTGGTCCTTGTATGTCATCTTTGAAATTGGTATTCAAATTTATGCCAAGGTAAAAAGAAATATGTTGATATGCTGCCTTTTGGGACTTTTGAGATTGTTTCCAAAGTGGATGAATGCCAGCCATTCCTTTTGACTTAAGATAATATTACAGTATTCTTCATATCTATTGTTTATTTAGACTAGAAAACCAATAATCCTTACTAATATTTAAGTGAATTTTCATTAGTGTCCTCACTTTGGTCTGAAATATGACTTAGGCATTTTGATTTTTAAAATAGACAATTTTTCTTAAAATGCTGATTTTTTAAAATAAGTGATTTCATAATGAGGTATCTAAGAGATATTTTAAAACTTAGAAGACCTATAGTCTTCTTAGAAAAGAGTGACATTTTATCAATTACAAAGTAGCTATTAGTAAACCAGTTTACCTATGACTTAAGCAGTTTTGAAACATATTTGTAATGTAGTTTTGTTGCCAAGTGAAGTACACATCAAATGTTACTTGCTAAAAATAGAAAAATACATTTTTGTAGTAGTCTGTAAGAACAACTGATTAAATTCAGAAAAGTTGAAATTTATTATTCTAATCAAAACTCTTTTTTAAAAAATATTTCTAGTTGTAGATGGACACAATACCTTTATTTTATTTATGTATTTTTATGTGGTGCTGAGGATTGAACCCAGTACTTCGTGCATGCTAAGCAGGCGCTTTACCACCTAAGCAAGTGCTTTACCACTGAGCCATAGTCCCAGCCCCTAATCAAAACTCTTCTATCATATTCATTGGGATTCAAAAATGAGCAACTTGGTTTAATAAGATACACTTACTCCATTTGATCAAATACTTTTCTGAGATCTTTCTGCTCTAACACCTTTTGAAACCAAATCTTGAAATAAGCTAAACTTAAATTATCTTGTTAACCTTTGTTTTCTTTTATCCAGTAGACTACATGTCAACATATATTAATGCCTAATATTTTTCTAATGGTATTTGCCTTGTCTGTGGTCCTGCCCCTGCCATAATTTTTTTTTTAAATTAATTTTCATATTTTCATAGGTATTGTAGTGCTGAAATAATTTTCATAGGTATTGTAGTGCTGTCTGTATGCCAGGGACAGTATTAGTTGTGTCTATTTTTAGGGAAAGAAAACTCAGGTTTGGGAATTAAAGTTATATGGCAAGTAAGTGGCAGAAATGGGTGTAAGATCTAGATCTAACTCTCAATATAAAGCCTGTGTTTTGTTTTGTTTTTTTCTGTTACTGCCTGTCTGAAACATGCACAAATTCACACACATACTCTATATCCTACAATTTAATTGTGGTGTATTTTTATTTTGGAGTTATTTCAGCATAGATTTTTCTGTTCTACAGGGGTGACTTGGGAAAATACTATATTCTTATATGATGGGGAGGAAGCCACATGTACTAGAAACATTCTCTCTAGATCCCAAACAGTTGATCCATGACAATTTCCACTTGAAATATAAAAACAAATTGGAATCACTATTATAAAATAGTAATTTGGTAGAGTTTGGTAGTGAACTTGCTCTGATCCTGCCTAAAGGAAAGAATGTGCTATGAAATGTTAACGAACAGTTTCTTCCTAGTATAAATCTAATGAATGGTGTATTGTACAGTTGATTTTTCTCAGTGACTGTAGAGGCTGGTACTGCAGGAGACAGCTCCATCTGCAGCTGGAATATTATTGACAAGTCTTACTTAGCATAGTACTGTTAGGTCTTATGTAGGCAATGTTATTAGAAGAAATATTTTATTTACAAATTAAATTTTAGAATACGGATTGCAGTATGACTGAATTGTAAGGATTCTCTTCACACAGATATCTCCAGGAGGTGGGTTACACAGATACTATTCTTGATGTAAAATCTAAACGAGTACGAGCTTTGTTGGGCTTTTCAAGTGATATCACTGACAGGGAAGATGACAAAAATCAGGATTCAGTTATAAATGGCACAGAGGCTGAAGCTAAAGAGACAGCAATGATTGGGTAAGTATTTTGTCCAGAAAGTATTTTAGTTGTAACTTTAATTCATATTTAATATTTTTGATTTTGAAATATTAGTTTTAGGTGGGATTTAGAAATAATAAGTTTAAAGTTTCATTTGGTTAGAAGGCAACCCAGGGATTGAAGTTAGCATTTGTGACTATTTTAGTTCAAAAGGATATTTTATTTGCTTGAAATTTATGTATTTAATATAAGATTTTTTAATAATTTGAAGCTCAGTCAACTACTATTAGAACCTCATAAAAGATTTTGTTTTGAAATGCAGTACTAATCTGTAAGAATGAAATTTCATAATGAGTGACATAGAAATCATAAAAATACCTCACAATTCTTTAGAAGAAACCTTTTAAACCACTTTTGTTTACGTAATAATGCTGTAATTCATCTTTTCTTTGATGTAAAATACCTATTTTAAATACACATATTGATAGATTGAAAAATGTAATAACTGAAATATTTTCCTTATTGGACCTATTATTATACAGTTTTATGTAATTCTACTTAAGTGAACACTAACAGTTCAATAAAGTGATCCTTCTTTATTGGAAAAAAATATGTTATGATTCTTAGTTGAATAAAAAGCCTAAGATTCTCTGAAAGTCTTAAGTATGATGGTATTGCATTTAAGCCCATATTTAGGCTGGAAGAATGGTTTTAATTGAATGCTATAAATTTTCTAATGAGAATACAGTTCCTGTTATTTGGAATATAAACTAAAATTATAAGATTAGGTAAAGATTCAAGATAGGAATTTTATATACAAATGTCTTTGGAGCCTTCTTAAAAGTATTTATTAATAATTAAGAATGTATTAACTTGTATTTATAAATAAAAGTAGATTCTTTTCTTTTGTAGATATAGATTATATAGGCATTATTCTTGGTTCTGTTTTTGCCCTTTAAATTAACCTAAGTCATTAAGTTAACTTAGATAATATAAATATTTTTAGGGATTCTGTAATACATACTTTTAAAAAACCTTTAGTAATGACTTTCAGAAAAGATGACTCCATTGTCTGTTTTGAATTTACCTATCTTTTTTTTTTTAATATTTTTTTTAGTTGTTGATGGACCTTTATTTCTTATTTATTTATATGTGGTGCTGAGGATCGAACCCAGTGCCTCATGCATGCTAGGCAAGCGCTCTACCACTGAGCCACCACCCCAGCCCCGAATTTACCTATCTTTTAAACTGACAAGGGTGTTATTCTGAATTTGTCAGATTTCTGTAGAGAAAGAGAAAAGGGGGAAAAAATCAAAATCATAGCTCTTAGCAGTTTTGAAATTGAAGATTTAGCTGTTCTGAAAAAATTGCCTATAATTGTGACTACAGTTTTTTTCAGGAAAATTTCTTCTAATCTAAAACATTTCCTAATGAACTAGTGAGAAGTCATTCTGTTGTGGCTCTTAGGAAAGTGTTAACTAAATTTATTTTGAGGGAGCTATATTCAAGTCTTATATTTGAAAATTCAGTCATTTCTAAAAGATGCATGGTTTATTTGTCAAAAGAATCAAATATTACAGTAATATTAATTTGACTAATATATTGTTTTCAATAACTATTTGTACATTTGCTCTTTTTACCTCCTAAGCTGTTTAACAAAAGTCAAGATTGCATCAGAGAAAAATGATATATTTACTAGTTAACTTTCTTAGCTGTGAAAACTCATGTAAGAAGTTAATTGAAGAGTTACAGAAAGAAATAGGTAGAAAAAGAAAGGAAGGCAGAGATAATGAGAAAAATATTTTGAAGAATACATTGTTGATGTAAGGATCAAAGCAAATCTGAATCTTTAGAGGAAGTTCTTTTCAGTAGATTACCACTAATCTTTTTTGTTTTGGTACTAGAATGCTTTTATCACTGATCTGTGTCCCCAGTCCTTTTTATTTTGATACAGGTTCTTGCTAAGTTGCTTAGGCCCCTCCTAAATTGCTGAGACTGGCCTTGAACTTGTGATCTTCTTGCTGAGCCACCCAAATTGCTAGGATTACAATTGTGGGCCACCATGCAAGGCACAATCATAGCCATTAAGATAATTGAGCCTAGTGTGTTGGCTCTGTAATCCCAGCTACTCAGGAGGCTAAGACAGGTGGAGTTCAAGTTCAAAGCCAGTCTCAGCACCTTAGTGAGACCCTGTCTCCAAATAAAAAATTTAAAAAGGGCTGGGAATGTGACTCAGTGGTTAAGCATCCCTGGGTTTGATCCTCGATACCAAAAAAAAAAAAAAACTTATGACTGTAAATCACTTTTAAAAGAATAGCCACTTCTTGTATTGCTTTCTCAGTCCATAGAATCGTAATAGATGATAATCAATGTAATTTGGGAATCATAATATAATATAAACAGAAGTTAGTAAAACTTATCATAAGTTAATTTTATGTTGAGGTTAGAAAGATTAACTGAGCACAACTATTTGTGTTTTAAACCAGAAAATCTGAGTTAACAGATTCTGCCTCTGTTCTGGATAATTTCAAATTCCTTGAAAGTGCAGCTGCTGATTTCAGTGATGAAGATGAAGATGATGATATTGAGGGAAGAGAGAAAAGTGTCATTGATACTTCAACAGTGAGTTAGATAACTCAGATAATATATATTTTAAGGACTATAATGTTTACTTTAAAAATAATTCATGTTCTTCAGGGTAAACTCTTTACTTTTTTTGTTTGTGAATTTGGGGAAATTGGGAAGAGCTTTTGGTATAGATCTCAAATTCAAGAATGTTTTTAATATCATAGCTTTCCCTTAAAAGACCTCACATGAATTTTTTGTTAATTTATTGAATATGACAACATTTTATAGAGCTGATGAATATAATGAAAATGATAACTGTGAGTTATAGCAGTGTAGAGTTACAATCTTATAATGTAATTGGCTGCTGTAAGACAATAGAACTGGCAGATACATTATGGTGCCTAACATCAGCTCTGATGCAGTTTTTGTCTTTCTTGTGAGGGTTGCTTTGGTAGGCCAGGCTTACAGAATTCTAGAACTCTTCCATTAGATTTCTTAGAATTGTTTAGTATTCTTCTGTAGTTTTGTTTAGGTCTTTATAAGTTTATTGACTTTCTCCTAGCAATTTCCTGGAATAAGAGTTGTCTCTAAATTGTTATTTCTTTTCTCTTTCCTTCTCTGTTTTCTTCCCTCTTTCATTATCATCCCTCCTCTCCTCTCCTCCTCCCCTTTTCCTTCTATCCCCATTACTTTTTCTCTACTTCCCCACCCCCTTTCCCCTTCTTTTTCTTCCTCCTCCTCCATTTCTAAGTAGGAGATGAGGACATGCTTTGCTTTGTTTAGGAAAATGTTTAAATTTCCTCTTGCACATTTATTTAAACTAAGAATAAGGAGGAGGAAATAAAGAAATAGGAAGCAAACTGGACTTGGTGTTAAAATGCTTCAGTTTAAGTCCCAGGTCTGCCACTTAATTGTGCTTTTTAATGCTTCAGGCTTAGTTTTTGTACTTCATAAAAATGAAGACGATAATAAATACATAGAAGATTTTCTATGAGGAACAAAGGAGACACTATATATAAATGATAGTTTTAACTATAAAGTGTAACTTTTGTTTTTTTATGCCCTCTGCTTCCTGAGCTCCATCAGGTGTTCTCAAATTATTACTGCCAGATCATTATTTCCCTGGGCCACTATGCAGGAGCGCTCTACTGATGTTGTCCTGCCCGGTTATTACTGAAACTTTGAATAGTCATTCAGATGTTTTCTTATCCAAATGAATAGTAATAGCTTGTGTCTTAATTTACTGTAGTAAAAAAGCCTAAGCTTCTATGACATTTTTCTCTATCCTGATAATCTGAAAGTTGTGTAATTTCTTATGATTCCTATGGGATAATTACATTGAAATATTATTTTCCTATCAAAGTACCTTATTTATAGTTAAGTGGCAAATAACTATGATGCTATAAGTTTCTTTGTTAGTGATTATATCAATTTTAATATTTAAAATCTATAAACTAATTATTAAAACTGTTCTGAATTATCAGCCTAGAGATTTCTAAAAACAACCTGTTTAATTTCCTAATTCCTAACCATTTGGGGTTTTTATGATGTTTGTTTGTTTTGGTACCAGGGATTGAGCCACATCCCAGACCTTTTTATTTTTTGAGACAACGTCTCTCTAAGTTGCTTGGGCCTAGCTAAATTGCTGAGGCTAGTTTTCAACTTGTGATCCTCTTGCCTCAGCCTGGATCTACTGGGATTACAGGTGTGCCCCACTGTGCCCAGCTGATTTTGTTGTTGTTGTTTTTAAGTAATCAAATTCATAAAAGTTTTGTCTTCCAATTAGTACAGATCCTAACAGTTCTGTGATCAAGCAATGAAGGCACATCTGATGTAAAGAGATGTATCCCTAGACTAAAAAGTCTTTTAGTTTTTCAGGGGAAAAAATTTTTTTTCAAACAACTGATTTTAACAGTTTTGATAATTTTTACATTATATTAGACTAATTTTCACTGCTATAGTCCAATAGTTACATGCCAAGGATTTTAAAAATCAAACTTTGTAGCAGTAAATAAGCATGTCTTAGAAAATATATTGTATTTTATATAGACAAACATACTGGACAAAAATTATCCTGTTAAAATGTTTGTAGAACAAAAATGTTTTTAAAATGTGTCATTTCTTTAATCAAAATAGTTCAATAAATTCAACTAAGGAAATACTCCAAATAGTTCAGCCAGTTATTCTAGCATTATTAAATAATCTTTATTTCTTGTGTTCAGTTTTTATATATACCAGATCAGTTAAGACAGATTGGTTTCATCTGTGAGGCCAGCTTTATTCCTTTGGTAGTGACTTCCTAGAGTGCTGTATAAGAAGGCTTTCTGAGGCTGCATTTCATCTTTGATGTAAATTTCTGTGATTAATAAGTGATTCCATATATGAAAGTGGGAACAGGGCCATACAAGTCAGGTGTGTGTTTGCTAATTCTTAAGGTCTATTTCTGGACTCTCTAGTCTGTCCCATTGATCTGTCTACTGAACCTTTATAATTTTATACCACTCAGAAGATTCCAGGGATGAAGTTTGATTAGATCATGCTATTTCTGTTTTTCATGAAGCAAGGATCTAAAGTCTAGAAGAGTTGATATATTGTGAAATTTTATGGAAAGAAGCTGCAGACCAATCACCCTGATTTCTTTGGGCTCATGTTGGTTGAGGTGACCAAAAAGGAGATAATTCATAAAGAGTCTAGATGTGTTGGTCTCAGAAAATCATCTCTGCACGCATTAGTCTCAAGTTTTAACACCCTAACTGAATTTGCAATTCCATAGATACTTCTAAATACATAAAAATTAAACATGACCCCTATTATATTTGCAATTTTATCTTAGTGGATTGTTTTGTTTTGTTGGTACTGAACCCAGGGGCACTTTACCACTGATCTAAATCCCCAGACCTTTCTATTTTTTATTTTGAGAAAGGATTTGAGAAAGCTGAATTGCTGAGGCTGCCCTCAAACTTGTGATCCTTCTACCTCAGCTTTCCAACTCTCTGCAAGTTAAGTGCATGTCTAATATGCCAGTGACTTCAGTTTGTTTCTCTTTATTTAAAACAAGCCATCATACCATTGAACAAAGTTTAAATTAATTGCTTTAAGATATATAATATATACCTTTTAAAATGATATTTGTGTTTTTACTGAGTTAAGTAGTACAGTTTAATACAATAAAGACATACTTTCTGAGCTGGGCACGGTGGCGCAAGCCTGTAATCCCAGCACTTAGAGAGGCTGAGACAGGAGTTCAAAGCCAGCCTCAGCAACAGCGAGGTGCTAAGCAACTCAGTGAGACCCTGTCTCTACATAAAACACAAAATAGGGCTGGGGGTGTGGCTCAGTGGTCGAGTGCCCCTGAGTTCAATCCCCAGTACCAAAAAAAATTGAATCACATTTCTTATTCAGAGGTTAAGGGATATTGTCTCCTTTATTTAAATTAAATTCATAGCTGTATCCATATTTTAATTTAGCATGTTTTTTCATTAGATTGTTAGGAAAAAAGCATTACCTGATAGCAGTGAAGACCGAGATACAAAAGAAGCTCTGAAGCAGTTTGACTTCTTGGTTTCATCAGAGGAAGGAGACAGTGAATCTAGAAGTGCAGGCGATGGAACAGACTGGGGTAAGGAGAAGCATACTGCCTCCAACCAGAGATTTAAGTAAATAAAATAAATTAATATTTTACCATAAGGGCCAGATCTTGAAGAGTTATAATGTTGAAATGTTGAGTATCCAGTGAGATTTTTAACTACTGTTGCCATTTATTCAGGGTATGTGTGTTTAAGGAAGTTTGTATAACCAGTTGCCTCATCTTTTTAATTTTCTTTTAGAATAGGCAATACTCTGTGAAAATAATTTGAATTCAAATATAGAATATTCATTTTATGCCTAGACAGTAGAACCTGCAAATCTACATTTTGTGGAAACTTAGTATGAAATTGTTCACTGGAAGATTTTGGATATTTCTAGCATCTTTTGTGCAACAAAGAAGTAAAAGAAAATTATAGTTATTCATTCTAAGTCAGGTTTTGACAGTGTACAGCAATAGTTTTTTTTCCCTCAAATTATTGTAAATGAATCTGATAAACCTCTAACAAGAGTTGAAACAAATATTTGGGAAACTTCTTTAGCATAGGTCATTCTAGTAGTATGGAAGTAAATTTTTAGCATCAATAAGGTAGGATGTGATTAATTCTTCAAAAATGATTAATTCTTTAGATTTGAATTTATGTATATAAGAGAAAGAAAAAGAGGAAGGGTCTAATATTTGGAGAAGTGTTTATTTATTGAGGGGATATAAAGCTGCCTTTTGTTTTAATATTTAAGTTTATCTTTATAAAAGCTTCTTCACTCAGTTTTCTTGAAAGATGAACCAACAGTTTCTTATTTGAAATAGATTTTTCCTTTTAAGTTAATACTTTGTTCATAAATATAAAAGTAGTTAAATTGTTTTGAGGAATTATTTATTATTATTTAGATGTGGATACACCACATTATGAACTTTTCATTTACTTCCATTTAAACAGCTGCTTTAAATACTGATTTCAATGTACCTTCAATATATATCTTAATACTGGAACACAGATATTGCTTACGTTCAAATGTTGTTTAGTATTTTTGCTTAAAATGAAAAATTTTTTATACATTTTTAGTTATAAACATTAAAATACTAATTTAAACCCAATTTTTAAATATATTGTTTTCTCTAAAGGAAACATAAAAATATTCTAAAGACAAAATGGAAAAAATATTTTTTTCCTTTATAAACTTGTGTTAAAAATTTTGTTTAGAGCCTGGCACGGTGGTGCACGCCTATAATCCCAGCACTTTGGGAGGCTGAGACAAGAGAATCACAAGTTCAAAGCCAGCCTCAGCAATAGCGAGGCTCTAAGCAACTCAGTGAGACCATCTCTACATAAAACAGAAAATAGGACTGGGGATGTGGCTCAGTGGTCAAGTACCCCGGAGTTCAATCCCTGGTACACTGGTACAACAACAACAAAAAATTTTTATTTTAGAATTTTTCTTCTTTACACTTGTGTGTTCTTTATGTAGTAACTGATAAGAAGACTGTTGGGTACGTCAGGGAAAAGATTGACTAACATTTTTAGTTAACCAAAAATATTTTTGAAACCTGTTTTTCCATCTGAAACACTGCGATGAAAATTACTTGGGATCTCAAGGAAAAGAATGTTCTTTCTCTGTAAATTGCCAATAATCCCAGTCGGATAAGATCTGGAAGAGATTGATATTATTTGACTGATTTTCTTCCTGTGTTCAAGATAGCCTTCAACTCTCCTTACTTCTCAGAAACCTATAATGTTAGAGGTGTTTGCTGGATTTTTAAATGATTTTTCCTATTGAGGTATTAAACAAGTTACTGTTGTTTTACTTTGATTGGAACTTCCAGTGAGCAAATGAAAGCTCTTAGTTTACTGGAGGTTTCTTTTATATTAGTTTGGCCCTATGTGTTTTAAGTATTTTATAATTTAGCCAGGTACAGTGGTCCAGAATGCTGCATAATGGTGCAGCATGCCTGTAATCCCAGCAACAGAGGAGGCTGAGGCAGGAGGATTGAAAGTTCAAGACCAGCCTCAACAATTTATTGAGGCCCTTAGCAACTTAGCAAGACCCTGTCTCTAATTAAAAAATAAAAAGGGCTCGGGATGTGGCTCAGTGGTAAAGTGCTGCTGAGTTCAATCCCCAGTAAATACCCTCACTCCCATAAGAATTTTATAATTAAAATTCAAAGCACTTTGAACAAACTAACAGAACTAGATTGCAAATCTTATCTAGTTGAATGGACATGTAAACACATCTTAAGTGCTCTCTCCATCTATCTTTTATTCCATCCCCTTAAAAAAGGGGGAATTATACTTAAAATTACTTAAATTATAAAATTATACTTAAAATCAGTTTAAAATCTGATTAGTTTCTGGCATGTAAATAGATAAATTATACTAACATCTTCCATGATCTTCCATTGCTATTGTAATGAGTCTATGAAGGTTATGATGGTGCTAAATTTTTGCTTTAAAAGACTAGAGACCTTCCAGAATTCAAAACCCATGCAGTTCAACTTATTATTAAGGACTGATTAGAGAAAATTAAAATTTTTAATTGTTAGGTTCTTCTTGAAAAATGAAGTTTATTCCTGCCATTTTCAGATTATGGTTAGGTGTATAAAAATGCTGATTTAAAATTGTTTTTATTTATTTATTTTTATTTTTTTATTTTTTTATTTTTTTATTTTTTTATTTTTTTGGAACCAGGGATTGAACTCAGGGGCACTGGACCACTGAGCCACATCCCCAGCCCTATTTTGTGTTTTATGTAGAGACAGGGTCTCACTGAGTTGCTTAGCGCCTCGCTGTTGCTGAGGCTGGCTTTGAACTTGCAATTCTCCTGTCTCAGCCTCCCAAAGTACAGGGATTACAGGCATGCGCCACCACGCCCGGCTATTTTTTATTTTTTTTAAACATATATTTTAGTTGCAGTTGGACACAAATATCTTTATTTTTTATGTGGTGCTGAGGATCGAACCCACTGCCTCACGCATGCAAGGCAAGCGCTCTACCACTGAGCTACAATCCCAGCCCCAGAAATGGCCATTTTATGTAGGATCATGTTACTTGCTGTTGAGATGGGGGCCATGGGAAGGATGACTTTTAAAGCTTTACTCTGACTGTTATGCTTAGAATAGACTACCCAGAGAACTTATGATAATTGTTTTATGTGGGGAAAGGGGAATAATTATTGCAGTAATTCTAGCAAGAGATCAGAGTGTTCAGAGAAGTTGTAGATGTGTTGAGAAATCAGATTCTGCATGTGTTTTGAATGTAGAGAAAATGATATTTCCTGAAATATTTGATGTGAAGAGGGAGAAAAGTTTTTTGATCTGAGCAAGTGCAAGTATGGAATCGCTGTCAAATGAAACAGAGAACCTGTGGATAGAACAGATTGGTTGAGTAGGGGAGATTGGGAGTTTGGTTTTGCCCGTTTAGTTTGAGATGTCTGTTAGATTTCCCAGTGGACAGGTAGAGTGAGCATATGAGTCATGGATTCAAACTAGAGTTCTGTGCTAACAACACTTCCATAGCATTGAGTAGCACACACATTGTTTTAGATAGTAAGTATAAATGTATTACATATTTACCCTTTTGGCGGGGCAGGGTACTGGGGATTGAACTCAGGGGCACTCGACCACCGAGTCACATCCCCAGCCCTATGTTGTATTTTATTTAGAAACAGAGTCTCACTGAGTTGCTAAGTGCCTTGCTTTTGCTGAGGCTAGCTTTGAATTTGCGATCCTCCTGCCTCAGCCTTCTGAGTCTCTGGGATTACAGATGTGTACCACCATGCCTGGCAACATATTTACTCTTTAAATAGTCTTCTCCTGAAATAATGATTAGTTTATTTTTTCACCAGAAGTTCTAAGGTTCCTATTTTTGGAATTTATAAATGATCATGTCATTTAAATTATTTTACATTTTGAATGAAGGTTGATTAATAAGTTTTATAAAATCCTATTTATAAAGCCAATAAAATAAAAATCATCATTTTTTTGATGAATAAATGCCAAAAGTATAAAACTCTTAAAGTGAAAAAATCATTGGAGACTATTTTGTACCATCTCAATAATCATGTCTCATCACATGTGTAAATATGAAGTGTTTTTTTTTGAGTCATTCCTAATGACATTTAGAAAATGGAATGAAATTGAGAGGTTCTTGATGTCTCTTTCAAGGGAAATTTGTTAATTAGGAAATTGAATTGATTGTTATTTCTTAGCTACTATGTTTTATGCAACTTAAATATCCAATGAATAAATAATGGCTTTATTTTACCTAGTGATGTTGTGAAGAAAATCATTGTGTTTTTCAGACATATTGACGTACAGTGATCCATATTTTATTGAAAAAGGCTGTTTCATTTGTTTCACTCTATTTAGAAAAGGAGGACCAGTGTCTCATGCCTGAAGCCTGGAATGTGGACCAGGGAGTAATTACCAAACTCAAGGAACAATACAAAAAGGAGAGAAAGGGGAAAAAGGGGGTGAAGAGTAAGTGGAAAACGTTGTATTTATGAATCATAAATCTTGCCTCTTTTACATCTCTGAAGTTTTTTTTTTCCTCCAGTGTTTTCCTAAAACTACTTACTCTTTTTCTTTTTTGCTCCTTACTTCTTTCCTTTTCACCTGCTCTCAGGGGTTGAAATTACATTGTTAGCTATTTGATTATTAACTTGAAAAATCATGATTATGGAATCACAATGTATCCCAATAACAAATTTAGAGCATCATGAGAGTGTTGGGCTGGATATTCAAATGTGATGGTAAATTGATTTTTGAAAGTATGTATACTTCATTGCAATGATGTTTATTTCCAATGACAATTTATAAATCTTATCAGTATAACCCTCTGGCAATCCACTGTAATTATTGCCTAAAATTTTAGATCTTAGGAACAAAACTAAGTTAATTTCTACCCCTGAATGTTCTTTGTGTTCACAATACAGTTTATTTACTCTCACCACTATATGCTATACAGGGCACAGAGTCAAATACACAACTTTTAAAACTATTTGTTTTCTAATTTAAAAGTTTTGGCCAATTTAATTTGAAGCAATATTGCCAATTACCTTTTATTTTATTTTTAATAAATTGTGTGCCATATCAAAAACAAGCCAAAATGAAATTTATAGCCCTGTGAATCATATAACTTGCTATGCAAATGAAAAGTTTAGAAATAGACCTAGTTAAGTATGTAGAATGAAAATACTAAAACTTTCAAAACATCCCTAAAGACTATCTGAAATATCTTTTTAGGAGGGCAAGACTAAAAACTTCCTGTGCTACTACCCTCATTGACAATATGAACGTGGTCTCCCTTTTATCAGAATGGGAATTTCATCCTTTGAGATATGAAAGTACTGTAAAGAGAGGTTGAAATCTAAACTTAATGAGAAATATATTTTTATAAATTACAAAGGACTGGAGGGATATCCTCCCCCACTTTTTTACTGATGTTAAAGCTTATCAAAGACCAGTCATCCCTATTAAGATATCCTTCTATAACCTAGTAGTTACTTAAAAACACTTAAGTCTTTAGTTAAAGGATCTTTGAATTTACCAGTGTTTAGCCTAATTTCAAAAAAGGTCAGTGTCCACCATTAACATAGTCTCAACAATTATGTAATAAGAGATGATAGAATTTAGTGCTATTCAGTATAGATGCAATCAGAATGAGATTACTATAAAATATAAGAAGATTCTGTGCCTTTTATTCAAATATACTGATAAAAATTAATTTTAACAAATATAATGAGATATAATTTGCCATGCCTTTTTGGAGCCATGGCCAAACCAAGCAAACTAAAATTTTGAGAAAAATGTCTGTACCATACATTGATACATTGATACATTTTCCTTAGGTCTTTATACTATAAAAATGAATATTCATAAGGATCTTTAGATTGGAAAGGTAGCCAGAACTTAAATAGAATTCATCTATTTTTACATTGATTATTTAGTTCATTTAAAATATCAAGGCGTCACTATAGTTGGGATTGAGCACGTGAAATCTACAAGTGAATCATTTGACTGGAACTGTATTCCTACTAATAGAAACAATTGGATTTCTTCATTTTGGCATAATCATTCATACTCAAGCATATAGCACATGGTTTTTTGATACACAGCAAAGAAAAATGACTCTCTGGAGGAGAAATTTTAATGTCTCTCATTGAAGATAGAAAGGATATAAACTGAAGTTCAGCACTTTCTGCTTATCATTTTTAGTTCATGTTGTCTTGATAAAATAGTGTGGGAAGAAGCTGAAAATTAATGATTAAAAATAGAACTGAAGCAAAGCTTTGAATTGGTATATGAAAAACTAATTTATAAACTACCATAAATATATATTTTTCATTGAAACATTACTGAAAAAATCTGAGTCCTTCTAAATGTTCTAGTGGAAATATTTCCAGTCAAATTGTGTACTTCAGACCTATCTTGAAATATATTTCTAGGTATTAGTTAAAATTTCTTAGAAATAGTTGTATTCTTTGCTGGTATAGGAAAAAAACATAACAGACTATGGGTAAGATTTTCCCATTCTTAATTAAACTTATAACAGGAAAAACTACCGAAGATCTGTTTCAGCCTCTATCCTATATAAAACAGTCAAAACAGGGATGTGGGAGAAGGAAGAATCAAAGCTCAGGTAAGTAATCTGCAGGGAATGAGACTTCACCTTGGGTGTCATAGCTTCAGGATGTAATGCACCTTAATTTATACACAGGGGTTTTATTGTTTAATTTAGCACACAGTAGGTTCACAATTTTTTGAATCTGTCTTCACTTAGAGCACTATTCCGTGGTTCAAGTATAGAGTAATGTGAGTTTTAATGGACCACCTAGGACATAAGCATTCTTTATTATGGAAATAATGATTGTTAGCTTAATTTATAAAATATATGTAAAATGTAATTGTTTTTCAAGACAAACTTTTAGAATAATACGAAAATTTTGAAAATACTTATTAATCTACTAGGATGTTTCTAAAGGTAAATGTTGGCAGATATGAAATAAGTTTTGTGTTACCATTTTGATGGCAGCTAGATAATTCTATTTCCTCTTTTTTGTGTCCTTACCCATCCCCCCCTTTTTTTGGCTAGGGCCCAATAGGTCAAAACTACAGGATATGCTTGCTAATTTGAGAGATGTTGATGAACTTCCTTCATTGCAGCCATCTGTGGGTTCACCTTCCAGACCTAGCAGTTCCAGGCTTCCCGAGCACGAAATTAATAGGGCAGATGAAGGCAAGTACTTAAGACACTGTGGTGCACAGAAAGCACTTGGACATATATATCTAAATTTAGACATTATAAAAGACTGTCCTATCTTAGAATTTTACTTTGCAAATATTTGATCTATGCAATGTTCACCAAATACAGACTTTCTTATATTCAAGGGATATTGATTTCAACTTCTATTTTTGAAGTTTAGGGAAGAATACATAAATTCAAAACCTAACTCTAAATTCTGATTTAGAATATCCCCCATCTTCACAGATACCCAGGTAGTAAGGCCCTATATATACCACTCCAACACTGAGAAAATTGAGTCAAAAAATAAGTAGTAAGTGTTTACTTTGAGACTCATATAAATATTTTATTGAAGTAAACTATTATGATAAATAAAAAAGGGCAAAAAGTCACCTGAAGGTCTAATCAGTTTCTGCTTCCATGTTTCCTTGTTTTCTTTCAGTTCTTGTCCATATGTGTATACTTTTTGTATAGTTATAGTTACTTATATAGGATAATTCGTTTGTTTTATACCTATCATAAAATCATATCAATAATTTTAAACTATAATACTGTATATTATATTTTAGATGAGATGAAGCTATTTCTCTTTTGAATAGACTGTTTCCACTTTTTACAATAGAATCTTGGGGTATATAAATATAGTTCTTTGAGGTCTGGGGATATAGCTCAATGTTAAAGCACTTGCCAAGCATGTGCGAGGCCCTGGGTTCAATCCCCAGCACCACACACACAATAAAGAGATTGTGTGTTCAATTGCTTATGACTGATGTTTCTTGGCCTCCTGTCTACTTTCAGAAGCTTCTGTAGCCTGTGTATATTCTATAATTTTTACTTTTTATTTATTTATTTGACAGTACTGGGGATTGAACCTGGGGGTGCTTTACCACTGAGCTACATCCCCTTTTTTATTTATGAATACTTATTTTGAGACAGAGTCTCACTAAGTTGCTTTGGACCTCCCTAAATTGCTGAGGCTGGCCTCCAACTTGTGATCTTCCTGCCTTAGCTCCTTGAGTCACTGTGATTACAGGCAAACACCACTGCACCCGGCTTTAGTCATTAGGCTAATGTCATGTTTAAGAGGCATGGTTAAATAATTTTATAAAATCTGAATAGAGTCAGTAATGTTTAGTTACCAGATAGAAATGTGGCCTATAGGGGTTGAGGTTGTGGCTCAGTGATAGAGCACTTGCCTAGCACGTGTGAGGCACTGGATTTAATTCTCAGCACTGCATATAACTAAATAAAATTTTAAAAAAGGTCCATCAACAAATATTTATACATACATACATATATATATATATAAATGAAAGAAATGTGGCCTGTAGTCTTTAAGTTCTGAGGCTGTAGAGAACAATTAAATGACAGTAATGCCCATACTGCCATGTCTTCAGCCCATAGGTGCACTGTCTGTCTACTGATATATGAGGAAATCAATATTGTCTTGTTCAGGTTTTACTTAACTATTTCAAGAGCATTAGTTAAAAATGACCACGTATGTGGTCAGTCCTAGGAATCTTAGAAACTGTTTGGAGTTGTTTCTATTTCATCTGAACAAAGTTATCTAGAAAGGTTAGAAATGAAAACAAAACAAAAGCTTGGCTGGAGACAGCCTCATAGTCTCACATGAGTCATTTTTAAAAATTTTTGGCCTGAAAACTATTGTTCTTATTTAAACAATCCCCACTCCGTATTACTACATGTGTAGAGTTGTTTGGATCCCTCAGATGATGTATGATATTTTAGGTAAAACCTAATTTTTATTATTGCTGCTATATTGTATGGTGGCTTGATAACATCTTTTTTGTTCTGGCAAGAATTTTTAAAATAACTGCGATGGCTTTTTTAAAAGACAACCATTATTTTATTTGTCCAACAAATATTAGATATGATTGAATATAATGGAAAACATCTTGTAAATATAGTTTTCTGCATGTTCTAATTAATAAAACTGACTTGTTTCTTTTAATAAAAAGTTAATTTATCTCTTTAGCAAATAGTTTGAATTACTAAATTCATCTAATTAACTCATAAATTTTTGTCATCAGTAAAGGAACCATTTCTAGAAAACTACTCAAAGACTATGTCTGACAATTTGTCAGAATAATTTTTCATTACAAAGAGTGACATTTTATTACTGACCAAATACAATCTGTTTTAATTTGGCATTTTTAAAAACTGGTTCTTCTATTATGGTTGTTGAAAGGATTGGATTGCTACGATCAGAGTTATAAAGTAAGTATTTTCAAGTTTATTACAAAGTTAATCTGCATCTTGAAGCACAGTTCGCAGCAGTGAACGTGTTCAAATAGACTTTAAAAAATGTCTTTGAAATAAAAATAAGGGTATATATAACTTAGTGAATTACTACAAGGTCACAATTATCACCCACCCATGCTACTACCCCCAAGGTCAAGTACAATATTACCAAAGCCTTCCATGCCTTGCTTGTGCTCCCTTCTAATCACTGCCCCTTTCCTGCCTCCCAGAAGTGATCCTGACTTCTAACACCATACAGTAATTTTGCCTCAAATAGCATGAAACACTAAATGGAAGAACTTACTTTCCTTTCATTGTAGTATTTTTCTATATAGTGAAAAGAAAAGAATAGAGGTTTCTAGTGTTTCCTTTTCTTCCCACTTCAGTGGAAGCACTGACATTTCCTCCTTCTTCTGGGAAGTCGTTCATAATGGGAGCAGATGAAGCCCTTGAAAGTGAACTAGGACTTGGAGAATTAGCTGGCCTTACCGTGGCCAATGAAGCAGATTCATTGGCTTATGATGTAAGTAATAGTTTTATTTTTGATATTTTTAACTCAGTTTTAGAAAATGGAAAGTTGATTTTACAGGGAACAAAAATATCAGTTATAAAATTTCTTCATAAGTGTAGACCTTAGTTCAATTTTAAAATGCAAACTTTTTTGGGGGGGGGTATTTTATTTTATTTTTTTTAAATTTTTATTCTTGTTTTATTTAGGCTTATATGTTGACAGTGTAAATTGACTCATTGTATGTACATAGATAGAGGATAACATATCAATTCTCTAGTTGTAAGTTGTATAGAATCACAAAATATATGCAGTCGTACATAAAGTTAGGGTTATTATGACCATCATATTCCACCATCCTTGCTGTCCCCATGCAAAAACTTAACACCAAAAAAACTAACAACCCAATCAATAAATGGGCCAAAGAGCTGAACACAAACTTCACAGAAGAAGATATACTATCCATCAACAGACATATGAAAAAATGTTCAACATCTCTAGCGATCAGAGAAATGCAAATCAAAACTACCCTAAGATTCCACCTCACGCCAGTCAGGATGGCAGTTATCAAGAACACAAACAACAATAAGTGTTGGCAAGGTTGTGGGGAAAAAGGCACGCTCATACATTGCTGGTGGAACTGCAAATTGGTACAACCAATCTGGAAAGCAGTATGGAGATTCCTTAGAAAACTTGGAATGGAACCACCATTTGAGCCTGCTATCCCACTCCTAGGCCTATACCTAAAATGCAAACTTTGAAAAGATAAATATAAAAATTAAGCTAGTATTTTTCCAAATAATTTAGAGATTAAAATTATAGACTTTACCTAAATCCATAAATCAATGATTTGTACATTGGTTTTGGTTAGAGAAAGAATTCTCCTGCAAGTTTGGGTTTTATTTTGTGAAAGTTTTAGGATACCAGGGATTAGTAGAAATTATGCCTACATAAAACTTTTGCCTTGCTGCTTAAATACATCAACCAGTGTTCTGTTGAAATGTGATTTTAATTATTCATGGTCAGAGATATGTACTTCCAGATGTGAAGACTGACCATCAGAGATTTGGACCAAAACTGAAACCCAGATATCTTTTTGCATGCATTTACTTAAGTCCAAACAGTTGTTTTATAAATGTATTCATATTCATTCACCACAGTAAATTTGTCAGAATTATTGCTTATTTCATAGGAAAGTATTTATAAACAGTCTTAGCCATTTCATTAAAATCTTCTCACTGAGATAGTTTATTCTGTCTGCTGGAGAGTATAGTTTGGCCCCTGTGACTAATACTGGGGTATGTAGAATGGATGCCTAAGCAAACCAGAGTGATAAAGAAGTACTCCTTACCACACAATTCTCTTTCTACAAAGCAAAACCTACAACTCTCTTTATTAATTCTATTAGTAAGTCTTTTGGGTTCTACTCCAAAAACAGCTAAAATCCATATATTTATTTTCACCTCCCATTCTGGTTTATTTTCTTTTTCCTTACCCAGAACTAGTACAATAACCTAAACAAGTTTCTTCTATTCTCTCTGCATGTGATACGAATTTTTTAAAGAAATCATTTATATTTCCAATGTTTTTATATTCTTATATTTTACATTTATCTTTTTAAAACACCATTTAGTTGGTTTTGCCTTTTTTCATGACAGCTTTTATCTTATTAGAGCATTCAGTCCATATCTTTTTAAAGTAATTGATATATTTGGTTTTAAATCTACTATCTGCCACCTGTTTTGTTCCTTTTTCTAGTTTTGCCTATTTGGGGATTATTCGTTATTATTCAAGCCCCTGACCCTCTATTATTTACACAAGTTTTTTACTCTGTTATTACACAAGTTTTTGCTTTTCTTTCAATAGCTTCTCTAGAGATTACCATAAAATCCTTATCAAAATTTTATTTGTGAAGACTTTAGAATACTTTTAACTCTAGTTAACTTCCTCATTACTTATATATCATTCTTGTTATATATTTATAAATATATCTGTCTCCTACAAGATAATATTGTTTTGTATACTTTATATTCAGTTAAGATTATTTATTTTACATATTGCTTTTTTTCATTTTTTTCTTGCATGTGTGTCTTTCTAGTTGGGATTACTCTAAGAACACTTTTAATACTTCTATTTAATGAGTGTATAACAATTCTTTCATTTTCTGGTTTTCTTAAATTTCTTTGTTTAGCCTGAATCAGTTAACTGTTATCTCATATTGAATTCTGATTGGCAGAAGTTATTTATTTTTCCTTAACTCTGAACATTATTGTCTTTTTATTTTTATTGTTTCTTACTAAAGTCAACTGTATCATTTCTGTTACTGGTCAGAAAATGGCAGCCTGATTTGTTTGATATTATTTATGTCTGTTGTTAGGTAAAGTTTAGTTTTCTTCTTATTTAAACTTTTTAAGGTTCTTAGATCTTTATGATTTGGTATGTTATCATTAATTTTGTAAACCTCTCAGCCATTTTTTCTTAAATATTATGTTTGCACTGACCTCTCTCTCTCTTTCTGAAACTTAGTTTTATATGTATTACATCTTCTTTCTGTAGCATCTCTCTTCTATTTTCCTTCTTCATTTTTCTATGCTCCTCTTTCAGTGTACTAATTTTCTGTTCAGTTATGTATAATGTTTTATCTGTAGTTAAACCTTGAGGTCTTATAGATTTTGTTTCTTGAATCATATATTATTAATTTACATTTTTTTTTCAAATTTATCTTGAACATAGGAAGCATGATTACTTTAAAGTTGGAGACTGTAGTTCTATTACTATTATGTATTTTTTCTTCATTTCTTTTATGTCTTATCTCATGTACATAGTACTTTTTTTTTTAATATTTTTTTTTAGTTGTAGATGAGTGCAATATCTTTATTTTATTTATTTATTTGTATGTGGTGCTGAGGATCGAACCCAGTGATTCACGCATGCGAGGCAAGCGCTCTACCACTGAGCCACAGCCCCAGCCCCTGTACATGGTACTTTTTATGCCCAAATAACTACATTTGAAATTTTACTATAGAGATAACTTCAGACCTAAGATGATACCTTCCTCCATAAATATATTTTCATTTGCTTTTTTTCAGATGTCTATAGCAATTAGATACTTGGAATCACATGTTCAATTTTTTTTTGCTGGTGGTAGGGTTCCAGGGATTGATTGAACTCAGGGTCACTTGACCACTGAGCCACATCCCCAGCCCTCTTCCGTATTTTATTTAGAGATAGGGTCTCACTGAGTTGCTTAGCACCTCACTTTTGCTGAGACTGTCTTTGAACTTGTGATCTTCTGCTTCAGCCTCCTGAGCCACTGAGATTATAGGCGTGTGCCACCATGCCTGGCTCAGCTTTTGATATGTTTGAAAATCAATGTACGGTCCTACAAGGCCTTAGCTTCTTCCATCCACCTTTACTTCTGGAAAGCAGCCCTTTGAAATCATAACCCAAAACAAAGTGATTCACCAAGTTCCTCTCTCTCTCTCTTTTTTTTTGGTACTGGAGATTGAACTCAGGGGCACTCGACCACTGAGCCACATCCCCAGCCCTATTTTGTGTTTTATGTAGAGACAGGGTCTCACTGAGTTGCTTGGCGCCTCGCCATTGCTGAGGCTGGCTTTGAACTCGCGAATCTCCTGTCTCAGCCTCCCTAAGTGCTGGGATTATAGGTTTGAGCCACTGCTCCTGGCTAAGTTCCCCTCTCTTGACAGGTCCTGGACACCAGTTTCTATTCCTACGCCAGTCTAAAGCCATCAAAAGCATTACTTGGTCTCTCAGCCATCCCTTTTGGAACCAGTAATCACTTCTGGGGAAAAACAACCCCAGATTGAGCTAACCTCTTTAGGCTTTGTCCTCTATCAACTCCTCACTTTCACCCCCTGCACCCCGATAACTGGGTTTTTCTTCACCTTTTTATTCTTCGTTTGTTTGTGTTTAATATTTAGTTCAGCTTTTCTGCTTGCCCTTAGTACAGGGGTAGTCCACATTACTCAGTTCATCGTGGCTAGAAGCAGAACTTCCTATTAGATACTTATGTTCCCTCTCTGCTAACCCCCAAAAGAATCTATGCAGTATCTAATTAGTTTGCCCTCTAACGTTAACAGGTTTAAAGATAAATTAGTTTTTTAACTATTACTATAAATTTTACTTTATGTATTATAATTTAGTTTAAGTGACTTGGTTTTAAAAGCATCCAAGTTGTTTTAGTCAGCTTTCTGTCATCGTGACAAAATGCCTGAGATTACCACCTTTTAAGAAACTAAAGTTTATTTTGGCTCATGATTTTAGAGGTTTCAGTCCATGGTTTCAGTTGATTGGTTGCTTTTAGGCCCATTGTAAGTATATCATAATGGGAACTCTTGACAACAAGGAAGCAAAGAGAAAATAAAGAGGAGCCAGAGTCCCAATATCTCTTTCAAGGGAACACTTCTACTAACTATATTTCCTTCTACTAGGTCCCATTTCCTAAAGGTTCCACTACCTCCCAATAGTGCCACAAACTGCAGATCAGACTTTCAACTTCTTAGGCCTTTTGGGGACATTCAGGATCCAAACTATATAGCACTTATGAAGACCTAGTTTGCATTAGTACTTGATCCATTTTTCATATGAAATTATATAATTAACTTTTTAATTTCAAGTTTCATGTTTCTTTGGAGAAAGCCATTGTTGATATGTTGCTAATTTTGCCTATTGGTTTGGTTATTTACATTTTAAAATTATATTTTTTTGAAAGTTATACAGTGTGATAGTTAATAACAAATCAGTAAGAGTTAATGTTAAATGGTATTGTCTCCCCCCACAACTAAATCTGCAGGTGTCTTTGTTTTGTTTATTTAATAGATAGCAAACAATAAAGATGCACTGAGGAAGACTTGGAACCCTAAGTTTACATTAAGAAGTCATTTTGATGGCATTCGAGCCCTTGCTTTCCACCCCGTTGAGCCTGTTTTGATAACAGCATCAGAAGATCACACATTAAAAATGTGGAATTTGCAGAAAACAGCCCCAGCCAAAAAGTGAGACTATTCTACTTTAACTTTATTTTTATGTTTCAGTTAAGTTTTTCAGCAGGAAAATTTTTTTTGATTATTTGCTATTAAATTTCCCAAATGTCTCTTCTAGTTTTCTTTACCGCATCACATAATTTCCCCTTTATAAATCTCATGTTAAGTTGGAAAACTGTCAATTAAGAAAAAACATTATTATCTATGGTATTCCCAGAGATTAGAAATGCTGATTATAGTTCTTATGTAGAGGCTGTCATAATTGGGAAGTCCCATGTCCCTACTGAAGATTACTACTGTTTTGGTAAGCAGGTGGAGGTAGGTATGTCTAAAATGATGAAACCACCACCCTGCTCCATTGTTTACTGTTTGGACTTAACGGGTTGGAGGAGAGGAAAGGTTAAATGGGGTAAGACATCTCTCTTTGGTCTTACTGTTTGGCCTTGAGTCTTTACTTGGCCTTGCCTTTACTTAACTGCTAGTGTTTACCTTGACCCCTTGGTTCTTAAGTGCCAACAGACGTGATTTTAGTATAAACTCTTATCAAGTCACGAAGTTAGCCTTGATTCCACTTGGTGGGGTCCTTATTGTAGTTCCTGTCCTCCTTTGAATCACATGGTACAGAGATAGCTTGTGCCAACAAGTACCCTTCTGCTGTGTCAGGCACTTCAAGGAGTGCAACTGAACATCAAATGAAGGAGGCTACAGAAATTTTATTAATGGTCGAGGAAATCTGTTGCCCAGTTTAAAAGAGATCATTGGCAGTCATGGTGAGAATCATACATAGGATAGATAAAATGCTTGATTTATCATTCTGCAACAGATAGGTCAACCTGATCTTGGTATAACCAAATGGACCTTCCTATGGATCAGCTGTTTTCCTGTTTATACATTGTGCCTCTTGCCTTTTTAGTTATTTGTTCACAATGTGTTAATTTTAGTTCTAGCACAATCACATTAAGCTAGAGATGTAAATGTTTCATTATATATCCTTTACTAAAATTTAGAAATACATTGAAACAAGTTACTTGCTAGTGATAACTTAGTAACATCACATGGAAGTAACAGTGACCTTTTGAACTTAAAACTTGAAAATGAGGAGAATGAAAATATGCTTATATACATTATTGTAAAAT
>PVHX01002001.1:27593-182305 GCA_004024805.1 Geosciurus inauris
GGTACCAGGGATTGAACTCAGGGGCACTCGACCCCTGAGCCACATCCCCAGCCCTATTTTGTGTTTTATGTAGAGACAGGGTCTCACTGAGTTGCTTAGTGCCTCGCCATTGCTGAGGCTGGCTTTGAACTCGCAATTCTCCTGTCTCAGCCTCCCTAAGTGCTGGGATTACAAGCGTGAGCCACCGCGCCCGGCTTAAACCAACATTTTAAACAGCTTAAGTATTTTATTTTTTACTTAGGTATTTGTTACATAAGTTTCATATTTAGTAGTGGGTTTTGTGAATATAAAAGAAACTGACAGGTAATATACTGCCAAAACCAAATTTATCACTACCAAATAGGAATTCTTCCTGAAAGTTTTTATTTGTATGATGTTTAAATTGTGTGTGTGTATGTGAGAGAGAGAGAGAAAGAAAGAATGTGTATGTGTATGTATGTATATATATATTTTTTTTTCAAGTTTTTTATTGTGATCATATATATTTTCTTGTTTCCATTTAAGCATAAGGAACATGTATATTCATTTGATTTAAGACAAAGACTAGCATACTTTTTTATATAAAGGATTATATAGTCAATTTTTTTTTAGATTTTACAGGCTATATACTATCTGCATATTCTTATTTTTTGTTTATTTTTTGATTTTTGTTTTATTCATTTTGTTCGAAAATCAAACAAACGTTTTGGAAGCATTTGACCTAAAGGCCATCATTTACCAACCTCTGATTTAGCAGAGGAAGAATAGTATTGATAGTATTTTTATTCGTTATAAAAAGAAAAAAAATAGAAATCCATTTGATAATTAATTAAGCATTTGTATTTTTTAACAAGTTATACTCTAGGATTGATTTTTTTAGAATAGCAGTTTACACTTACCTGTTTATTTGCTTATATTCCAGAGGTCCAGTGCTTTGTGTGGTCATGAGCAGCAATGGTGAGCAGTGTTACAGTGGTGGTACTGATGGACTGATCCAGGGCTGGAATACCACTAATCCCAACATTGATCCCTATGATTCTTATGGTATGTGATTCAAAGTTCTGAAAAAACAAAATGTTTTATTTTCAAACATTTTTACATAGTATATATAAGACAAAATTGGATATTTTTAAAAATACAAATTCCTACCTTTAGGAATCAATTTTATGTATAATTCTAAAAGAAAGAAAAAAACATGTTCTTGAGAAAAAAGTTCCCATTCTCCCAAGGTTTTACTGATTGGAAATACTGACTTGATTGACAATTGATTTCTTCAATTTAGTCATCTGCCGAGTACTTGATTCATTGTTACTAATTGATAATCATATTTTATCACTGTTGTTGACAAACAACTTTGAAGGAAAAAGTTGCCATTGTCCCCTTGGTCAATTATTGGAGGGATGTAGAAGCTAATAAGTTTTAAAGTCTATGCCACCAAAATATATAAAAGACCTTAAAAGTTTAGAAGTGCCCTTTAGTCCAAGGAATAGTATTATAAGTCATAAATCTATATTGGCTGCTTTGGTTTTCTTTTAAGTTTTAGGATGGTTTAAAATATTATTTGCCATAAAAGCATATTTGAATTTCATTATTACTTTAATTTTACCAACAAACCTAAGTAAACATAAATACAGTAAATAAAAATTTTCTCCAACATTTATGTAGTAAACATTAAACATATATATTATGAAAAGTAACCCCTCCCTTTCTGCAGTTTTCTTACAAATTTATCTGTTCCATGTCTTTCCTTACCTCCTTTACCTGTTTCCCAGGGAATCAGCTGTCCCCCATTCTGTTCTAGGACAGTCCTTCTCATTTTGCTCTTGACCTTATTCTTTCTAAACTAGAAGAAACTATACTTTAAGCTGTGTCTCCTTTGGGACAGCACTCTAACCTCATCTTCCTCTCTCTTTGTCTTCTTAATTAAGCTTTACCCTCTCTGTTTTCTCTCTGTTCCTTCAGCATATCAGATATCTCCCATCCCAGTCAAGAGAAAGTCTTTTCTTAACCCCATTTCCCTGTATAGCTTCTCTTTTTCTCTTATTTTTTTTTTTTTTGATGGTGTTGTCTGGAATATAATTACCAGTTACAAATTCTGTGTCTTTGCCCTCTGCATTCTGTTTTCTAGCTATATCACTTAAATAAAACAAGATGTGACTTTTTATGTTTAACAAGTGTCAGTGACTAATTGCCCAATCTAAGTGTATTTTCCAGTCCTTTTTACTAGATGTATTGGCTATAGTTGATAATGTTAACTCCATTCTTTTTGAAATTTGTCATTTCATTGGCTTTTTTGACAGTTTTTATGACAGTTTCTGTTCTCTATCCTTCATAAACTTCTATTTCTCATCTTAAATATTGGCATTTATGAAAACCCAGATGCTAGCTGGGCATGGTGGCGCACGCCTCTAATCCCAGCACTTTGGGAGGCTGAGACAGGAGGATTGCGAGTTCAAAAACCAGCCTCAGCAAAGGTGAGGCACTGAGCAACTCAGTGAGACCTGTCTCTAAATAAAAAACACAAAATAGAGCTGGGGATGTGGTTCAGTGGTCGAGTACCCCTGAGTTCAATCCCTGATACCAAAAAAAATTTTTTAAAAACCCAGGTGCTAACTCATTCTTTGTAGTATATAAGCATTCCTTGGGAAATTAAACTTGCTTCTATGGTTTTATATGTTGTTGACTCACAAATCCCTTTTTAACTGCAAAATGTTTGTAGGAAATTGCAGAGTGTCTGTCTTGCTAATATATCAGCATGTCTGTTTCTTTTTTTAGTTGGTGGCATTATCAGAATTACTCAAACTAGAAACCTAAGAGTTTCCCTTGATTCCTTGTTTTGGCATACTATCCACAGCTTATTAATTACTTAGTTTTTTTTTTTAATACGACTTCCTAAATATTTTCTGAATTTACTCCTTCCCTTGTACCACTGCCCTAGCCTAGGTCTTTATCATTACTCTTCCAGTTTACTGAACCAGTCCCTTTACCTTTATCTAAGTCTGTTCAATCTGTCTTCTGTACCAGATACAAGATTACCTTATTTAATACTTATCTGCCTTGCCTACTTCCAGGAAATTCTTCAGTGAATCTCTAATGGCTATCAGGATAGTTTCCAAGTTCCTTAATATGTCATAGAAATCCCCGCATAAACTAGCTACCCTCATCTTGTGCACTTTCTGCATCATACTCTATACTCCATTAATGCTGAATTGCTCATAAATTTCCTCACACATCAAGCTATTTTTCCTTCTGTGGTTTTGTGAGTGCTGCCTCCTTACCAGGCATGGCTTCCCTCTGTTCTCTGACTGACATCTATACACTCTGGTTGATGTTCATCCCCAATTATGCTCTGTGGTAACTAGTATCTGTCACTGTCACTATACTTCCAACATAGTGTTTTGAGGATAGGGGTAGTACTTTGTCTTAATCATCTGTGTGGCATGAGCATCAGTCAGTGCCTGACACACAGTTTGTTGTCAGTAAACATTTCATGGTATGTCTGAGAGAGAATATAAGACAGATAATACCATTGGAATTTCCAGACTTCACTTGTGTGAGACATCTTGAAAGCACCATTTCATAGAATCTTTGTCAGGATTAATAACTGAAGTTTCTAGTTTTACTTTTATCATAAGAAAATGGTAGGGCTGGGCTTATGGCTCAGTGGCAGAGTGCTTGCCTGGTGTGTGTGAGGCATGGGTTTGATTTTCAGCACCACATGTAAATAAATAAACAAAAGTCCATTAATGACCTCTATTCCCCCAAAAAAAGACTATGCTGAAAGACCCATTTGCCCCTCTCCCCCAACATTATCCATATCCTAGTTATTGCTTTCTGAGAATTAAGGATTTGGGAGTTTCTATAGGTCTCAATTCCTGTCAAGTATGAATAATTGAATTTGTGAACAATTGCCATTCATTGTATAATAGGATAAGTGGCCAGAAAGAAGTATAACTAAAGTGCTGAAGGAATTCAGAAAGGGGAAGACCTTTGTTTACTTCCTCAGAGAGTATTAATTGTGTTTTCTCCAAAGATAGATTAAATTCAAAAGATTTTTAAAATTCTAGACAAATGGAAGGATAAAAGGAAAGGGGAAGGGTATACCTAATTTTCTTGAGGAAAGTGATGTGCTTTTTAATCTTAATTTTGAATGTTAAGCTCTACATTTGCATATTTCCAAGCCTGTTTTTAATTGATTCAGTATTTGAAAAGAATAATAGAAACTGGGAAATAATGTTTTATACTGTGATCAGGTACTTTTGTTCCAATATTTTACTTTCTCTAGAGGCTAAGTATCTTTATGATTTCTTTTCCTTATGACTTGTATTTTTGCTATTTTATATAGATCCTTCTGTTTTAAGAGGTCCTCTGCTAGGTCACACAGATGCAGTCTGGGGTTTGGCATACAGTGCAGCACATCAGCGTTTGTTATCCTGTTCAGCAGATGGCACACTTCGTTTGTGGAATACAACTGAGGTGGCTCCCGCATTAAGTGTATTTAATGATAATCAAGGTACATATTTTTCTAAATCCTTTATAAAAACATCTTATTCTGAAAATAAATAAGCAAATTAATCATTCTAAGAAATCTTACTGTTTAATTAAGGTTGTTCGAAGCAACAGAAGTATATTTGTTTGAATTTCCAACTTATGTGTAATTTTTTTGTTGTTGGTGTTTGGAGGAGTACTGGAAATTGAACCCAGGGGTGCTTAACCACTGAGCCACATCCCCAGCCCTTTTTCATATTTTATTTTGAGGCAGGGTATCACTAAGTTGCTTAGGGCTTTGCTAAGTTGCTAAGGCAGGTTTTGAATTTAAGGCAGGAAGCTCCTGCCTCAGCTTCCCAAGCCACTGGGATTACAGGTGTGTATCACCATGCCCAGCTTATGTGTAATTCTTAAAAGCATAATATTTGGTGAGAAAACATCAGATTTTAAATTTTTAAAAATTGAGATGCAGTGTATATACAGTGAAAAATACAGATCTTAAAAGATATACTTGAGTGCATCTGATAAATGAGTGCAACCCTGCATGTCCTACAGATAAGACAGAACATTTTCTTCACTTCCCTAGAGCTCCTCTGTGACCTTCCGGTCAGAAATAGAATACAGTTTTCTATTCTAAAACTTTTATACAAATGAAATAATACAGTATGTACCCTTAGTGTCTAACTTTTTACTCATTAGGATGTTTCTATTATTTGGTGTCAGTTTATTTCTCTTGATTACTAGTATTTCATGAAGCCATAATTTGGTCTGTTTGTTTATCTATTGATAGATACTTGGGTTGCTCCATTTTGGGCCCATTATGAACAAAACTGCTATGAACATTATATATTTTCATTATAGGTGGGTAGAGACCTCCAAGTAGAATTGGTGGGCTTTGGGATAGGTGTTTAATTTTACTTTTTTGGTTTTTTTTTAACTTTATGTGAAATTACTGACATTTCCCCCAAAGTGTTGTAGCTTTTTATACCACTAACTAGAATGTGTGAGAGTTTCATTTGTTCTACCTTACCAAAATTGGTGAAGTGTTTTCAGTCTATTTAATTTTAATCATTCTGGTGGATATGTACTAGTATTTCACTTTAGTTTTAATTTTGCATTTCTTTGAGGGTAATATGGTGAGCAGTTTTTTTGTTTCCTAGTTGGCCATTCATATATCTTTGGCAGTTCTCTTATTTTTGAACTTATTTTTATAAGTTTATATTTTTATTTTGAACTTACTTTTGCTTGCTTTAGTTAGAAGTTGCACCAAGTGAAAAAAATCAGATTATTATATTCATTTTATATATATTATTTTAGTTTTTATGTTTATAAATGAGCTCTAAGATTTAATTCTTCTAGATAGTAAATTTTAAAAACTTTCTTGAGGTATCATAACTTATTTTTAGATTTCGATATGTTGCCTGGACTTTGAATATTAACAAATAATTTCTTATTAAATTCCTTAATTTTACTGACATAAAATTCCTAACAAGAGATGGATTTTTTTTTTTTTTTTTTTTTGGTGGTGCTGGGGGATCAAGCCAGAGCCTAACACATGCTAAGTAAGCACTGTACCACTGAGTCACACCCTCAGCCCAAGATGAATCTTTTAAAATGAAGAATTTCCCTTGTGTGACTCTAAGCCCCACAGTGAGATGGAAATAGCAAAAACTTGTAGTCCATACTTGTTTTCCATTTGCTTTCTAAATAAAGGTTTGCATTACATGAATATATTAGCAGAATAATAGAACATATCTGAAACAGGTAAGGATAATAAGATAGACTAAGGTCAAAAGTTGCAAATGAAATAGTGTTCGTTGAATGGTTGTGAGGAAGTTCTTGTTCTAATGGTAAGTTTTATATACTTAAGGAAATCATACTGTTACTTGTTTTGCTATATTTTGAGCATGTTGTCAAGTAGACCCTTTAATTGCCATCCTCTAAATATGTTCTCTTTTAGAATTGGGAATCCCTGCCTCTGTGGATTTAGTGAGCAGTGACCCAAGCCATATGGTAGCATCATTCAGCAAAGGGTATACAAGCATCTTTAACATGGAAACACAACAACGCATTCTTACTTTAGAATCCAATCTAGATTCAAGTATGTATGCCAATTTTAAATGGTTTACACTTGGGACAATTTTTTAACTTATCCAGTTATAACTCCCAGAGTCAACTGTCATTACAAAGTATTCTACTTTCTAAATTTCAGAACACATTTTTCTTAGAAGAATATAATGATTTACAATTGAGTTTTAAGAGTTAGGGTTAACTTTATATAGATTTATAACTATACTATTAGAAACAGCATTTGAATTGTTCCACAGATGAGTCAAGTTTGATTTATACCACACAATTAATTTTTGAAGAAGGCATTCATTATTTTGAATAGGAAACAAAATCTGTTTTTAATTCTTCCCTTTTTTTATATTTATTTTTATTTTTTGGACATACTGGGCTTGAAGTCAAAGGTGCTCTACCACTTCAGCTACACTTTGAGCCCCCTTTTAATTTTTTATTTTGAGAGAAGGTCTCACTAAATTACTAAGACTGTTTTCAAACTTGTGATTCTTTTGACTCAACATTCCAAGTTGCCGGGATTACAGGCATGTGTCAGCACATCTGGCTCATAATTTCATTTTTAATCAACTTTATATTAATTATATAACAATACAGCTCACACTTTGGCTATAGAATATGTAGCCAAAATATATATTAAGATAGATCACACTTTGGCTATCAAAATTCCAAGTATGAAACTTATTGGATATAGGAAATCAGGAACTAAATGCTTTCTTAGGTTATGAAGAAGATATTACAGAATGGCTTTTTTTGTTTGTTGGGTTTGGTTTTTGATTTTTGGTTTTTGGCTTTTTAAATGGCTGCTTTCTATCTTTAGTTATTTTTATTTTGGTGGGGGATACTGAGGATTGACTTCAGAGGTACTCAACCACTGAACCACATTCCCAGCCCTCTTTTGTATTTTTTTTAGAGACAGGGTATCACTGAGTTGCTTAGCACCTTGCTTTTGCTGAGGGTGGCTTTGAACTCGTGATCCTCCTGCCTCAGTCTCCTGAAGGTTACAGGTGTGCACCACCACACCTGCTTTCTGTTATAATCCAGGCAAGAATAGTTTAGGTTGCAGTTGATGAAGAAAAACACATGCATGTATGCTATTGTTTTAATCTGAAAACTAGCTTTAAAAATAATTACACGAGTGTGTGTGCACTTGCACATACATATACAAACACGTACATGTGCATGTATGTGTGCTCAGGTCTACTTACTTGTCTGTCTTTCTGCCTCTCTCAAAATTTCTTTCATTCCATTTTGGCCTTTTTCATTTTTGCTTCCTAATCTCTCGTTGTTTTCTTCTGATAGGCTATGAGCATTATTTGTAGAAGTTGGCTTGAATAGAACTTTGAGCTATTTGAATGTAAAAGAGAAAGAAAAGAAAAGAAAAATTTAGATTTTTGCCAAGAATTACAAGTTTTAGACTCTGCATTAATTAATTTTTAGCTTATTATAGGTACTAGGGATGGAATCTAGGAGTGCTCTACCACTGAACTACATCCCCAGCACTCTTTTTTTTAAGAGACAGGGTTTTTCTAAGTTGCTGAGGCTGTCTTTAAACTTGCAATTTTTCTGCCTCAGCCTTCTGAATTGTTGGGATTGTAGTCAGTGTGCAACTGCACCCGCAGACTTTAAGTAAATTTAAGTCATATTTAAATATGTGATCTGAAGCATAGTGGTAAAATTAAAAAAAAAAAAAAAAAACATTAGGAAGGATGTGAGCATTTTTTTTTTTTTGGTACTGGGGATTGAACTTGGGGTAGTCAACCACTGAGCCACATCCCCACCCCTATTTTGTGTTTTGTGTAGAGATGGGGTCTCACTGAGTTGTGTAGCGCCTCGCTATTGCTGAGGCTGGCTTTGAACTCATGATTCTCCTGTCTCAGCCTCCCAGAGTGCTGGGATTACAGGCATGCGCCACCGCACCCAGCCAATGTGAGCATTTTTACAATTACTTTCAGGGATTGTAGCTCTGAAAAATTTTTTAAAAATTTCATGAGTGGCAAATGTTGATGTTTAATGACTGCTACAAGTTGTTAAAGTCTGGTGAATTAGATGATTCCCCTCCCGCCTTTTTATTCCCTCCAAGAGGTGTGACCATAAAGTAAAAAGACATTTTCCCTGGTTCTGGAAACATTTTTGGAAGAAGACTGTCAAGAATGTTTTTCACAAAAGCAATATTATTGAAATTAGTGATAGTTTTTAAACTTATAACATGCCCTGGTATTTCTTAAATTACCAGTTTTGGTACTTTTAGAGTTGTATAAATTAGCACACTGAATTAGTCTTTCATTCCTTTCTACTGTGGACTATTTCTTTGTTGTTTATACTTGATTATGTTGTTCTACTTTGGAATTTAGTAGTCTTTTTTTAAAAAAAATGAAAGTAAAAACCAAATATGCTTCAAGGTGAAAATGATGAAGGATATTTGTTGTTAGAATAAGAATAAATTACTTCTCTTCTAATTGATGTCAGTGGTGATTAGACTGTGATGAAGTCAGAGGTAGTTGGTGTAAGTAATTGGGTATTTGTGAACCCAGTAAAAAGGTAAATCATTTCTAATTTGCAGGCTAAATATGAATATTTGGAGCATTGTTTCAGATTCACTTTTAGAATAGCTGCTAAGCCTTGAAGTATTCTGATATTCTTTGCATCTTGCCTACTTCTCTGATTTACTCTAAAATGGAGGAACTTCCTTAAAATTATTACCAAGTAAAAGCTTTATTTTGCTTACTTCCATTATTTTATTCCATCAGATTAATGTTTTAGCTTTCAAAATAATTAAAGGTGTTTTCAACCTTCTACCTCAGAATATGAGATATTTCAATTAAAGTATTTATTTTTTGTTATTGTTTTTGTCCTGCCAAACTTTAAAGAGTATTGCTCAATGGTGTGTTATCTTTGGAAGAAAAAAATCCACATTCTGAATTTGAAACTAAGCATCTCTTTACATTCCATTTAGATAAGCGACATTTTTATTCTGTATTTGACACTATCCATCTTCATTTTTTAAGATGTTATATTTCTAGAAACTGCATGAAAATTCAGTAAAATTAGACTTTTTTAGCTATATTTTCTATTATGCAAACAAACATACAGTACCTGTTTTAGGATTTACATTTTTTAACTATTTTGAAATAATTTTATATATATATATTTTATAGAGAGCTTTATAGTTATACATAATTGGTGGGTTCATTTTGATAAACTCACACATATATGGAATTCAATTTAAGTTCCTGATTTCCGATTTCTCACCCATCTTTCCTCCCTTCCCCCATTCTCCTTCCTCTACTCTATTAGACTTCTCTTTGCTTATTATTTATATTTGATTGATTCTTATGTGTAAAAGTGAAATTCCCTGTGGTATATATATTTACATATGCATATAATATGATTTTTAAAGAATTCATTCTTCATGGTCTCCCCTTACCTGTCCTTCCACTCTGCCTCTCAGTCTCCTCCTTCTACATTATCGATCTTCCCTTTATGATATTCTATGTTTTCTTCCCCTTTTTGTTTATTTTACTCTAGTTTCCACATATGAGAGAAAACATTTGACCTTTGGTTTTCTGAGTTTGTCTTATTTCACTTAGCATGATATTCTCCATTTCCATCCATTTACTGGCAAATCCCGTAATTTCATTCTTTTCTTATGGCTAAGTAGAACTCCATTGTATGTATGTATGGGTGTATATATACACCACAGTTTCTTAATCCATTCGTCTATTGATGGGTACCTGTGTTCATTCCATAGTTCAGCTGTTGTGCGTTGTACTGCTATATACATTGAGGGTAGCTTTATTGGCACCGTATGCCAATTTTAGACCTTTGGGGAAAATACCAGGAAGTGGGATAGCTGGATTATATGTTGTTTCCATCCCTAGAGTTTTGAGCACTCTCCATACTGCTTTCCAGAATGGTTGTACTAGTCTGCAGTCGCATCAGCAATGTACAAGGGTACCTTTTTTCCCGCGATGTTGCCAGCATTTTTTTATTGTTTGTATTCTCAATCATTTCCATTCTGACTGGAGATGATGAAATATTAGTGTAGTTTTGATTTGTGTATCCCTGATTCCTAGAGATGTTGAACATTTTTTCATATATTTGTTGTCCATTTGTGTTTATTTGGTGAAGTTGAAAATGATGAAGGATATTTTGAAGGGTAGTTTTTGTTTAGTTCTTTTGCCCATTTATTGATTGGGTTATTTGGGTTTTTTTGGTGTTAAGTTTTTTGAGTTCTTTATATATTCTGGATATTAATTGCCTACCAGAAGAGTAGCTGGCTAAGATTTTCTCCTATTCTGTTGGCTCTCCACACTCTTTTTGGGGGGAGGCGAGTATCAGGGTTTAACTCAGGGGCACTCAACCACTGAGCCACATCCCCATCCCTATTTTTGTATTTGATTTACAGACATGGTCTTACTGAGATGCTTAGTACCTTGCTTTTGATGAGGCTGTCTTTTAAGTCATGATCCTCCTGCCTCAGCCTCTCGAGCTGCTTAGATTTATAGGGGTGCAACACTGCACCTGGCTCTCTTCACACTCAATCATTTCCTTTGCTGTGCAGAAGCTTTTTAGTTTGATGTCATCTTGCTTATTGATTTTTTTATTGTACTTTGGGGGATTTTGTTAAGGAAGTCATTTTCAGTACCTATATTATGGATTGTTGATGCTATGTTTTCTTCTAGCAGTTGCAAACTTTGTTGTCTATTCCTAAGTCTTTGATCCATTTCAATTTCAGTTTTGTGGAGGGTGAGAGATGGGGGTCTAGTTTCATTTTTCTACAGATAGCTATCCAGTTTTCCTAGCACCATTTGTTAAAAAGACTACCTTTTCTATAAAATATATTTTTGGCACCTTTGTCAGATATCAGATAGCTGTAGGTATGTGGATTTGTCTCTGTTCTTTTATTCTGTTCCATTGATCTTCATGTCCATTTTTTAATATACTTTTATTTTTCTTAGTTTTAGATGGACACAATATCTTTATTTTATTTGTTTTTATGTGGTGCTGAGGATTGAACCCAATGCCTTACATGCACTAGGCAAGCACTCTACCACTGAGCTACAACCCTTCATATCTATTTTGATGCCAATACCATGCTGTTTTTGTTACAACAGTTATGTAGTATATTTTCAGATTAGGTATTTTGATGCCTTCTGCTTTACTTTTCTTGCTTAGTATTGTTTTGGCTATTCTCAGTCTCTTACTCTTCCAAATGAATTTAGGAATTGTTTATTCTAATTCTCTGAAAAATGTCATTGGTGTTTTGATGGGGATTGCGTTGAATCTGTATATTGCTTTTGGTAGTATGGCCATTTTGACAATATTAATTCTGCCTACTCAAGAACATGGGATGTCTTTCAATCTTCTAAGGTCTTCTTCAGTTTCTTTCTTCAGGGTTCTGGAATTTTCATTGTAGAGTTGTTTTGCCTCCTTGGTGTGATTAATTCCCAAATATTTGATTTTTTTTTTAAGGTTATTATAAAAGAGATGGTTTTTCTGATTTCTACCTCAGCTGTTGGAATATAGCAAATATGATTTACAGGTGTTGATCCTGTATCCTGCTGCTTTGCTAAACTCATTTAGAAGCTCTAGAAGTCTTCTGGTAGAGTTTTATTGGATCTTCTAGATACAGGATCATGTAATCAGCAGAGATAGTTTGACTTCGACTTCTTTTTTTATTTGTATCCCTTTGAATTCCTTTTCTTTCCTGATGTCTGGCTAGTGTTTCAAGGACTATATTGAATAGTAGTAGTGAGAATGGACAGCTTTGTCTTGTTCCTGATTTAGAGGAAATGCTTTTAATTTTTCTTCATTCGGTATAATGTGGGTGTTGGGTTTGTCACGAGTAGTCTTTATGATGTTAAGGTAAGTTCCTTTGATCCCTAGCCTCTCCAGTGTTTTTAACATGAATGGGTGCTGAGAACATGGGCATTCTCCGACATAGAACACTACAGTGATTAAAATTAGGAAATTTGACATTGACAGAATTCCATTATGTTCTGAATTATAGGTCATATTCAAATTTTGCCAATTTTCCCAATAATGTTTTTTATAAGGACACCTCCTTCCTTTCCCTGGACAGTAATATAATGATACTGACATAGCTTGAATTTGTGGTATCTTTATGTCAATTTTCTTTTTTCCTTACCAAAAAACACTAATAAAAACCACTAATTAAACTTAAGTTCTTCCTAGTTATTAATTTGCCTTTGATAAAAGACTTTCATAGCAAATTGGATTGCTCAGGAACTAGTTTTGGCAGTTGCCTGATTTGTATGATTGGAATAGAGTTAGACATTAGAGTAGGTTCTGGTTTTGTCACCTGATGTAGGGGTAGTCACAGCTCATTCTGGATCTTGGTGCCTTCACTGATATGGGCCTAATAGTATATGATCTGCCTATCTCATTGTGCATATGATTAAAATCTCTTTGAAAAGTCTTAAATAGAGCACAAAAGATACTGTTAGGATGTTAAGATGCTGACTATTTCAACATTCCAAACCTGGTATGGTCCATAGATTGTCAAATGATGACTATTCCTATGCTGATGAAGACAACTCAAGAAGAGAGGATTTAAGGGTTAAGAAGCTCTCTTTGTCATGCTTGTCTTTAGAGGACAAACTATATGATAAAAGAGCTTTGTATATAAAAAGGATAAAATTTAAACTTGAGGATTATCTACATGCAAGTAATGATGAAACTTTAAAGTAGCAAAAATATCACAGAACATTGTAAAATGAGAAGTATCAGTAACTCTAGGCTAAGCCTTAGGTGGCACCCATAGATATTAGATAGTGGAAAAGGAAATTCTAATTCTTAGGTGCCTCTAGATATGTCAGTAAAGTGTAGCTCAAGCAATTCTCTTTCTTAACATTGAATTTATGGAAATATATTTCATTAAAGAATAAGTGAACTAAAAACAAAGGTCACGCTATTTTCTTTTTCAACCTCTTTGGTGAGTATTCAGTTCTCCCTTATGTCTTGACTAATTTGCATTGTTCTTTTTCCTTTTGAGCAGCCAACTCTTCCTGCCAAATAAACAGAGTCATCAGTCATCCCACTCTACCAATCAGCATCACTGCTCATGAAGACAGGCATATCAAATTCTATGATAACAATACAGGTAAGAATTTTCATGAAAAATATCTCTACTAAAAATAGGCTAATTGAGATTTCTCTTGGTGGCTTCATAGTTAGGAATTAGACACAGCAACAGATGCTCTCTTTGTTCAGTTTCTGTTCATTCCATTCAGATATGCTAAGACCAGTCTTTATTATGCAATTCAGAATCACTTTGGTTTGTTTAACAGTGAGTAAATGGTATATTTAGGAACTAGAGCCAAAGTGATCACTAAGAACATAATAAAAAGTTCATTCAGATATCAGTAAAAATAACCTGTGCTATGATATGTTGTAATAGATGAGGGAAATAGAGAAACATGTTGAAAGGGGAGACTTATGATTATTGTATTTCATTTAAAATTGTTCAATTATTGAACAGCCTTGTTCAGTAGTCAGCTACTAAGTTATTGCGTAGCACTATTCAGTGTTACTGATGGAAACCCCACAAATAATTTGGTTTGTTTTATTTATTTTTCTATGGACTGATCTTTTCTGTGTTATAATAAAATTTTGGTCCTGATTAATTTGAATTGGTATATGAGGCTTTCCTACTTTTTATTGAATTACATTTCACCAGTGTAAAGGAAGAGCTGTGCTTGGAGGAAAGTACTCTTTATTAACAAGGATAGTTCTCAATTTGCTGTTGACCTTGATAATGTGGTGACTTTTACCTACTGTGTTTAGCTGCTAGTGATGAGTAATTTACTGTTCTTAATTCTTTTCTGTATGTTGTTTCCACTAAAATTATGGTTGTGTTTTCTTTTGGTTTCTTTGTCTCAGTTTCGTTTTTCTCTCTGTGAATTTAAACTATCTGTTCCCATAAGCCCATATAATTTGTCTGTAGCTAACGGAGGCAAATAAGTGATTAATAATGTCTAAGTTTGAATTAATTAACACATAGAAATTAATGAGGTCCCTTTTGTGGTTTAAAAGACAAAAATATAATCTGAAATTTGAGCTGCTTTTTTTTCCCTCAACATTATAATGATTAGAGGGAGAAGGGGAACATGTTGTTTTATCTGATGGAAAAAGTTGTTGATATAGTAAGGACACAGAGAGGGATAACTAGAGGAACCAGCATAACATGATAGCTAGAATATGTGAAAGATAAGGAAAGTCATCTATACAGAGTATCCATCTCTTTTTCCAAAGGCAAACTGATCCACTCAATGGTAGCCCATCTAGAAGCTGTGACAAGTTTAGCAGTTGATCCTAATGGCCTATACTTGATGTCTGGCAGTAAGTACATCAAATATGGATTATTTACTTGTTCTTATCATTTTCATGTTAATATAATTGTTCATTTCAATTTCCTTTCCTTTGTTATAGGTCATGACTGTTCAATACGTTTATGGAATCTAGAAAGTAAGACGTGTATACAAGAATTCACGGCTCATCGGAAAAAATTTGAAGAATCCATTCATGATGTAGCTTTCCACCCATCCAAATGCTATATAGCCAGTGCTGGAGCTGATGCCCTGGCTAAAGTCTTTGTATGATACTATGCATCATCTTCACCTTCTAGCTCTTTATAAATAATCAACTGCACAAAAAAAGATACAGAAGACCAGGGCAAGAATCAACTCATCCTGCCCTTTTGTTCTGCTGAAGGAGCACAGAGAACATTTGTTAAAGTACAGTTTTGCAATTCGTATACTGTTTTCTAAAATTAAGGTTTGTTCAGGTTGCTGCAAGCTCAGCTGAATCTTTGAGCCTGAAAACTGTTTCAAAATTTCCCCCAAAGATGCGCTTTTATTTCTGAAGTTGTTCTAATTCGCTAGGCAGGCCTGAGCGAAGACAGGTTTAGCTTGTCCCTGTTGAGTAAACAGGGCATGCTGTAAGGGATAATTCAAAGCTGGATGGCTGGGAAGGAATAGAAGAATGGAAACTTGGACCTACTTCTCCCCTGAGAAATATTATTTAAACACATTAGGTAATCAAAACATTAATCTTTACTATATCTGCTGTGCTAACCCTGTTGTGTATACTGACCAGACAGTGTTAAAATGAATTTTTAATTTAGCTCTCCTTCAGCTGCTTGCATAAAGCACGTGGTGAAGCATTTTACCTATTAGGGGGAAAAGATGCAATAACATGTTAAATATATTATTATTCAGAAATACTAAACAAATATTTACTTTGCAAGCAGATTTCTATATTGTATTACGGTTTTGAAAGTAGATTTGGTACCGTTGTAAAGTTTAGCTGTCAAGCGCTCACCATTATAAAGAATAGTTGATACAGTTTGCTTTTACTAAAGGATTAACTTATTCAGGTTTGAGATTCTGTTATTTTTAAGGGAAAACAGGGCATAGCTGTATAATAATTTCTATTTTAAAATTCACCTTATTCATGTGATATTTAATAGTACCAGAGCGATTATCTCATGTTGATGAAATCTTCCAGTGATTGAAAAAGATGGAAGTTATTTGCTAATACTCATTTGTCCATAGCCACAAACCATGCTTCAGATGATCTCTGCTCTCTCTCTTGACTCTCATATTCATGCTGACACCTATCAAAAATAGTTCTTAATTATTATGTTTTAATAGTCCAAAGAATGTGGTTAGCCTCAGGCAGCTGCTTTCAGAGTAGTTAAATAAAGCAAATGTACCCCATAATTCCTCTATTAGTATCTCTGAGAAGAAGAACCTCTTGGAAATCTGAGTGGAAGATTTCATGCCTTATGTTGGCAAAAAGGTCCTTTCTCTCTGCCCCTCCCCCATTGTTTAATTGGAATACACATATTAATGCATAGTGAATCAGTATTGTTCCTCAGGAAAACTATGTCTTAAGAGGCTGTGTTTCCCTGAGCACTTTACCTGTGACCCACCTGTGGTCTACTTTCGAGATTCCCACTACCCTACTATCTGGAACTAGTGCCCTATTATGCAGTTTCTTTCCCCAAACTTGTCATGTCTTCATACTTTTTTCTTATTGCCCCCAAATGACAGATCAATCCAGAGAGTAAAATAAATTATTAATGTTTAATTAAAATGTATATCCCATAGACTGTCAGTCTGTGTGTACACATACACACACACACCCATACCCATAAATATTTTAACCTATTAAAATAATTATTACATTTCAGCCAAGCACCATCATTCTTGCCTATAATTTCAGCAGTTTGGAAGACTAAGGCAGGAGAATTACAAGTTTGGGGCCATCCTCAGCAATTTAGTGAGATGCTGTCTTAAAATAAAAAAGGGTTGGGGATATCGCTCAGTGGTAAAATGCCCCTGGGTTTAATCCTCATTACCAAAATAATAATAATTCCTACATTTCTATCCCCATGTATTTCATTGTCATAACAATATTCTGATGTGTACATTCCTTAAAGCAGAAAACTTGTGGCAGTGTGGACAAATTGACAATATTCTTTAAGTTTCTGCTTATCAGCATCTAGAATTTTGTAATATATAGGCAAATTTTCATTAAAGTTATAAGACCCGTGCTATTTGCCTGATCGTTACATAGACATGATATAGTATTTTAATACAACTTATTTTTTCATCTTTGTGCTTTGGTTAACATGCAGGCCCAAGGGACTTCTTTTGTAATCAAGTGAATTGACCTAGATGAATGCTCATCTTTCCATGCAGATATAGAATTCCACATTGTGTTTAGTAAATTCCAGTGTTCACAGAATGAAGAAAAGGTGTTGCTAACTTAACATTCGTAGAATACTGGAAAATTCCAGCCAGGTGCCCTTATTTGATGTATTCATGATTGATGACTACAAAGCTATTGTTCCACCAGTTATTGCTTTAATTACCTTCCACGGTCTTGAGTGCCTGCTTTGCTTGTATCACTGAAATTCTGAAAACCAAGACACTTCTTGTTTTCATTTTATGCCTCATGGTTGAAGTTTTTCTTTCAGTGAAAATTAACCATGAATGTGCAAACTGTAATGCAAATAATGGATCTACTGGAAGCTCCTTAGGAAGCCAGTCCTGTGCCATTGGATACTGCACATAGAAAGAGATTCTTCTACACTAACATTGTAAAATCTCAGTTTAGAAATGAGCTAAGCTGTCTTCCAGTGAGATGGTAGCATATGCATGTATTTAACTTTTCCCTCCAGCTTATTGAAAATTCAGTAGAAATTCACAAAATGAACAAATTCAAGATTCACTCATTGAAATGCTTTCATAATGCTTGATTTGTAAATATTTTGGATGAAATGTATTGGAATAATATGAAAATCAGCAGGTGGTGTGGGTCCCCGCCTTATTTTCATATGCTGTGGATACATCTCTGGGAGCTTGCAGTACCCTTTTCAAAATTCGGCTGTCACATGGAGCTCATTTGCTGCTTAAACTGTAGACAAATGTTTAACATAAGTGATATAATAACCTTCAGTATTTTTCTATTGAACAAGTTTAGCAATTTTTGCCATTAAACAGATAATTAGTTATGCAAAGTTATTTAGCTTTTATAATCATTTTAGTTATGACTAAAAGGGGGAAATTGATCTGCATCACTGATAATGAACTTTGTGAAAAATTTTTTGTTTATCTGACTTTCATTCCTTCAGTATTCTTGCTATGAATTTGTTTTGGAGATAATGATGAAGATTTATTTGAAAATATCTAAAATGTATGTATATTTTATAAATATATATTATATATATTGTGTGAATATATATAATATATAGACTATATATATATATATAAATATAAACCATAGGTGCATTTTACTGTTTTGTATTTTCATTTTTGGAGGTAGTGTAACAGCAGATTGAGTGTTGTGCTATTTGCTTTTGCAGTATAATATATAGTTCTAAATGTTTAAATTACTGTATATTCTATATTCATTATAGGCTAGCATGCTTGTTTTAAAGACTGTCATTCTAGTTTATTAAAATCTGAATGTAAGAAAACCTGGCTATTCAAATGTGAATTGAAAAATATTCCATTCTTAGTACTGAACTATTTCCATTGAACATTCAGGCTTTTTAACAAAATATAAATCCTCAAGAAGGCAATAGTTAGAAAATGAGAGGTGCCTTTAAAATATATATATACAAATGCAGCCTTACAGTGAGGATGAATTGAGTTTGTGTAAGGGGTGGGGGTGGGGGGACAGTGAGAGAGAGTGTGTGTGTGTGTCAATCTGTGAAGGTCCTGATTTGTGACCATCGGTGTCTTTTTAATGTAATGCTCAACCTCAAAGACTTCAGGGGACATTTCATGCGCTGTCTTTGTGCTCTTCCGAGCACCATATATACTTTCCAAGAATTCTGAATGTGAATTCCTAGAAATTTCAGTAGAGAATAAATAGCTACTCTTTAATCATATTCAAGTTCAGGTAAAATAAATTTTTGGTTCACTAAAATCATGGGATCTCATTAACATTGTAATTTTTTAAAGGCTCACTGTTTTAGTACTTCATTTATTTCCCCTTACATAAAAGCATGTCATGAAATTCTTATGTGATGAAGATTCAACTAGTAAAAATTATTTTTAAACACCTGAACTAGTTAAAACTCCACCTGAGAATAGTCTTAAAGAATTTAAATGGCATCTCTCATATCTACCTCGTTGTTGTTGCTGCCATTTTAACTAAAGCAAATTTTTATGACATCTGAAGTGATAGTTAGATGCAATTTAAAAATCATGTTGGTGCTTTTCTCAGGCTTTATCGTTTAAGTTGTATTGTCACAAATTAGATTGAAAGGCTTAGAATCACTCTTAGTTTTCCTTTGAAAGAATGGGTTAAAACTAACCACCAGTGTTGTGAGTGGAGGTTATCTCTGGTTGGTGTATGTATGTGTGGTGTTTTCAACCAAAAGACAAATTGTTATTGAATTTACATGAAAAGAGAGTTCTAAATGTAATTTTATTCAGCTTCCTTTATTCTTTGAAAGCTGTTTCCAAACTATTAAGTACATAATCCTTCATTTTATTTACTCAGAAGTTGCCTCCAACTACTGTGTTACTTGTTTATCTATGTAATTGCAGTACTTTGAGTGTTTGACACTGGGATTCTGGTTGTACAAAAGTAGAAGCTGACTGAAATATGTATATTTTTGTGAAATGTATTAATTCCTAAAATCCATTTTTGGGGAAGGTCCAGAAATTAACATATCTGTGTTTAAATACAAAGAATAGGTCATAGTACATTATTTGAATCATTTTTATTTTTGCCACTAAAAGCTTTTAATAGGCCATATTTGTTTTTCAACCGGCTCTCCATATCAGTGTAAGGAGTTTCATGTTGAGAAAGTATTTAACAGATCCTTAACATCACTTTTTTTTTTTTTTTTTTTTTTTTTATTTTAAAAAAAAAAAAAAAGCAAATGTTAGACCTAAAAGAGACCCCTAGATTCCACTCATTTATTCTACCAGTATTCTTGAAGTGGTGTAGAGGGGTTGGAATTTTTGGATCTTTACTAGTCAAGTTTTAGATTTGATTTAACTGGGACCACAAACTTGTCATCCCTCTGATGCAAATTAGAAGGTTCATTTGAATTTAGATTAATGTCTGCCTGCATTTTTTAACAGGTTGTGAACCAGTGAGTGCCTTGTTAATGTAGAATGATTTTTCCCCCTGTTGAGTGTTAGCTCTCTTTGAAAATGTCTCAGAGAATGGTATTTTAATTGACTTGTAGAGAGCTGCTAAATTTGGTATTATCAGCCTCAGAAAGTGTCTATCACATACTCCCCTCCCTGCTTTCTCCTCATTGTTTGGCTGAAGTTGGCCTCTTGTGAGTAAACAAATACAACCCCCTTCTCCACACACTTTTTTCAATCCAGATTAGGAAGTATCCCCATACCCATCCCAACTACATGATCTAATTCCTGTTTTTAGGAGGAACCACTTCTTTGTAATACTAAGTCTACTGGTTATTTTGTCTTCTCAGCTTCAGTTTACTAGAGCTGATCTCGGGGTATCATCAGTTTCCTAAATAACCCTTGCTCTCCACACCTAAGCCCCCAACTGGTGAGCCCTGGGCTTGATTGTTTGATTTTCAGGTATTTTAAATTTTAGTTTAAGTATCAATTAATGTAAATTAATCCAAATGCTAATTTTTTGTGGTGCAAGACATTTCTTTTGTAAATTCAGGGTATGGATAAGCTAATGATGATATCCATTTTTGGTGGCTCTAAGTGTATTATTTGTTTTTAAATAAAGTGTACAAATATAGATAATGTGCTATAGGTGTCTCATGAATTGGAATATTTGTCAGATTTGAAATCCAGCTGTGACTTTACAGTCAGTTAAAATACTTTAATACCATCTAATTTGGGGTTTTTATTGGAGGGGTATTAGAAGGGGGCAGAGAAGTCAAAGAGTGTAAGACAAAATAAATATGAATCCAAAGTAATGAAACAGTCTTAATTATCAATTGCAAGAAAAATGGAGAAATTTATCATTATAGAGAATTTGGGCCTTTGGAAAGACAAATTATCACGTAAGATTGGTTCAGTGATAATTTGAAGGATACATGTATATTTAACAAATAGGTCTTGTATTTTTCAAGTGTTCAATAATTTTTAAATTATCCACATATATATGTAAATTTATTTATTTATTTATTTGGTTTGGTTTCTTAACAATCAAGACTTCCGTGCCCTCTGCCCCTTCAGATCATTACTATTTAAAAGCTTTGGTTGCCTAGAACTCAAATTGTCTTTGTTGTAGACTAGAGCCACAATACAATATGGAATCTAAAAGTTACCTCTTCTGGTGTCCTTGAAACTACCTACTCTACTTGGGTTCTGCATGTTGTTGCAGTAGCAAGTATTATATCTTTCAATACACACATTTTTCAGTAGTATTGGAAATGTCCTTTTTACTGAGAACTGAGACATTATTTGCTGGAGTAGTTTTGAAATAATCTAGCTCAGATGGTCAGGAGGACTCAAAATGTATTCATTAATTGATGGATGAACCCTTTGGGGCAGCCTAGGGTTAGAGCAGAAGTCTGACCTTTCTTGAGTTTCACAAGACCACTGAGTTTTTGAGGGGTCTCAGTATTGTCCTGGCACTTAATGTACTCCCAGAAACATCTGAAAGTCTGGCATACCCTTTAATACAAACTCCACAATCACAAAGCATCCTTCCATTTATTAACGTCTCAGTTCCAAGACTAGGACATTCAATTTTATATAAAGGAACACAGACATAGAGCTCTCAGATTCTAAAAATTGGAATGTATGTTTTCTGGAACAGAATTTTTTTTTTTCCCAGCATTGGTGATTGAATTCAGGGCCTTGTACATAGGCAAGCACTCTACCACTGAGCTACACCTCTAGCCCTCTGGGATAGAAACTTTGATTTTGTACATTATTTGTACTTGCAAAACCAAACAATCCAAAATGTGCCAAAGAGAAAATGACTCACTTTAAGTATCCCACAAAACTCTGCTCACCCTTAGTCCTAATTGATATTAGACTAAAAATGGCTTCAAGCTTGAAGAAGGATCAGGTTATTTGAGAGCAGAATCTGCAGTATCCTGCAATTTCATAGAAAATTCTGTAGTCCTTGGTGATTAGCCACCCACCTTACATGGGAGAGACTGGTCTAGATGCTAACTCCACATTGAGTTTTCCTATTTCTTGAGGAAGCTAATTAGCCCAGTAATGTAAAGAAGATCCCACAGACATGTTAGATAGCACTTGGAGTACTAGACGTAGTATTAATTCATGTGCCATAATTTTTTTTCTGCCCTCATAAGATCCAGTATATACCAAAGATAGGTAATAGAATCATCAAACTAAGGATAGTGGTAGGAAAATTCATCATTCACAAATAAGAATTCCAAAACTGAAAACTTTAAAAGTTTGCATGGAAAGCAAACTTACATTAATCATGACTTGTAGAAAAGCTTGTGGGTTTTATATAATGTGCTGAAATGTTAATTTATACTGACTTTCAACTATTCTTTCCTATGGAATTGAGACCAAGGCTGTAATTTTTTATACATAAACAAAGTTAACTTTTTTTAGAGCAGAAATCATTTCATCAGAAAGTTTATTTTGGGTGCTCAATAACTTGGGTGAAGGTGTGGAAATAAGTACTGCACTAAGCTGAAAAAGCAGCTAGCTCTGTGAACTGGGCCAGATTGTCTTCCATTTCTCCTTAAGTGGGCTGGAAAGATGATCAGTTTTGACCTCAAAAAGTGAACAGCTGCAATCCGGGTGCAGTAGTGCACGCCTGTAATCCCAGCAGCTCAGAAGGCTGAGGCAGGAGGATTGCAAGTTCAAAGCCAGCCTCACCAATGGCAAGGCACCATGCAACTCAGTGAGACTGTCTCTAAATAAAATACAAAATGGGGCTAGGGATGTGACTCAGTGCTTGAGTGCCCCTGAATTCAATCCCTGGCCCCTCTCGCCCCCCAAAAAAAAGTCTAAAAAAAATGAACAGCTCCAATTGTGACTTGTCATTGGTTCCTGTTACCTCAAAGATTTTTTTTTAAGCCAAAAAGTGTCCTAGAGTTCCCTAATAAAGGGTCAGGCAGCTTAGTATGTTGTTGCATCTTCACATGTTAGAATGAAAACCAGATATGTAAGAAATGTAGCCAAGTGATAATCTTAGGAGAAAATCACCAGGCATGGTGGCGCACACATGTAGTCCCAGCTACTCGAGCAGGTAGATCACAAGTTAGAGGCCAACCTTGGGCAACTTACCAAGTCCCTGTCTCAAAAAAAAAGAAAATGGGGATATTGTTCAGTGTAGATAGAGTTCGTGGGTTCAATCCTCAGATCCGGGGTGGGTTGGGGATCATTTTTAGAGACCAACTTCTGTTTTGAATGGTTTTAACTATGCTTTTAAAGGCATTTTTAAAATCTGCTTACATCTTTTTCTACACATTTTAGAGTAGACTTTTGATAATTTTACCTGGTGCATATTTACTTTTTTTTAGGGGAGGTATTGGAGATTGAACTCAGGGGCACTCGACCACTGAGCCACATGCTCAGCCCTATTTTGTGTTTGATTTAGAGACAGAGTCTCACTGAGTTGCTTAGCACCTTGCTTTTGCCAAGGCTGGCTTTGAACTTACTATCTTCCTGCCTGAGCCTCTCGAGCCCCTGGATTACAGGCATGTTGCACCGCACCAGACTACCTGGTGCATATTTTAGAATAAGGAAAATTCAGTAGTAGCACATATCTTTTGACAATTGTTTTTGAGTCCCCACCCCCACCCCTACCCCTACCCCCACCCCCAAAGCCCAGTATTCAACTGCCGTGGAAGAATGTGTGGGTGGCAAATGTTTGAGTATTTTGCTGAACCACTGTTTATGTGCTGGGTGCAGTGACATATGCCTGTAATCCCAGCCATTTGGGAGGTTTGAAGCAGAACCTCAAGTTCGAGGCCAGCCTCAGCAACTTGGAGAGACTCTATCTCAAAAAATAAAAAAGGGTGGGGAATATAGTTCAATGGTAGAGTGCCTGTAGTTACTATCCCCAGTACCACCAAAAAGCAAAATAATCCCAAGCCAATAAAAAATAAACCAGTGTTTTTGTGCACTGATTTGCAGGTCAAGTGGAGCCTTGTTCATTTGATACATGTTAAAATGAATGGAACATTATGTCATGTATTGTAAGAGCATGAACAATTTTACAATTAATAGTAGTGTCTTCAGCTAACAGCATAAGGTTAGGTTCTGCCAATTACTGTTTTGAAAGTACACAGATTAGGTGCTGGGATTGTGGCTCAGTGGTAGAGTGCTTGCCTCGCATGTGTGAGGCACTGGGTTCGATCCTCAGCACCACATAAAAATGAATAAATAAAGATATTGTGTCCATCTTAAAAAAAAAAAAAAAAGTACACAGATTAAACCAAAGCAGCATTTAATCTAATTCATTTCAGTGAAAACTTTGTTTTTCAATGAAATAGTACTTGCTTGATTTCTTTATCTCAGATCAGAAGAAATAAGGCTTTCTTCTAAATCTAAAGCATTCAGACTTTCATGTCTTTAAAAAAAATTAACATACAATAATTGTAGTCAGGTGTAATGGTGCACATCTATAATCACAGCAATTCCGAAGGCTGAGGCAGGATTGCAAGTTCAAGGGCAGCCTGGACTTAGACCCAGTCTCAAAAATAAAAGTTTAAAAAGGGCCAAGGATGTAGCTCAGAGGTAGAACACCCATAGGTTTGACACACCCCCCCCCAAAAAAAACCTACCTTTTTTAATTTAAAAAATTTTTAAAAATTACACACATAGTATACATTTATGAGGTATGTGATGTTTTAGTTTACACATATATTGGGTAATGATCAGCTCCGGGTGATTAGCCTATCTACCACTTTAAACTTACTTCTTAATGGTGAACACATTCCAAATCCTGTCTTCTATTTTGAGAGAGAGAGAGCATCGTTGTTAATCATATTCACCCTTCTAGAGTGCCATAGAACACCAGACCTTAGCCTCCTACTTAAATCTAACAGTGACCTGTTAGCTAACCTCATCTCCCCCCTACTCTCCCCAGATCTGGTACACTGTTCTACTCTTAACTTCTGTGAAATCAAGTTTTTTAGATTCCACATGGATGAGATCATGCAGTGTTTGTCTTTCCGTGCTGGACTTACCTCACTTAACTTAATGTTCTCCAGGTCCATCTATGCTGTTGCAAATAACAAGATTTCATATTTTTTGTGGTTGAATAATATCCCATTGTGCTGGTCAAATGTGGAGAAAGACTCTTTTATATACTGTTGGGATTGTAAATTAGTACAGCCATTATGGAAAACATTATGGAGGTTCTTCAGAAAACTAAAACAACTATATGATTCAGCAAACCCACCACTGGGTATATACCTGAAGGAAATGAAATCATCATGTTGAAGAGACACCTATACTCCCAAGGTCAGTCTTTTAAACAAGCAAGAAAATGAATTCCTTTATTTCTATAGATTTCTTACCTACTGATTACAGTTTGTTGTTTTTTCCCCCCAAGTTTACAAATAGACTTCTTTATCTTTAAAAACATCATGGCTCTCTGGAGGCAAAAATGATTTTACTTTTGAACTTGATTATAGATCCAGGCAATCTTGTGCCTTCAGTGTATACAAATTGATAAACAGCTTGCCTCTCCTGATAAATACAAGTTTGGTTTTGTGTGATTTTTAGAAATTATTTTGAGAGTACAGAGTGACAAGGAATATATGTTTATTTTATATATTATCGTTCAAAATCTTTGGATTTTTTTCCCCAAGGAATGGGGCACAAATGTTTTTTCGTTTTTGTTTTTGTTTTTTGGTACTCAGGGGTACTCGACCACTGAGCCACATCCCCAGCCCTATTTTGTGTTTTATGTAGAGATAGGGTCTCACTGACTTGCTTAGTGCCTCGCTGTTGCTGAGGCTGGCTTTGAACTCACGATTCTCCTGTCTCAGCCTCCCAAAGTGCTGGGATTATAGGCGTGAGCCACTGCACCTGCCTGGTAATGAGTATTTTGCTGAACGTCTTGATTCTCCTCCATCCTCAACCCAGATTTTGTATATTAGGTACTGCTCATTTGTCACCTAACAAAATAAAATGTTCACAATTGTTTGCTTCTGTATTTGTAAGTTCCTTTAGACAGAGACCATGTTTGTTTTTCTTCTATTCTCTCTCAGCCTTTTGCCTGTTGCCTTACCATGTGGAAAGAACTCAAATATTCATTGGTAAGTAATCAGAGAGCCTATCTATCCTAATCATCAAAAACAGAGAAAAATAATCCCTGCCAGTCCCTAGATAATGCTCACATGCATTTAGATCTGTGGATATGATCCTACTGATGCTTGACTGGGAAGGAATTTGGGCTTCACATCAGTGTAGCAGAATACCCAAGGCAACATTCTCATGTTGCACGCTTCCAGTGCTGCCCATCTGAGAACTGAATGGAGCATGTAGGAGAGAAGGGAGTGTCACTCAACCTTGTGAAAGGCATCCCTTCCTTCCCTGGTCCCCCTATATTTGAGTGCCCGCTTGTGCGCCAGACAATTCTAGGGGCTGGCAGTGACTCATGAACAGACAAAAGCCTTCACCTGATGTACCTTAACAGCCTGCTGGGAGAAATGATAAGTAAAATATATGGAATCTTAAGAAGGGTTGAAGAAAAAAATAAACTTGATGTTTCTCTGATAGTAGACGTGCTGGTGCTCCCAGCTACTCAGGAAGCTGAGACAGGAGTTTGAGGCAAATCTACACAACTTAGCAAGACCTTGTCAAAAATAAAGGGGGGGGGGCATGCACAAGACCCTGGGTTGGATCTCCAGCACCACAAAAAGTAAAAATAAAAAAAATAAAAAGGGGGTGGAGATGTAAACTACCATGAGAAACAGAGATAAACAAGGGAGAGGGAGCATCCTGGAAGGGAAAGGTTTTGTTATAGTTGTCCTTGCCTGTTCAGAAAAATATATTCAATGACACTTGTTGAAATGGCAAGGCAGCTTTTATTTGGGACTGTCATAGTTGGGAGCTCGTTCTGAAAGCACGATCCCTAATGTAGCAAGGTTCAGAAGTGGGGTTAACTCCAAGTGCCCCTGGGTTTCATCCCTAGTACTGCCAAAGGGGGGAAAAACATGATACAAATGAAAAGAGTAAGATGACTTAAATTGATAGTTAATTAAAAAATGACACAAAACAATAAATGAACTAAAGACATATAACAGCAAAATAAATCATCTCTCACCTTTACCCCTTCATTCCTCCCTAATATGTACCTTTCTACTTGTTCATACAAATATGTATACATCATTATTACATTAGGGGTTTTATCTGTCTTATTTTACATATTACTCTACAGCTTGCTTTTTAAAAAAAATTTAATGTGTGTCATGAGCACCTTATAAGTCTATGCATACATAAATTACTTCAATTTCTTAGCACATGCACACACAATTTTCTATAAGTAAAATGAAAATATTTTTAGTGGGTCATGTGCTATAAATAAATAGAATTATATATTCTCTGAATCTCACTTTTCTCCTTCAGCAATCTATGATGGAAATCCTTCTAAGTCTTACAGCTATTTTGTTCTTTTTAATGGTTGTATATTACTCTGTGGTGATGACAAACTATGATTTATCAAACCTCTTCCAGATTAATGGAAATTTCTTTTGTTACTATGTTTTTACTATTATAATAAGCATTCTTGTATATATATTTGTGATTGTGATGGTTTTAATTCTGTGGAGTATATTCCGTGGAGTAGAATGCTGGATTTAGGGATATGTATATTTAAAATTTTAAATTTATATTGATAGATTGTTTCCTAAAAAGGCTGGAATGATTTATATGTATCTCAATAATTGTGTAAAAATACTTTTTGCTTTATACCCACTGGCAATAGATGCCATACCATTAAAAAAAAAAAGAAAAAGAAAAAGAAAAAATCCTAAGCCTGGTGGATGTAGTGATTTCTCAGTATTATTTTAATTTCCATTTTTTTGGCTACCATAAATCTAGATATCTTTTCATGTTGATTGATCATTTGGATTGCCTCATGAATGAGTAGTGTTCTATTGTTTTCAGGCCCACAAATTTGGGCCTGAAAACAACCACCATTTATTTTCTCAAAATGCTGTAGGTTAGAACTTCAAATGGATTCCATTGGGCTCTCTGCCCAGGTCCCAGCAGGGCTTAAACAAAGTTATTTGCCAAGGGGGACTCTTACCTGAAAGCTTTGGGGAAGAATTCACTTCCAAGCTCCTTAAGGTTATAGGGTGGAGGTGGTTTTTATGTTGGCTGTCAATCAGCTCCTGGGATTATGCTCTGGTCCTTACACATGGTTCCTTCAGTTGTCAGAGTTAGGAAGGGTTTATCAAATGCTTCTTATACTTTGCTTTCTCTTCTACTACTAGCCAGAGAAAAAGCTTTGCTTTTTGAAAGGCATTTCTAATTTGGTTAGACACACCCAGATAATCTCTAGGTTAAGATTGACTTGTTAGTAACCTTAGATACATCTGCGGCTTCCATTTGCCCTGTAATGTAGCATCATCATGGGAGCCTTCTTAGACTTGCCTACCACAGATATTCATAGTTATACCTTTACATTTATTTCTCATTTTTATTTTAATTTTGTTCCTATTGTTTTGGTTTTTTGTTTTATTTAACTGGTTTTGTAAGAGCTTTTTTATATTATGTATGTTAAGCCTTCTCTTAGTTGCAAACATTCTCCAACTCTTGTCTATTAACCACTTTAACAGGTACCTTTGCCATATAGAGTTTATCTATTTGCATTTCTCTCTTAAGTGAACTGCATATTTCCATGTTTAAATTCACATTCTAAATTTTTAATTTTTTCATTTTTGTTAACACTTTGCCTGTTACACTTTTATTTATAAATACTCTTTTTGTTATATGTAAACCTTTCTCTTATTTGCTATTTTTTCTCCAACTCTACTTTTCTGTTGACCATATTTATGATACCTTTGCCATTCAAAACTTTATATTAGTATATAAGTGTGTTAATATTATTTTATATTGTGTAAGTATTTACAGTACTTGTAAACTCTTCAAGTATTCCGTATTAAGAAGTTCTCTACCCATGATTGTCATGTGTAGTCAACTAGAATGGATTCTATAATTTTTGATTTGGGGAGAATTTTTTGTTGTTGATTTTCTAACATTAAGTCTTTACTGCATTTTATTTTTCATGTTTGGAAAATGCAAGCAACAGATCTAATTTTTATTTTCTTCCAAGTGTGTTGCCAGTCCAGCACCCTTGTTAAATGAAACTCTTTTCCCAATAAAATGCTAACTTTGTCATATGTAAAATTTTCATATACAATGAGATTTTTTTTCTCAATATGCCTCACTTGGACTTCTCCTTTCGTATGGCAGTTTCATAATGGACTCAGTTACAGTGGTTTTATAATATGGCTTCATAATATGGTAAGACACAACTTTTTCATCTCACTCCCCTGATATGTTTTTGTAAAAAATTTTTGTTTTTTGGGGGTACTGGGATTGAACCAAGGGACACTGTACCACTGACCTACATCCCCAACTCTTTTTATTTTTTTATTTTGAGACTTGCTGAGAGTCTCACTAAATTGCTGAGGCTGACCTTGAATTTACAATCCTCCTGCCTCAGCCTCCCAAGTACCTGGAATTACAGGCCTGAGCTACCACGTCCAGTCCCTGCTGTTCTTTTTACTGCCTTTTTTGTCTGTTCTCACACATTTGAAACTTGTGATCTTTTAATCCAATTTTACCCAATCGGGTTAAAAGTACCTTAAGTTAATTTTGGAAAGTTTGACATGATATTGTTAACACATCTAAGAACATCTTACTTTGTTCAGTTCTTTTCAATATCTCAAAATAAAATTTGCATTTTCTTCATTTAAATTCTTTCTTATTAAATTTATTACTGTTCAGCAAGGCGCAGTGGCTCAATCCTGTAATCCCAGCACTTAGGGAGGCTGAGACAGGAGAATCGCGAGTTCAAAGCCAGCCTCAGCAATGGCGAGGCGCTAAGGAACTCAGTGAGACCCTGTCTCTACATAAAACACAAAATAGGGCTGGGGCTGGGGCTCAGTGGTCGAGTGCCCCTGAGTTCAATCTCCAGTACCAAAAAAAAAAAAAAAAATTATTACTGTTCACATTTTGGTCATTATTATGAGTGAATTTTTTCTCATTTCTATTTCTAAGAGCTTAGAACAAAGAGAAAACCTATTGTTTTTGTATATTTATATTCAACAAATTTATTATATGTGTTTACTAAATCTTATTAATTCTAGCAATTTTTTACTAGAGTCTCCTGGGAGTGTTAGAACTATAATTGTAACACTGACAAAAACAATTTTATCTTGTCTGTTCCAATGTTTGACATATTCTTTCCTTTTCTGAAATCTTAATTGTCTAGAAACTACAAACAAATGTTGAGTGATACTGGTGATAGGCATTCTTGTCAGTTACTGACCTTAGTTGAAATGCTTTGAGTATTTCATTATTTAGGATATTTGTGTTGCTCCTTGTTAAATAATCTTTATCTAATTTAAATCAGTTCTTTCCCATTTTGCCAAGATATTTTATTAGGAATGGCCACTGAATTTCATCGAATGAGTTCTCAGCATCTTTTGAGATGATCAAAACCAATGACTTGCTGAATTAGGTGTATAAATTCTGCCATTATAATACCCTTGCCTCCTTGGAATAAAGACTTTTTGTCATTAATGTGTTAGACTTTTCTTTAAAATCTGTATTCCAGTTACTGATCTTTTCTTTTTTATTTAGAACTTTAGATGCCTATCTATAAGTGATATTAATCTACGTTTTCTTCACTGGACTGTTTTATTAGGTATAAAAATTACACGGTTTGGCAAGGATGTGGGACAAGCCCCTAGAGGGCTCGTCCACTGCTGGTCAGAGTGTAAATTGATGCAAACATGTTCAAAAACCATTTGACAGAATCTACTAAAGCTGAAAATATTCATACCATGGGATATAGTAATTCTGCCCGTAGATGTATACCCAATAAAAGGCAAACATATGTTCACTAACGTGTGCTAGAATGTTTATAGCAACACTGCTTGTAATAGCCTCAATCCAAAAACTACCCAAAAGTCCATCAACTAGAATGAATACATTTTTGTGTATTCAATTTGAAATTTATACAGCAATGAAAATAAACGGTGAATACATGCAGTTTAGGGACAGATCTCACAAATGTTACGTCAAGCCTAAAAAGGCCAGATTTAAAATAGTACTACTGTATACTTTTTATTTATATAAAGCTTAAAAGTGGGCAAAACTAGTCTGTTCTGTTACAAATCAGAAAAGTAGCTATCTTTGGTGGCAGGGAAGGGGGCTGTGTCTGAAAAAGGGAGTGTAAAAGGCTTTCTGGAGTGCTGGTTGTGTTTGTCTCTGTTTACATCAGATTGTTTAGTTTATGAAAGTTCATCCAACTTTTACGTATACTTTATGTGTATCACACTTTAATTGAGCTTTTGGAAAGGTACACTTGTTTCATAAAACAAGTAGGGGAATCGGTAAATGGATGGAACTGGAGAATATCATGCTAACTAAAATAATCCAGTCCTCAAAAAACAAAGGTTAAGTGTTTTCTCTGATATGTGTATGCTAATCCACAACAAGGGAGGTAGGGGAGGGGAAAGATAGAAGTCCATTGGATTAGACAAAGGGGAATGAAGGTGAAGGAGAGGGGATGGGAATAGGAAGAACAATAGAATTAAATGGACATAATTTTGCTATCCTTGTATTTGAAGACATGACCAGGGTAACTGCATCATGTATAGTCACAAGAATAGGATCCTAATTAGAATAAGTTATATTCCATTGAATATATATTATGCCAAAATGCACTCTACTGTCATGTATATCTAAAAAGAACAAATAAAATTTTTTAAAAATTAAAGTTGGGTAACTTTTTCATCTTTTTCTGCAGTTTAGAGTTACTTAAAATGAAATTATCTGTTAAAAATTAGATGGAACTCGGCTTAGGAGTTTTTTTGGTTCTGAAGCCTTTTAAAAGGTGGAGTCTTTAATCACCTTTCCACTATCTTTGGTTCAGAATGTCCTGTTTTTGGATTAATTTTGATCATTTATATTTTGAAAGAAGAATTTTTTCTAGGTTTAGGTTTCTACTTTTTTCTACAGGACTGTGCTTGAAGCTCTTTCTGCATGTGGAATTATAATTTTTATTCTTTTATTTAAGAGTTGTCTATACATGTTTTTTATTTTTTGGTGTTCGGGGGTGCTTAACCACTGAGCCACATCCCTAGCCCTTTTTATATTTTTATTTTGAGACAGGGTCCCACTAAGTTCCTTTAGGCCTCACCATATTGCTGAGGCTGGCTTTGAACTTGGCAATCTTCTTGCCTTAGCCTCCTAAACTGCTGGGATTACAGGTCATGTGCCACCACACCTGGATATATGTTCTTCTTAATCCTCAGGGATTTAAGACTTTTCAAAAACAAATCAATTTTTTGAGATGTCTCATTTTAGTTTTCTGTAAATCTTTATAAAATTTAAGATTATATTTGAGACCAAGTATATTGTTACTTTTGTAAATGTTTTATGTACCTATTTGTTGTATGTGCATTTTTGATTCAAGAGATTTAAGCCTTTTTAAATATCAGTGAGATAGTTATTGATTTTGTTTTTTAGTTCTTCTATAGCCTTAGTCATTTTTTTCCCCTGAGAGCTGGCCAGTAATGAAAGAAATCTGTGAAAATATTTTTATCAAGCTTCCCTTACATTGCTAATAGCTCTTGCTTTATATATTTAGTTGTGTTGTTAGGCACATGCACATTTATTAGCCTTATAACTTCATTTATTGTACTTTTATCTTTATGCTTTTCAATTTATATTTCCTTATCTAATATATAACTCTATTTTCAACTGTTCCTTGTCCCTTTGTTTTAAGGGTGTTTCCTATAAGCTCCCCATTTCTAGGTTTTATTTTTTATCTGGTAGTTCCTTTCAGTAAGTGTATTCAGTGTGCACACTTATTTTTTTTTATTATGTTCATTTTTTGGTTTACTTAATTATTCTTTTATTTTTCAATCCCTTTCTTTCTCATGTTAATGTGGGTTTTGTGCTGTACTTTTCCAAAAATTATCTCCGCTTTCCTAGTCTTAGTAATCAAAGTGATATTTATCTGCTATTATATGAAGGAAAAGAATTATACTAATCCTTCACTGATCCCCCCCATCAACCCCCAAAATGCAGTTTCTAGCATACTTTGATGCCCCTTCACTCCCCAGAATAAATACGTAAAATTTTTTTTTAATGGTACTGATTAAACCCAAGGGCAATCTATCACTGAGCTACATCCCCAGACTTTTTTTTTTTTGATTCTGAGACAGGGTCTCATGAAGTTGCTTGGGGCCTTGCTAAGTTGCTGAAGCTGGCCTCTAACTTGTGATCTCCTTCCTCAGCCTCTCAAGCTGCTGGGATTACAGGTGTGCACCACGGTGCCCAGCTTCCAAAATAAATACAGAAGATACTTTTACTCTTCTTTCCTATCCTTTGCCTGCTTCTTGGATTTACTGATACAAATTTTTAAAGTGTCTTCTTGATCAGTATTCATTGCCTAGCATTTAGCTTGTGTATTTCCAGGTAGGCTATTCTCTTGATAAAGAACCATTTGTATCAGTAGTTCCTAAGAGGGCATTGTGGCCTTTCAGGTAGGATAGTTCTTTGCCACGTAGGACTGTCTTACGCATTTTGGTTTGCCTTTGTGTGTCTTGGGTATATCATAGTTTATTGCTCACCCTCTTTTTCCTCTGTTTTCTTTATCTTATTTGGTTCTCAGTGTTTTCCTTAGATGAGGTTATAAATTCTCTGAATCATTGATTGGCCACAATTCTTTTTTTCATCCCAATTAGTGATATCTTGGTTAGGCATAGTTATTTTGGAATGTCCACCATATTCTAGTTTCTAGTGTTACAGATGAAAAGTCTGAGGCTGACTAGAATTCTCCTGTGTGTCTCTTGTTCATTTTGTCTGGAAGTGGGTAGATCTTTTAAAAATTCTCTGGTCAAGGAATAATTTTTGATCCATGATTTGAGATCTTTCTTCCACATTTCGGCCACTACTACAAATCTCATGTATGACTTTCCCCCTTTGTTGTTCAAGTTTCAGGAAGTCCTTTTTGTTTTTGCTGTAATTGAATTGACTTACATGGTCCTAATTATTTTTCCAACTTCTCTATCATGTACACATTCTTTATCTTTGAAAACTTTTTCTAAGTATTCTGTTGTTTTTCTTCTCATGTGTGTTACTGTCTGTATTAGGCCTCTTAGCTTAGAACTATCTGTGGTGGCAGTTCCAAAAGTCGGGGAAGCACGGCCATCTCTGAGGGCCATTTGGGAGCATCTAGTTGTCTGCACCAGGAAGGCCATGGAGGAGGGCTTTTCCTGTCCTTGTCTCTCCAAGGTTTTCCTGCCTTAGAGAATGGAGGACTTAGTCGCTCTCTTTACCTTCTCAACCCCTTGGCAATTAGTAAGACTAGTCCCACTCAAGCTGACTCACTGTTGCTTGCTATTTGAATTACATCTGGCAAAGGCACCCTGCCTAAGTATGAAGTGTTTGTTCAGTGTTGTAATCAAGCCAAAGTTGTAACAAAGATGATGGCCACTGTGGGGCTCTGTGATCAGAAACAGTAAATAGTTCAAGCAAAAGAAGTATTAATTTTTCACACCCAATTCTCCACAGCCAGTTGAAGGATTTAGGAGGAGCAGGAATTTTCCCAGAATCCCATCTGAGAAATCCTGGGTTGGTCACTGAGAAAAGTGCTCAGCTTTACAATTTCCCTTGCAGGACGGACACTGGCTCTTTCTCTGCCCTGTCCTTAAATCTCATTGCTTTATCCAAGCAGCTCCTCCTCCTGCTCCTCCTCCTCCTTCCCCACCTCCCCCTCCTCCCCCTCCCTCCTCCTCTTCCATGCCATTGGGAAGAGTTTGCAAAGTATTTGGGATTTTGATATTATAGTCAGTGGACAGGTTTCTCATCAGTTTAAAACTCTTTGTAGGTACCATTGTAAAATGAATGACAATCTGGGTCGTGGAATGTAGCCACAGTGCCTATCCTATCCTCGATGTGTTTGGCCATTACTAAGACTAGACTCCTTTATCTCCAGTGTTCAGATGAACAGAGTGTTAGGTCGGATCAGGGTCCAAGATGTCCAATTAAAGGGACCGGTGAGGGCACTTGCAGTCAGCAGCTGCGAAAAGGAGCGGCTAGCCAGACGCTGACAGTCACTGTAGACACGCCTCCTGTCAATCAGCGGGTTTTCCTGACCTATCCAGGAAGGACTCTGGCCTTCTCTTCCTGCCCCCAAGCCCTCCCCTTCCTGACCGGGCCTTTCAAATTCTCCCTACACCGGAGCCCCAGGCCATTTCTCCTGGACGCACTCTGATGGGCAGGAGGATTCGGCCCCAGAGCGTGTATTTTCAATAAAGCCTTGCCCAGCGGCTTTAATTCATCTCCTTCTGGTCGTCTAGTCTTTACACAGAGTGCAGCCCTGCCAATGGAATTAGTCTGAAGTTTGAGAAAACCCAACAAATAATGGCCTTTTCAACGGATTCTTTTCATCACAAGAAGCCCAGAGGAAGGCAATTGTTGATATTGGTTCCACAGTTAATTGCGAAGGACCCAGGATTCATCTATATTCTCTGCCATCTTTAGAGTTTTTCATCTCTTGTTTGGTCTAAAGATGAGAGCTAGTCATTAATCCAAATTCAAGACAAAAGAGCAAGGGCAGTACTAATTAGAACTTTTCTCTCTCTCTCTCTCTTCTTCTTTTTTGGTTATGCTTAACCACTGAGCCACATCCCTAACCCTTTTTATTTTTTATTTTGCTCAAGTCCTCCCTAAATTGCTGAGGCTGGCCTTGAACTTGTGATCCTCCTGCCTCAGCTTCCCAAACCACTGGGATTATAGGCCTGTGCCACTGCACCTGGCAGAACTTTCCTCTTTTTGACAGTGCTGTGGACTGAATCACATTCCCACTCGCACAATTTTTATGTTGAAATTCTCATCCCTAATATAATTGTATGTAGCATGGGCCTTTGGGAGGTAAATGAAAAAACTATTTCTCTAGACACAAGACACTTCTGACACCAGATATTTCTTTTTTGCCCAAACACTTCTCCAATTCTCTGAGGACATTGGGTGTCTTATAATTTAATTCACTTCTGACACTGTCTACCTTGAGTCAGAAAGGCACTTTACTTACATCTGCCAGTTTATTATAAAGAATAGTCCTAGTCAGGCGTGATGCTGCCACCTGTAATCCCAGTGACTCTGCATGCTGAGGCAGGAGGATGGCAAGTTCAAGGCCAGCCTGGGCAACTTAGACCCTATCTCAAAATAAAAAAAAGGCTAAGAATGTAGCTTAGTGGAAAGAGCCCCTGAGTTCAGTCTCTAGTGCCAAAAAAAGAATAATACAACTGAAGAATAATGAAGTGAAAGAGGTAATAATGAAGTGAATAATAATAATAATAAATAAAAATAAATGAATAGGCAAGACATGGGGAGGTGGTGTGAAACTTCCATGTCCTGTGTGGCTTGAAGTATTCACCTACCAGAAGTGCTCTGAACCCCATCATTTAGGATATGTTTAATGGCAGTTCCATTATATAAGTGTGATGATTGAATCACTGGTGATTGTGCTCAGACTTTAGTTCCTCTTCTCACCCAGATTAGGGGTTGAGACTGAAAGTTCCCCCTCTGATCATGTGGTGTCCCCCTCTAGTAATCAGCCCCTATCCTCACGGAGTCACCTCATTAGCATAAACTTAGATGGGGCTGGAGAGGGCCTGTTGTGATTAAACATGCTGTTCTCACCCCTAGCACTCAGTAAATTCCAAGAATTTAAATGCTCTCTCTGCCAGGAACTGGGAGAGACAATCCAGTATGTTATTTCTTACTGTATTGCACTATCACAGAAGGTAATCTGGTATAGATAGGTTATGAGGATGAGGTCCTCATGATGGAATTAGTGATTTTAGAAGAGATACCTGAGAGCTTGTGTGCTCTCTTCTGTGTAATGCCTCCACCCTCCCCATGTCATGTGAGGATGCAGCATTTGAAAATCAGTGTAATTCACTACATGAACAAACTACAGTAGAAAAGGTACATACTTCTCTCATGTAGGAAAAGGAAGTATAATCCAGATATATGGTGTGAGTATTTTCATGATTGTGGTTCAGATAATCTCAACCATGAGAGTAGATGTCCCACAGTCACTCTAGGTGCTCAGAATACCAAGACAATGCAAGTTATTATCAGATTGACCTCATTTACCACCTCCCATGTAGAGTACTTATCAAGTTCTCTGGCACTAGGTGGTGTCCCGGCACCTGCTACAGGTTCTCTCGCTTCAGATGGATCACTTGCTTGCCTGATCTCAAATACTTCTTTGCTGATTATATGTGCCCTTCTCAAATGTGTTCTGGCAGGTTCTCCACACATGCTCCTGACAGTGGGTCAAAAAGAGTACTTGCACCTCCTCCCACACAGGAGAAAACGTAAGAGGTACTAGTGCTTCCCTAGATTGTGCTGGTAGTGGTCTGCTTTCAAAAACTAGGAAGATGTAATATGTTCCTTAAAAAAAATTTCTTTTTTAGTTGTACATGGGCATAATACTTTTATTTATTTTTATGTGGTGCTGAGGATTGAACCCAGTGCCTTGCACATGTGAGGCAAGTGCTCTACCACTGAACCACACAACCCCGCCCCTAATATGTTCTTCATTGAGGAAAGTGCAGGATTTCTTGCTTTGTTCAGGAAAGTTGTTTTTATCTCATCATTTGAGAAGTTTGAATGAATTAATGTTTTATAAACATATATTTCATTTCTATGCTTGAAAACTAAGAAACCTGTCTTCTAAAACAGTGTTTTCTTTAATTCCATATTTCTGACTTCACATTTTAGGCATCCTTTCATTCCACTCATTATTCAGAATTTATAAATTAGCCTTCATAACTTCATGTTTCTTGTTTTATAACTTTTTAGCTTATTGGTTTTCTGTGTTTTCATCTATGAGGAACAAACGTTAACTTCTTTTTTCAAAGTGTTGATGTAGAATTTTATTGTATTTACTGGTAAACTAAATTTGGCCTTAGGAAGCCACCATACATTCTTACATAATGAACTGCTACCTCACTTTGTATGTATACTAAATGAAAGCCTAACTTTCTTTTGTAACAAATGGCCGAGTCTCAGCCAAGCATAGCAGCTAAGCTCAGTCTATTACAACTGTTTAGAACACGTTCAAATAAGACCAATGCTGAGCAGTAACCAGTTAAGCTCTGTCTGTACCTCATTGCTGTTTTCTGTCCATAAATGTCTAACCACGTTACATCTCTGGGGTTTCTCTGAACCCATTCTGGTTCTGAGGGCTGTGTAGTTCTCAAATCATTCTTTGTTCAATTAAATTCTGCTAAATTTAATTTGTCAAAAGTATTCCTTTTAACATTCCTTAAATGATTTTCTTGAGATAGGCTTGAATTTGAATCTGAATTTAACAAATGTGTGACCCTGGAACAAGCTACTTAACCTCTTCTCTGAGTCTATTTTGTCCTTTATAAAACAGTGCTTTAGAATTGTCATTGTGGGATTTGGTTGGGATAATAGATGCGAAGGCAGCCAAGGTAATGCAAGTACAGGAAAACCCCTCAGAATGACCAGTTTCTCAATTCTGTTTTCCCTCATCCTGACCCCCTGACCTTGGGGCAGTTGTTAAAAGTGCCTAACCCTCAGCGAGAAACTTTACTATAGAGAATTCTGGACATGATGACCAAAAGCCACATAATACAAAGACCTCTTGGTTTAAGCTGTGAATGTTGCCAGGTGGTTTATTTAGAAGCCTCCTTAGAAAAGAAATCAAACTAAAGTAAAACTAATATTCTCCATCCCTAATATTTTCCAGAAAATAAAGAGGTCTGTTTGAAGAGTTTATAGGCAATGATATATTCAGGAAGAAAAGCAAAGAAAGCTGCCTTTTAATCCCCTGAGTGCACTTTTTCAGAATACTGCCTTGCTCTTTAGACCATGAGATGGGTAAATACCAACTATGAGAAATGACACTGCCCCATCCCTCTCCCATGGCAGACATGGACAGTCAATATTAGCACACCATTAAGAGCCCTGTCCTCAGAGTCTTTCTTCAATTGAAAGTCTTTCTTCAATTGTTCAGGTAGTCACCACTACTTGACCTACCCACATGAAAGCTATACATGATCTAACCAAAAGTTTCCAGGACACCAGCCCAGCATGGTGAAGGCAGCATAATTGCCAACAGTCGTAGATCAGAAGAGAGAATTCTTCAAAATGCACTTTGCTTCTCAGTTAAGAAAAAGTTCCCGACTCACTGGACAATCATTTGCAGCTGGGGTGGGTGAATGATACGCAGGATCAGGGGCATTCAGAAACTTCTTGGAGCTGGGCACAGTGACGCACACCTGTAATCCCAGCTACTTGAGAGGCTGAGGAAGGAGAATCACAAGTTTGAACTGAGCCTGGGCAACTTAGCAAGACCCTATTTCAAACAAAAACCTCCCAGGAGACAGTGTGGTATGGAAGATTTCCTAGGGTGTCTGAAAAAAACAGCTGCTGTCGTGTGGTCAAGTAGTCCCTATGAAACAGTGATTACTACCATGGCTAGGCAGGCTTGCCACTCTGCCACAGGGTTGGCAGGCCAGGACAGAGGGACCAAGTGGGTTCTAGCACAAGCAAGATGAGCACAGTGTCAGCTCCCTTGTGCCTCAGGACACAAAAACAGAAAAGAGCCAGGTTTTAGGCATTTGGCAGTAGAGGGGTACCCATTCTAGAGGGCGCAGAGCTCACTGTATAGCCTGCAGCTGTCTCCAAAGGAACAGCATGGTGTAAAGTCCCAGGCCTCACTAAAGCCACGGAGCTGAAAAGAAAGTGCTTGGTGGGTGTCTCCCATGAGATAGAAAGCTGGATCCAAGTGGCTGTGGCAAGTGGCTCCTCACAAACTGCCTCCTTTGCGTGTCCCTGAGATTATTTCAGGGCATTCCAGTGAGACTTGAGTCAGGCTGCAATTGGGCCTTGCTGGCATGGCCCAGGTGGAGGTGTATAGGATTGCAGAGGCCATTGCCCAACAGCTTCCATGCCACTGTGCTCTGTGGAAGGAATTGGGTGGGAAAAGTTTTAACCATGAAGCCTGGATTGGAGGGTGCCTCACAATCCCGAACTGGCTTGCACCCAAGGAAATTACCCTGAGATACAGTTAGAGTTTGGTCATGAAAAAATTCTCAGAATAGCTTATTTCAAGGGAATAGCCCCCTTGAAATTTGAAACAATGCATTAATTATCAAATTAATTTAAAATTATAATGGGGTTAAAACAATGCATTAATTTAAAATTGTAATGGGGTTCCACATTAGGGGTCATGTTTTTCCTTTTCATCCCCAAGCAGCCCAGAATATATGTAGTCTCTGCCACACATTCTGTGCGACACCATTTTTGAGAGCCTACCAGTGAGCGGACCCATGTTCATAGAGCTGGTGAGCAATTCTCAGGTAATGATCAGAGACATATAAAAAAGGACACAGGGAAAAAGATAACCAACAACTTCTAAGTAACTTTCCAGCCTTCCAAAATCTAGGAATCTGTGTTGCAGGGAAGGAAATAGAGGCATAGTAATAATATAGGCCCTATATAGGAGCTGAACAGGTGGTTCTCCACTGTGTGAAAAGATGGCAGCTAGTGGAAGAGAGAAACGAGGCCAATGGTAAAGTGGTGACCGGCAGGTGAACAGGAAGGAAAAGGCAGAGAGGGCAAGGTAGCTGTTCTGTAATGAAGGGAGTACCAACCCTGCAGTCAGGAAACCCAGGTTTATAGCCCAGCATTCCTTTCTACATGCTATGTAGGTAACTCCTCAACCTCTGTGTCTCACTGGCCTCCTCAGAAAGCAGGAAATACTAATTGAGGATGCAACGAATTAAGAACATACACATGGTGGACTCCCAGTGTTTTAGTCAGCTTTTTCACTGCTGTGATTAAAAGACTTAACAAGAGCAATTTTAGGAGGAAAAGTTTATTTTAGGGCTTATGGTTTCAGAAGTCAGTCCATAGATGGCTAACACTATAGCTCTGGGCCTGAGGTGAGGCAGAACATCATGGCAGAAGGGCATGGAGGAGGAAAGCAGCTCAAGACATTGCACCAGGAAGCAAAGAGAGGGCTCTGCTCAACAAGGACAAATTATATACCTCAAAGGCACACCCCCAGGCACCCGCCTCCTCCAGCCACATACTACCTGTCTTCAGGTATCACTCAGTTAATCCCTGTCAGAGGATTAATTCGCTGATGAGGTTAAGGCTGTCATAGCCCAATCATTTATTTCACCTCTAAGCCTTCTTGCATCGTCTCACACATGAGCTTCTGATGTACACCTCACATCCAAACCGTAACACCCAATTACGATTGATTGTCATGTAAGACAGTCTCTCCCAAAACAAGTAAGGAAGGATGGTTTTGAAACTCATTTTCTCATCAGCATGGATTTTGTGTATTTTCAGTGCCTAGGGTAAAGCTGTTAGTTCAGCTCATGGCACACTGGGGAGTCCTAACTGATGTTGATGGTTGGCATTGCTATTGTCACCAAAGTTTCCCTATGCCTCTCCTGGGTGTGGGTACACAGGAACAGAAACTACTCAGTGGTATTGGCTTGTCCTTACTAGCAAACTGTAAGACCAGGTGTTTTGGTGTTCTCTGAGGGATGCCCCCAATCTACTCGTGAACAAGGCTGAAGGCCCTGCCAGAATAGTCTTGGTTGCTGCCCAGGTGGGCAACTCCCCTTGAGGCTGCCATGGCTCGGTGACATTTACTTCCAGAAATCTGTGCTGAATGATCAGGATTAGAAATCTCCAGGACATGAGGTGGATTTTCCACTTAAGGAGAATGCCCCTCTCTCAAGGTAGAAACATGGACGTGGGTGTTCTAGGCCTTGCGCGTGGATCACAAAACTGGAAAGGTCCCTTGCAGTTTCCATGCTGCAGTTGTCCCCAGGTTCAATGAGCGTGTTTTTTAGGAGAAAATAAATTACACTGCCACTGTGCCCTTTAGAAAACTGTCTGCTCATTTATTTTGCTTGGTGCCTATCTTAGTCATGACCACAGTGGTTTGTAACCTTTTCGACTTTTCCCTGTTCCCTCTTTGGCTTTAAAATGCAGCACAAACCCTCCTATTGAGGTTGGAAAGAACTCCTTTCACCACAGTTCCAAGGAGAACTTGTAGAGTGTTAAAGTAATTGAAAAAAAATCAATACCATGATATCAGGATACAGGTTTACAGATGCCTTGGGGATGTCAGACCAACAACAATTACATTGATCTTGGGCCTTGTTTTGGCCTTTGAGAAATTTCAATGGCTTCCAAGCCCTGTGGGTTTATGTGTCCTGGCCGGTCATGTAAGGGCTCTTTGTGAGGAATCCAGATTCCATTTGCCATTAACCTGAGTACACTCTGCTCACCTCAAGCAAGCACTAGGCTGGGGGAGTTGCAGAAAGGAGCTATTCAGTGGGGGTTGTTTTTTAGCAGTCTCGGCTGCCAAGCCAACTACAGTATTTGCTTACTTGGGTAGCTCAGAGCCTACAGGCCCTGATTGTGTGAGGTGGCCAGGAGAAAGTTCAGCTCAATATTTTTCAATTATTTATTTATTTTTTAAAGAAGAAATCTGCCTTAAAACTGAGGTCTTTTGAACTTTGTTTTCTGTGTGGATGGTGATTTAAATAGAACATTTCTCTTCAGTTAGGTCTTTCTATGGAAACAGAAGTGAATCCCAGGAGCATCATGTCTACATCCCTGGCCAGTGGAACAGCTTTTCAATAGTCAATGGTGTGTAAAAAGCAACATCTTGCAAGGCCAAGAGAAGTGACAGGGCATCTTGGAGAGACAGTTCTTGGTTTTCTTACATAAAGCTTCTAAACAAAACAGAATGACTTTAGAACTAGAAGACCAACAACCAGCCGGCATTTGGTTTTCCAAACTTGGGCACTTGTGGACATGCATTTGTTGGGATTAAAGTTAACTTGATGCTTCAAGGAACTTCAAAAGCTTATTAATTGTAGATAATCAGGTAGGAGATGTGGGTGCTCCCACCCTATCAGCCACATGGACCTGGATTATCAGGTAGCCCTGCCGATGGCAGCTGCGTTGGGGGGCTGGTTCCTAAATTGAAGGAAGTTTCATCCTGTTTTTGTTCCAGAACTGTTCACAAACTTCCAAATAAAGATCATTCTGGAGAAGGGTAGAATAACAGCGTCATCTGGTCTCCTTTTCTGCTTCTGTTCTTCACCCCTGCTGTCTCCCTGGCTTGGAGTTCATGAGTTACTCCAGTTTCCTTCCAAAAATGCCCCCTTTGCTTGAGCTACTATGAATTGAGTTTATGGTACTTGCACTGGGAGAACCTTGAGTAACACAGCCTTCCATGGCCTGGTCCCTGCCTGTCTCTCCAGCTTGGCTTCTTGGTGCCCTGGCCTCGGGTTTCATGCTGTCAGTCATGCAGGATGCCATGCATGCTTCGTGCCTCCTCGCCTTTGCTCCCATCACTCTTCTACTGGGACGCGTTTTCCATTTTTCCTCACCTGAATGAACTGGGATCTTTTAAGAAAACCCAGCTCAGGAAACCTCCCCAAGCTTGCCTGTCATTTGTCACATTGGCGAAATGCTCTCCATGTTCCCATCTCTCAAGCTAGTCTGTAAGCTCAGGCAGGGATCAGGTCTCATTCATCTTTATATCACAGTGCTTGGCACATAATAGGCACTTAATAATTTTAGTTAAACAAAACTCAGCGAAGTAACAGCAAACAAGAATTTCCATTTCTGCAGGAGAAATGAGAGCAGGTGAAGAACAGAGTAGAAAGAGGATTCTGGCCCTAGAAAGACAGTGACTGTAACATAGTGTAAGGAACCTGAGAAGGACGGCGGAGAGGGGTGCACTCTGGATGGGATTAGGTTCTCTCCTCCTGCCACCATATCCTGCTTCTCTCTCCTAAAACATCTTTGCCTCTCATTCTACCATTGCCATTACATTAGGGGTGCCACTATCAGGTGACCTAAATTTAAAGTTGTCATTATCTGGACTCCAAGTTCTTGATAATGTATGTGGCTTGTATGCCTTAATGAGAAGGGACCAACGAGGTCTCTGGAGAATAGGTAGGTCAACAATCCTGTAGGCAGAGAGCTTAAATCTGTCTGGACAATTCAGACAAGGGTCTGAAGGTACTTCCATTAGTATGGAGACTTGGAGAACAAGTAGGAGTTTATCAAGATGATAGGGGAGATTGCTGTGTTCAGGAAACTGCAGGGACTGTGGACTAGAGATTAAAATCACCTTTAGGTGAGATGGAATGTCTGTCCAGGCAATCAGGGCAAATGATGGGGGAGAGTAGAGTTTACCCTGGACATTTCACAGGCTCTGTTCACTCTGTAAATTTAACTTCCACCGAGGGTGCGCTTTGTGGAACTATCCGCATTTGAAGTTGTCAAATTTACTAGTGAACTCCGTGGGTGGCCCCTTTGGTTATTTTCTGTGCCAGCCTTATAAGAAGCAAAGAGGGTGTGAATATGGACTCTGGAGAGAGATTGCCTATGCCTACTTTTCAGATCTTCCTTGTGCTGACTCAATGACCTTGAGCAAGTTACTTGACTTCTCCATGCCTCAGATATATAATCTAGAAAATGTGAATTAGAAGAGTTTCTCAGCAAATCGTAGGAGTGAGTTAACACAGGTGAAGCCTTAGAACAGTGTCCAGCCTGTGACACTCACTTCATAACTATAATTTTATTTCTTATGAGGTTGTTTGTAATTGCTAGTCATGCATTTTGTGCATAAGCCCATGATGATTATATGCCTTTAATTCTTCATTGTGGTTTCCTGGTGGGCTATGAATTAATTCCTCAATGGCATAAGATGAATAAATGCCTTTTTCCAAAGCAATTGAATTCACACTTTCAGATGTATTTCCTGCTTACTACATTTATATAGTGTAGTCTAAGGGGAGCTCTTCTCTTAGTATTTTGACTAGAAAACAACATTGTTCTCTGGAAATTCTTTATTTCTTTTCTTTTTTTTTTTTTTGGTACTGGGGATTGAACTCAGGGGCACTCAACCACTGAGCCACACCCCCAGCCTTATTTTGTGTTTTATGTAGAGACAGGGTCTCACTGAGTTGCTTAGCACCTCGCCATTGCTGAGGCTGGCTTTGAACTCACGATTCTGTCTCAGCCTCCCTAAGTGCTGGGATTACAGGCTTGAGCCACAGCGCCCAGCTTCTCTGGAAATTCTTTCTTGAGGATGAAACACCCTTGGACACAGGAAGATTGTCTTTTCTATAAACTCATGCAGGCCCTTGAGGCAGCTGTTGGGAAAGTTGTTTTATGAAAGTGTTGTCCTGTTCAAAAGGATTAAAAAGCCCCCCAAAACAAGAAATATCTGGACCTTGTCATTTTGGCCAGAAATTTTTAGCAGAGCTTTATTGCAAAACTTTCAGACTTGCTGGCACGGTGGCACATGCCTGTAATCCCAGTGACTTGGGAGGCTGAGTCAGGAGGATCACCAAGTTCAAGGATAGCTTGGATAATTAAGTGAGACCCTGTCTCAAAGTAAAGAAAAATAAAAAGGGCTAGGGATGTGACTCAGTGGTAAAGCATACCTGGGTTCAATCCCTAATACCCCAAACAAACAAACTTTGAGCCTTGGTTAAAAAAATTTTTTTTCCCCAAAACCCTAATTCCTGAGGAAAACCAAGTCCAGTGGAGTTTAGACATCACATGCACCCAGACAGTGGGTGATCTCTTTTTAGGATTCTTTTGCATGTTTCCCCCATTGTACATGTATCTCACATCTTGACAGATAAATCCTAGGCAGAAGCTGGAAGTAAAAAGGAAAGCTGAACCAGATTCCTCCCAGTTTATTATAATGCAAAGAATCAATAATAATATCTAGCTCTCAGCCAGGCACGGTAGCATGTGCCTGTAATCCCAGCAGCTCAGAAGGCTGAGGCAGGAGGATCGCTAGTTCAAAGACGGGGAGGCGAGGCGCTAAGCAACTCAGGGAGACCTTGTCTCAAAATACAAAACAGTGCTGGAGATGTGGCTTCTAAGAGTTCCTGGGGAACTCTTTTTTTTTGTACGCGGGATTGAACTCCGGAGTACTGGACCACTGAGCAACATTCCCAACCCTATTTTGTGTTTTATTTAGAGACAGGGTCTCACTGAGTTGCTTAGTGCCTCACCATTGCTAAGGCTGACTTTGAACTCACGATTCTCCTGTCTCAGCCTCCCAAAGTGCTGGGATTACAGGCATGTGCCACCGTGCCAGGCTCCTGGGAAACTCTTAAAACATGCCAGGCCAGGGATATAGCTCAGTTGGTGGAGTGCTTACCTTGCACGCACAAGGCCCTAGGTTCAATCCCTAGCACCACACAAAAACAAACAAAAAATGCCAATACTCGGGTTCCAGTCCCTCCCAGAGACCCAGATATCACTGGTATTGAGATACAACCTGAGAATTTTGGTAGCACCGCTTTCAAGCAGGATCTACTTGTTCCTTAAGGGCCAGTGTTCCAAAAATCAATGTGATGCAGGTATTCAGTGATCCAGACATTAGGAACAGACATTAGGAACAGCTGGACTGGTTCTCAGTACCAGTGGGTATGTTGTTACCTTGAGCTGGAAGAGCAGAGGGTGGCCTCCGCCACAGACCTCCCACCCCATTACACATGACAGTCAGAAAGAGCGCATGTAATCCTTTTCTACATTTAATTAAGCAACTCCTACACTGTCGTGACAAAATGAAACTTGTTGAAGGTTACAGAGTTCTAATGAGAAATAAAAAAAAAAAAATTCTCACCAAAGCTCCATTTAAGCCTATCATAAGTACTGCACTCTCTTCTGAACATGTATTTCGAAAACAACTGTCAAAATGTAAGTCCTCAGCACCCTAGAGAGGACACATCATTTTGGTTTAATCTACAAGTTGATGATCATATTTCCAGTGCCAGGTTCTAATGTCTGAGAACCACAACTGCAAAGTGCAGTAATGCCTTGTTTGCTCAAGCCCTCGCCGAGACTTGCCGCCCTGTGTGTGCCCCGGAAAGCACAGGGATCGTCCAAACGGCCAGTCAGTAAGGCAGCATTTGCCATGCTTCGCTGCTCTGAATTCAGTTCCGCGGCTGTGCGTTGAACTCTGTACAAATGTTCTGGATGATCCTGGGAACGGATTCGTACAGATTGTCAAACTCATCCACAAAGAAGGAGTGGTCCCTGGCGGGGTGAGTGGCAATGATCTCCAGCTCGTCCTGTGCAGCCCAGGCAACACCTATTGCATAGGTGATCACTCCTGTGGGGACAAAGATCACATGAAACAAATGTCCCCAAGAAAAAAGTGTTGCCTTTCTGCTGCTTTGTCAGCATAAAACCAAACCCCAAATCAGAAATGTGCCAAGCAAAAGGAAAGAACTCTTATGGAACTCTAGGCTCTAGAATTAAGACAAGGTTTGGCCATTCATTCATTTGTTCAATACATACTTTTGAACCTCCACTTTAGAGAGGAGGTAACAATCTTTAGAAGGGATAATGGGGAGACTGCCTGCTATGATAGTTCTTGATCTGGTTGGGGGCAGCTGGCTAGCAGGTGCTTGACCTTGCTCTACAAAATCTTATTTCTCTACCACCTTCAGGTTCGCCAGAGTGGATGAGCATGATGGCCATGAAACAGGGGGCAGAGCCTGGAAGTGGCCTTCCTGCCCCAGCACCTGCCCTGCAGCCCCCCTTCTATCAGTGGCCCATCTCATCTTCTAGGTGGCCCGTCCTGCTGATTAGCAGGCAACAGTGCCTCACATAGCTCTGGTCTAATGTTGCTTTCAATTGTCCATCATGCTGCATGTAAGCTGCCAGTCTCTTTTCTCACCTCTCCAGCTTCTTTTCTCTGAAGATGGTCTAGGTTAGGGGAAGCCAGCCGTGGGTTTTAAAATGCTGGCCAAGGGGCAATGGAAATAGATTTGCTTCAGAACTGAGCTTACACTGACCAAGCCCACGTTTCTGCTCAGAGACAGAAAGTCTATCCCCTAATATAGATTAGACAACAGTATTAGAATTGCAACTTTTCAGATTCTTAAAACCATCTTTGCACAGAACCTTCTACTGTCTATTTTGACAGACGGCCATCCAATCTGGACTTGGATTATCCTAGGAATGCAATGAAAAGATGTGCTAGAGAAAGCAGGAGAACCCTGGGCTTGTAGCCAAGAGCTGGCCCATCTGCCACTCACTTTGGGATTTGGAGCAGGTAGCTTATGACTCTTAAACCAACTCTGCTGACATGAGACCAAGGGAATTTGTGACCGCTGGCACAAAAAACGTCACCATCCCACCATTGTGAATGTGCTCTCACAGACCCTGCAAAGGGTAAGCCCCTGAAGACAACTTGGCCTGTATGCATTGTCTAGATACTTTGGTTTCTGGAAGCCAGAACTACCCAGTCATTAAGACTTGTCTTAGGAAGGATTTAAAGCAGCTTTCAAGAATACAAAAAAAATAAATCCTGCAAAATAACCCATACTAAAAGTAGGCACAGAAAAGTGAAAAATAATTGACCACTGCACTGAGTGAGTTCTGTACCCTAGCACTTAGGTAGAGGTCTCCAGTTCCACTGACCACTGGGTTTAGTTTGACCATTATTATTATTACTATTATTATTATCATCATTTGGGGATTCTCCAGGTTGTGATATTTTCATGCTATTTTTATGGCACTTTTCAGAACAGTGATTTTATGTATATATTTTCTCCAATTAAGCCATAAATGTGACTGATTTTCTGAATACAAAAGTACTCTGCTCATTGTTTGTGTTTTTGAATCTTCTCTTGACAACTTAGAAATTTTTGTATGGAAATATCTCTTTAAACATCTTGAATCAAAATTTCTTTGGGGTTTTCCTCCAAATCCCCAAGATCTAATTGGCAGTTGTTTATAAACATAGTACTACTTCTTTAAAAACATTATTATTCTTTAAAAGATACTAAGACAACTTGGTGTCTTCAACACAGTTAGGGATTCATAGAAAGTAATGTGTCAAGCCTTCGGATGTAGGAGGTAAAGGTAAGGGCTGCTGTCACCAGTCATCCACAGGCCTTGGGTTTCCAAAGACACTGGGTGAGTCCCTGGCTTCCCTTCTTTCTTCCCTCTTTGCTACTCAGAGGTGGTAGCAGTACTTGCTCCCCTGATGACATTTTTGAAAGTCACAAACAAAACCAAAGCACAGAAAAGCAGAACCTTCTATGCTGTCCAAGGACAGTGTCCCGGAGCCCCAGAGAGAAGCCTGGGCAGCCGGCTGAGCCAGGCCCCGCCTACCCTTCTGATGCGCGGCCATGGCTGGTATCCTCACGTCGTCGTAGGACCTGCCGTCAGTGATGAGGATCATCAGCTTCCTCTTGTTGGGCTTGGATTTCTTGAAGAGCTGCTCCAGCGCATAGTGGATGGCAGCGCCGGTGCTGGTGCCACCACTCCAGTACCCCACCCTCTTGATGGCGTTGAGGATGTCAGGCTTGGTGCTATACTGGTCGAACCCAAACTCCAGCCGCTGCTCGTACGTGTACTGCACGGCCCCGACGCGCGTGTCTGTGTCTGAAATCTCAAACTCCTTGCTGATGTTGGCCACAAACTGCAGGACCGTGCGGAAGTTGCCTGTCCCCACGCTGCTGGAGCCGTCGATGACGAAGCCGATGTCAGCTGAGTTTAAGCAGGTCTTGCTGCAGGCCAGGCGGTCGGTGTCGCACACCCGCTTCACCAGGGGCTGCACGGTCTTGGAGAGGCCCAGCCAGCTCTGCACGTTGAACAAGTAGAAGCCATTGGTTCTGCACACAGCCTGGAAGACAGAGGGGATGGGCACTCCCCAGGTCAGGGGCCAAGTCCCCCAACCTGGCACCGTTACCTTGGGCCTCCAGGTGAGTAAAGAAGCAAACGGACTCCTGTTTGCTGTGCTGGTCCTGGTTGTGTGCTCTCTCCCTCTTGGTTCCCCTGGGCTGGGCACTCCCTCAAAGACCTCCAGTAATCTCCCAACTCATTTCTGTCCTGGCTGCTGCCTCTCCCTTAGTGGGAAGCCTTTGTGCTAGGCCGATGCATGGGGAGATGCAAGTCACTGATTTCTGCTTCAGATTTATGCCTCTTCAGCTCAATTCATTTGTACTGGCAGCCCGCCATGACTGGCATTGGTGGGCACCAACACATGAGAGAATTAAAGAAAGCGTTTGTTCTGCTGGGGAAAACAGAGCACACGCAAGAAATGGCTGCAGGAATGTTTCCAGAGCAGCCTGCACCCAGTGGGAAGACTGGCCACATGGATCAGGGTTGCTCTAAGTGCTCTTGGAGAGATTCTCTTATTAAATCCCACCTCACTCTACAAGGGGAACTGTAAACCTCCATTGTTAGAGAACGAATGGAGGGCTTGCTGTAAGGGGACATCCCTGAGCTCCTGAAACTAGACCACCTATTTGTCTTCCTTCAAAACCCAAGCTCTGCCCTCCAGACAACCTTGCCTCTAGACAAAGGAATATTTAGTTTCTTGTGCCCAAGCTTGTTCCAGAAAAAATTCAAGTTAACTGCAAATAAACATTGAGCAAATGGGTGGGGTGTGCTCCTGGAAGTGACTGGGCTAGTGTTCCTAAGGTGGGGCGTTTCTTCCTTGCCCCTTCCTTTGGGGGTCACGGAGCATGTCCGACCTCATGACTATAGATGAATCTGTACAATTAAAAATTATTTGAAACAAGTAATTGCTTAAACCTTCCTAGGAAACACATCTTTTCCTTGATTTGCAAAAATCTGAATAAATCAGGTTACAAAACTTTTCATGCACAAGGTGGCACATGAGATGAGTGCTGGTAGCCAGCTGAGCCCATGGATGGAGAGGAAGGATTCCTATCAGATGGCCTGTGTGAGATCCTGGAAGGTACTGGCCAAGGACAGGAGGCCGCTGGCTGGAGCACAGAGCCTGTGTGGTGTCATGGCAGGAAGGCCAGGAAGGGGGTTTGTGACCACGCGTCAGAAGGCCTCAAGAACAAAGAGGGACAGTGAAGGATTTGGAGCAAGGGCCCCATGTTGGAGGAACTCTTTATAAGCACAAGTTGGGCTTCACTGTGAAATCTCTACATGGGAGACCCAGGAGAAAGGTAGACAGGTTGTTAAGTACTGACTTGAACTGGGGAGATGTTATTGGGCAAGGGAAAGAACAGAGAGACGAGGGATGTGGTGTGGGAGCTGGTGAGGAATTCTGGGATGGATGGGGCTGTTCGTGCAAAGTCCTGAGAAGGAGACAGTTTGAGTAGGTAAGATGATGATGAACTTGGTTTGCTGCATATAAGGTTCTGATAGGGCTTTAGAAAAGAGAAAAGTCACCAGATGTGGTGGCAAGTGCCTATAATCACAATGACTTGGGAGGCTGACGTAGGAGGATCACAAGTTGGAGGCCAGCCTCGGCAACTTAGCAAGAGACTATCTAAAAATAAAAAGGGCTGGGGATGTAGCTCAGTGGTAGAGGGCACCCCTGGGCTCAATCCTTAGTACAGGGGTGCACGGGGAGTCTTTCATCTGGGCAGAGATGACTGTAGAGCTGAAGAGATGAGGACTGAAGCTGTGTCCCTGGGGAGACTGGAGGGGGAAAGCCTTGTGAGAGAAGAGGGAGGACCAGGGACCAAGTCCCAAGAAAGTCCATGGTCAGGGTACATAATGGAAAAAAAGAAGAGAGTAAGTGAAATAATAGCTGCACAGTGCCAGGAAGTCAAGGGAGTGAATTTCAAGAAGCAAGTAGAGGTCAGCAGCTTGCGATGCTGCAGGAGGTTAAACCCTACTAGCTCTGAACACATATCATAGTAAAGTTGGAGAAGCATCAAGGACAAGTTTTGGCTTGGTGTGGTGGCACAGGCCTGAGATCCCAGCAACTCAGGAGGTTGAGGGAGGGATCACAAGTTCAAGGACAGCCTCTGCAACTTAGCAAGATTCTGTCTCAATCTTTTTTTTTTTTTTTTTTTGGTACCAGGAATTGAACTTAGAGGTGCTCGACCACTGAGCCACATCCCCAGCCCTATTTTGTGTTTTATGTAGAGACAGGGTCTCACTGAGTTGCTTAGCGCCTCGCCATTGCTGAGGCTGGCTTTGAACTCGTGATTCTCCTGTCTCAGCCTCCCAAAGTGCTGGGATTACAGGCATGTGCCACCTCTTCCAGCCTGTCTCAAATTAAAAATAAATAAATAAAAAGAGCTTGGGATGCATCTCAGTGGTAGAGCACCCTTAGGTTCAAACCCCAGGACCAAAAAATAAAAAATAAAAGACGAGCTGTCCAAGGCTGAGTGGCTCTCTTCCTCCCTCCTTCCCTCCTTTCTTGCCTCCTTCCCTTTCCTTCAGCTGGAGCCTTGTCTTTGAAGGAAAGTTTATATGGAGTCCCACTGTAAACCACCAAAGGTGGCTTTAATGGACTGGGATCAGGAGGCCTAGATCCCATCTGTCCTGCCCCCATCTCTGGCCAGGCATCTCCACAGAATCCAGAAGTAGCATTGGAAACATGACCTGCCTGAGCTGTCTCAACACCTTCCTTCTCTTGTTTATCGGATGGATTAATTTCTAGCATGTTTGTGTGAGAGTGCATGTGTGTGTGTGTGTGTGTGTGTGTGTTAGTGTGTATATACACATGTGCATGCTCATGTGTTTGTATGAAGTCTCCCTGGGCTGCCTGGTTGAGGTGCTGTGGGAGGAGCAAGGAAGAGTCTGCATGTGAGACCTCTGGAACACTGCTCCTGCCCTCTGTTCCCAAGCTGCTGGCCTTGAGGTGGGTGTGGGACTTTTCTGAGAGGGTGATTCCAGGTTCCCTCCTTGGAGACTCTACTCTCCAGATATGAGCTTCACACACATTTGATGGCTCAAGAAAACAGTCTTCATGGCATTGCAGCTTTTCAGAGTACAGGGAAGCTTGACTTTGAGTGACTCTCTGGCACTTACAAACCTTGTTGGCAAAGTTGGGCTCCATCACGTACTGCTTCTCATTTTCTCCAGCAGCTTCCATGGTGATGAAGAAAATGTTGATTCCTGATTCTCTTGCAAGTCTTGAAGCCTCCTCCACTTTGTCTGTGGGCCAGCCGTCCACCATCACTACGGCCACATTGGGAGCACCACCTCTGTTTCCATTGGCTTTGGAAAAGAAGGTCTTGGTCACAAAGGAGATGGCCCGGCCTGGAAGAAAGAGAGACTCATGCTTGAAGGGATCACACCCATGATAAATTCAGGAACTGGTCACAGCAGCACAAAGAGGTCCAGAAAAACACACTCATTCCCTCCCCAGTTTTTCTGTTTCATTTTTTGAACCACTTTACTTTTAGGTGTACAATTCATCGGTATTTGTGGGTGTACAATTTAGTGGCACTGGGCACATTCACAATACCATGCAATTGTCACATTGCTCTCTCAGTTTCATTTCAAGCCTTTAATTTCTAATTGATTGTTGCTTTGAAAATAAGTTGTAGGGACTAGCAAGTGGAAGGGAGAGACTTTCATGGAAACAAAGGGCCTCTTCTCTGCCTGGGTACCAGAATCACACTAAGCCCCTAAGCTGCCCCATGTTGTGTCCTAGAGCATAGGGTAGGAGGAGTTGACCTGGAGTGACGGTAGCCTTCTCTGGGCTTCCTAAAGCCTGGGTGAGCCTCGTGTTCCAGGAGCTGCTGGGCCTGCAGGGCTGTATTCTGTGGTCAGCAGTGTCTTTCCTCCAGTTCCAGGGCAGGGGCACAAGTCTAGCTGGCCAGGGAAGAGCCATACCGACCAGGAAGTGGGGTTGTAGCTCTTGCTATGCCAACTACTGACTGTGTGGCCCTGGGGAGGTCACTCACAGTCTCTGGGTCTAGACTTCCAGGCCAATGATCTGCTTCAGCTGAGTACGACAGTCGTGGGCATTCTGAAACCTCGACATGCCTTTCTCTAGTGTGTATTTCACACTGTGAAGGATCTCAGGACATTTTCAGAGTCAACTAAATGACAAACTGTCCCCCTTTTCCAGTAATTTCCCAGTCTCAGTGCTGAAAACCCAGGTTCCCCTGGGCAAACTGGGATGACTAGGCTCCCTTCCTGGGCTCTGTGGACCCAGTGTGTGTATGTGTGTGTGTGTGTGTGTGTGTGTGTGTAAGAGAGAGAGAGAGAGAGATGTATGTGTATACCCATATACCCATGCATCCTCTGAAATTATACACAGGATCTTATGTAGGAGCACTATCTGGATAGAAGGCCATATTCTTTTTGGAGATTCTCAAATGAGTCCCTAATAACATTTAACAACCACCTTTAGGTTTTGGGATGAATATTATTTCACTCAATGCTTTTCTAGTTTGGGCAGTATAATCTTACCTGTCAAATGAAAGCATCAAATGGTTACATACAATGTCCTGGAGAAGTGTCTTAGTGAACACATGTGAACTGGCTGCACACAACCTGGTTGTTAAGGAGAAACTTGGGCTGCTGAAAACTGCTTCCATGGCCAAGGGATCATTTTCATCAAGTCCTAAAGCCCTCAGTAGTCCTCTCTGGCTTAATAGTAGGCACATAAGGGAGCCAGAAGATCACTTTGACACCACTTAACCTTGAGTCTAGTTGAGCCCATAGTCAACCAGTGCTCCATGCACATTCCATCCACCTTGCAGTGGTTTTTTTTTTTTTTTTGGCACTAGGGATTGAACTCAGGGCTGCTTAACCACTGAGCCACATCCCCAGCCCTTCCTCTTTTGTATTTACTTAGAGACAGGGTCTTACTAAGTTGCTTAGGGACTCACTAAATTGCTGAGGCTGGCTTTGAACTCTTGATCCTCCTGTCTCAGCCTCCAGAGCTGCTGGGATTGCAGGAGTGCGCTACCTTGCCTGGCTTGTAGTAGGTCTTGAAACCAGAGACTAGACATCTGAAAACTACATTGTCCATATTCTCTTGCATTTAGATTTCCAGCTTTTAAAAGTTTCACAAATTGACGCATTTACATGAGATTTAGAAGATGAAAGTAGGCAGAGGCTGTACTTTCCTTTCAGCTGTTTCTGCTGAACAGAATCTGTAGAGTATTTGACTTCTCTTGGAGCACCTTTGGCAGAGATGCTTGTGTTGGTTGCTAGGTTTGATGGGGTTAGGTAGTAGGATGCAGAACAGCCCTTCTGTGGGTAAGAATGGAGCAGGGAGGACTTGGTTCTGGAGTTGGCAGCTGTAGAAGAAGCTTCCTGGCTGACGCAGGTTCCCGAAGAGGCTGTGGTGGCAGAATTCAGAGAGTTGTTTCTGGATCTTGGAAGAGATAGCAGCTCCCTTGGAAGCCCTGTTTCCAAAAGAAGCCTACAGTCTGCCTCTTCAGCCCTTTCTATAATTCTCATCATTTTTAATGCTCTGAAATAAATCACTTTATACCTGAATCAGCTGGACGAATTCTGTCCTCTGAACCCAAACCCTGAATTAAAGGAAGAGTTCAAACCTGTCATCCACTGAAAAAGGAATGCTGATTAGGTTAAAACACCTTTCTGATTTGCTCAGGAAAGTTAGTTGCCTTCTGAAATTTTTCTCCAGTGGAATTTTGCTAATGGAAGGATTCAGTTTTAAAGTGATCAGCTTCATCACGTTTGCAATAAAGATGCTTTGGAATTTGGGGCATGGAGAGCAGCAGCTTGGCCAGTGAATATTTAACATTGTCTAAAGGTGAAAGGCTCTGTATTTGCTAGATTCTAATGTTTGGTGGCTACAATAATGTCCTCTGAAGGTTGGGGGAGGGAACTAATTAATCAGGTTTACTGTAACTCTAAAAACGCTCCCTCAAGGATAGTTTCTCCTTGCCAAGCAAATGTGGGTCACATCTCCATTCGTTTGGATTTTGATGGTATGAATAGGTTCCCTGAGAAGCAGATAATCAGCCTTCCTAAAGTCCCCAAAGCCAGGCTACCATTTATACATTAATAACACATTGGCATGGGCTCTTTCACAGTCTGAGAATGGTTCATGTGCAAATGTGAAACTGTCATGCTATTTCCTAAGTCCCAGTCACCTGTGGGCGAAATGATAAAATGGAGTTTCTGAACCTGCTGTACATAAGATTAGATCTTCTGGTTCCCCCACCGAAGACTCAGACATCGCAGAAGATTCATCTTAACATAGAGGACAAGTCTCTTTTTTGCAGAGTCATTGCTATAACAGTAGCTGATAGGAGCAAGACTCCCAAGGAGCACTGAGCTGCTTCCTAATGGAATTGGTGGTGGAATTTAATGTTAAATGTTGTGGCAACTTGGAGGCCAACCAGAAAATAGTCACAACAGCTGTCCTGCTTGTCCTGAAGAGTGTTGGCACCTTGAGGAACCAAGTCAGCTGGAACTAGGTGGCACATGTGTTTTGATCATTCTTGCCACCTGAATCCATTATAATACTTCAGCAAAGATACAGATGTTATGTGAGTCATTTTTTTGATGGATTCTTTCTTTTCCTCCTTCAATATAGAATGTTAGAAGACAAGCACGTAGAGAGAGAACCATGGTAACAAGATAGGATTATCTGAAGCTGGGTCACATACCTACATTAGAAAGCCCTCCTCTCAGGGTAATTTTCTCAATAGCTGTCTTCAGGTCTCGAGAATTCATGTGAGTTTTGAGGTTAAACTGGGTAGCAGGGTTGTCACTGAAGAGTTAGAACAAAAAAAAATAAAAATTAGCTCAAAAGTTATTACTGTCAAGAAAGGTAGAAACCATAGTTAATTCTTTCACATACAAAAAGAAGCCGTTTCAAAGCCTTAAACTGTGGTTCATCAAATGTTCCACTGTGGATAGAGTAATGGGAAGACAGGAAGGCTGGGATCCTCCACAGGGTATGGAGAGACACAGGCTATTTCAGGACTGTGATCCACTGTGTTGGGTGTGCAATCTGTGTAGTCACACGGGGCCCACACTTGGTTTATGGCTTTGCTACCACCATCTTGGGATTCTTAACAATTTTGGAAAAGGGACCTGCAAACGATGAGACTATTTTGGGCTGTAGGTTGGTTACTAAGTCCTCAAGGGTGGGGGGCATGGAGACTTTCTTTTTATTTTCTTTGGTGGCACTTGGGATTGAACTCAGGGCTTCCTACATGCTAGGCAAGAGCTTTACCACTGAGCTATACTCTCAACCAAGGAGGAGACTTTTCAAAGCATCTTTTCCAAGAACCCCAGAAGTAGATCAATGAGAAGCTGCTTTGGGCAGCAGCTTCAGATGAGAATCACAAGGTGGCTGACAGTGGATTTCTATTGAGTTCTTGGGGACCCAGATAGACAATGCAGTCACCAGGGAACCAGTCAAACAGGACCTAAGAGAGAAGAGACATTCTCTGCTTCTTTCCCACCCTTCTTTATCCCTCTTTTCTAATCTTCTTAGGTATCTCAGGATGATCTGAGTTATTTCCATAAGGTGTGCTAATCAAAATGGCAGGTGAGGTAAAACTGGGGTGGGGAGGTGGGAAGCCACCTTCAGGGAAGACAGGAAATTTAAAACAAGTTCAACCAAGGTGGGGCCTTGGAGCAACTCCCAACCAGATGAAGTCCCCACCAGATGAAGTCCCCACCAGATGAAAACTAAGTTCTGTGGTTAGGATTAAATGAAAACAAGCAACAACAAAGCAATCAGGAATTGGGGAATTGTGGGCCTCTGGGCTGAGCATCAAGTGTTCTGATCTGAGGATGTAGGTATAAAGTCAGGGGGGAGGAGACACGCATGAGGAGCACTGTGGCTTCCACTGTCACATTCTTCCCTCCAGGTCCCTGGGCGTAGAGTTTACACTGTTATAGAGCAATCCAGTGATGACGTCTGGACCGACCTCCCAGCCACCAGGCTCAAACCATTTCTTTTCTTTTTTTTGGTACCAGGGATTGAACTCAGGGGCACTCGACCACTGAGCCACATCCCCAGACCTATTTTGTGTTTTATGTAGAGACAGGGTCTCACTGAGTTGCTTAGCACCTCACCGTTGCCGAGGCTGGCTTTGAACTCACAATCCTCCTGCCTCAGCCTCCCAAAGTGCTGGGATTACAGGCGTGTGCCACCACTCCTGGCTTTATAGTAACAGAAAAACCAGACTAATACACTCCCATTGTTGGGCTTCACATTTTGGCTTTCAAAACATCCACGATTTGGTTCTAACTTATGGTGATGTTCCTCTCTCTTTTTCTCTCTCTCCCCTCTTCCTCTTTTCCAGGATATCCTATATTCTAGTCAAAATGCCAAAATGAACTGCTCACTCTTTCCTGTGGTCTATACACAAAGCCTTGGGTGTTTTCTGTCTTTTGGTCTTTTTTTGTTTTGTTTTGTGGTACCAGGGACGGCACCTAGGGGGGCTTTGCCACTGAGGCTGGCTTTGAACTTGCGATCCTTCCGCTTCAGCCTCCAGAGTGGCTGAGATTACAGGCGTGCACCATTACACCCAGCAAGCCTTGTCATTCCTTGTGGTTATGTCTTTCAGTCACCACAAGCACTGGCTTAGGGGACAGTGAGGCGTTCCCTAAAGGAAGCACAGGGTTTGGTTCCTGTGCGTCTCCGGTCACAGCGGTGTCATCAACAGATCATCAACCCTTGTTTTACGTGTGTTTGTCTTTGAAGATACTGAAAGTTAGTATTTCTTAGAAATTAATTCTATTTTTTAAAATAATACTACATTAGCTGAGAAGGGTTTAATATTTTTCTTGACCTTGGATAATGTGACTCTAATGTCTTTGGTTTTCAGCCTCGAAACAGTGCTGTCTACGAGGCTTTGTTTGTTGGTTTGCTTTTAAGTCAGTTGTCACATAATGAATCCCTCTTTGGTCTCTTTTCCATCTTTTCCATAGTTTCGCCATACCCTGTAGATGTTTCTTAAGCATTTTCTGGAGCGGACTCACAGATCAGCAAATTTCCTCTCCTGTTGCTGAATATATCAAATTATTGATTGATTAACACTGAGCTCACAACCAATGGCATTATACCCCATGCCTGAGAGAAGTTCATCTAACATTCATTATTTTCTCTGGAAGCCACAGCACAGCTTTCTTGTGCTCACAACACTAGATGCCATTTCAGCACTACATTTGGGGGGCATTTTTTTTATTATTATGTTTTGTACTGAGGGTTGAAACCAGGGGCATTTTACGACTAAGTTACATCCCTAGTCCTTTTTATTTTTAATTTTGAAACAGGGTCTAAGTTGCTGAGGGTCTTGCTAAATTGCCCAGGCTGGCCTTGAACTTGTGATCCTCCTGCCTCAGCCTCCAGAGTTGCTGAGATTACAGACATGAGCCACTGTGCCCAGCTTTAGGAATATTTTAAATAGTAAAGTCATGAAAGCAAAACCCAAAAATGAAAAAAAAAAAAAAAAAAAAAAGACACTTGAGTGAGAAAAGGAAGGCAGGCTGTAACCTCGTTTGACCATGGATGGAAATAGGTGACTCAAAAATTATCTCTTGGCAAATAAGTGGATGCCCAAGTCTTGGAGAGGGACTGTAACCTAGTTGAGAAAAGGTGCTCCTCCTGGCTTCTGATCCCTAGTGTTTAGCATGTAGAAAGAGAGCTCCAATGTCCTCTCTCTCTCTCTCTCTCTCTCTCTCGTTACCCAGGTGTGCTTAACCACTGAGCCACATCCCCAGTCCTTTTTTATATTTTATTTAGATACAGGGTCTTACTGAGTTGCTTGGGGCCTTGCTAAATTGTTGAGACTGACTTTGAATTTGCAATCCTCCTGCCTCAGCCTCCTGAGCTGCTGGATTATAGGTGTGTGCTACCTCAGTGGGCTCAAATGTCCTCTCTTAGCTCATCTCTAGTGCAGCTGAACACTCTGCCTCCAAGCTCCACATTGATCACGCTTTCCTTTGATTACATCATGGATGTAGAGAAATCCATCCTCAGAGGTGTATAGTTGAGCTATTCATAACCTAACAAATAGGTGCTTTAATTTTATTTAATGCCATCCCCCCCCCAAATTCGCCCCACTAGACCATAAAGTCCTAAAAAACAGAATCTCTATCACATTTATTTATTTATTTTAGTGGATTGAAAAGTTGGATCAGGGGACCTCTGAAATCCTTTCCAATTACTAAATTGATGATCGTTGTTATTATTAGTGGCAAAGCTCTGGCGCTTATCCACCAAGGGTCTTACAGGTGGAGGTAATCCAACCACTTAGATGAATATTACATCAATATTCCCTGCAAATGGCATAGTGTTCAGTACATGGCAAACATTTAATAAATCTTTGTAAAAGTGACTCTAATTAAATCACAGGAATGAATGATGAACTGTTCATTTGTAGCCTGTGGCAGCTCTCAGGACCAGAGCACATGAATACATGGGTGTACTTATTGTTCAGTATGTATAGGTGGTGGCCTGCCAGCATAGATTCTTTTCAGATGGAGACTGCTATAGGTTGGGAATGGTTTATCTTCTAGAAGTTCATGCGCTGGAGGCTTGGTTTCCAGTGTGGCGGTGCTGAAGTGGTGGAATCATTAAGAGATGGGGCCTGGTAGGAAGTGATAGGTCATAGGGGTACCACCCTCGAAAGGCATCAGCACTAGTCTATGGGACTGGATTGTTTTCTGTGAGAATGGGTTGTTAGAAGGAATCCATTCTGGCTCCTCCACTGAATTCTTCTACAAGTCTTTCCCATGCACTTCTGCTACAGTCTCAGAAGGCTTTGCCATTCTGATACCATGAAACCCTCACCAGAGCTGAGCAGAAGCTGCTGCCGTGCTCTCTCACCACCACTTCAAGCTAAATAAAGCTCTTTTCTTTCTAGAGTACCCAGCCTTAGGTATTTTGTTATAGCAACCAAAGAGAATAAGACAGAAACTACTTTAAAAGTTCAAAGAGGAATGCCACTATTGTATGTAAGCAAACTTTGAATTTTATTACAAGTTCTCATGAAAGGAAAACACATTTTTCCTTTCAGCAATATTAAAGATTTTCTTTAAAAACATGTGAAGAAAATAAAAAGGTTGATAGCTCAAAGAGAAAATGTGAAATTGTTCTATGTTTGGAAGAAGAACTGTGGTTAATGAAGAGAAGTTAAAGAGAGCCAGAAGTTGGCGTGCACAGAAAGGGATAATCTGTACAATAAGAAATGGCTACCTGGCATGAGGTACAGGGGTATGCACCTGTAATCCCAGCAGCTCGGGAGGCTGAGGTAGGAGGATCGTGAGTTCAAAGCCAGCCTTAGCAACAGTGAGGCGCTATGCAACTCAGTGAGATCCTGTCTCTAAATAAAATACAAAATAGGGCTGTGGATGTGGCTCAGTGTCGAGTGCCCCTGAGTTTAATCCCTGGCACTCCAAGAAAGAAAGAAAGGAAGGAAGGAAGGAAGGAAGGAAGAAAGAAAGGAAGGAAGGAAGGAAGGAAGGAAGGAAGGAAGGAAGGAAAGAAAGAAAGAAAAAAAGAAAGAAAGAAAGAGCTACCTGGCAAGGGCTTAAGAAGCAAGAACACATGGTAGAGGTGGGCACAGGTATTATCTTAGGAGGGCTTAGCAAGAGGAGGCAGAGAAGTGGGTGAGATCATCAGTGTTTCCAGACCTCCCTGATGACAGCACTCACCAGGGGCACTTGGCAAAACTATGGAGGTTTCCAAGCTTCTCTTGGAAGAAATTCAATTATTTCTCATATCGGGAAAGTTCAGAAGTCCTGGATTCTAATAAGCCTCTGAGACTCTGTCAATCCTAATACTGTCATTCTGTCAAAGTCCCAGAGTCTACTGATTTGTCCTGTAACACTTTCAGTCATATGCAGTGACCTCGCAAAAGAATTTTTATACCAATAGAGAAATATTAACTAACCTTATTTGCTCCAGCAAGAATCTTTCAAAACTGTTTCTTCCAATAAAGGCTTACCTTAAGGTTACAATCAAATAATCAACATGTAGCCATTTAATTTTTATTCCTAGCTAAAATGTGGTGATGTATTGACTTAGTCAACGAGGTAAGCATGTTTGTGAGATCAGGAAGATGTTCCAGGGGACATTCTGGTGGCTGAGAGTGGGTGTAGACTTGTCCAGCTTAGGTGCAGTGGCCTGGGCCAGCCTGCTCTGGGACTTTGTGCACCTAGTACTTATGAATGGGCACTGGCATTCTGCACATTTCCTAGCATGAAGAAAGGGGAGCCGGGTCTTATAATTATGTTTAATTTTTAGATGAGGTTTTTTGTAAAGTAGTGGCAGTGTTTCCACCCATATACCAAGAAGAATAGAAAATTAACCTGCATTAACACCTTCCTGCTGGAGGAGATGTGGAAGTCCCTTCTGAACCAATTGGCTTGCCAGCTGCTAATCTGTAACCACATAACAGGGCTTCCCCAGGTGAGTGCAGGAATGTGTTAGCAACAGAGCCTTCCAAGCTCAGATGTGCATCAGATCACCTGGGGATCTTGTTAAAATGTAGATTTTGCTGCTGTAGGGCCACAGTGAGGTCTGAGGTTGTGTATTTCTAACAACCTCCCAGATGATATTGTGAGTCACATTTTGAGTAGCAATGTCTTAGTGGATGCTTTAAGAATCACAAAATCAGCCGTGGGGCTGCCAGTAATATGAAGAAGGGAGGAGAATAAAATATGAAGTCTAGAGAAGGCAAGAGAAAGACAGGAGGAAGGGAAATGGCGTTCCTGCAGCCGTTAGGTCAACTGGGGGCAGGTGAGAGGGATCAGGGTCATGGGATTCATCAGAAGACAGCACAGATCTATGAGAATATTCTCGCCTTCACTCTATGGTTACACAATAGAATCATCTGGGGAGCTCTAAGAAATAGTGATGCCTAAGCTCCACACGCAGAAATTCTGATTTTATTGATCTGAGGTTTGATTTGGGCATTGGGATTTTTAAGAACTCCTCAGGTAGTTCTAATGGGCATCAGGGGGATGATCTCAGGGGGGATGCTGGATAAGCCCAAAAAAATGTGTGATGGGAATTCAAGGGGAATTGCTGGTGGAAGTCAAGTGCAGTCATTTGGATGTACCTCCAGAGAACTGTATGGGAAGGATTTGAAAAGCCCAAGATTTGTGTGCATGTTGTATTTACAGATTAGCAGGCTCTGAGACTCTGCTTTCCTGAGGATTACGTTTTCTCAGGCTCACTGGGCTTGCCTGCCTATCTAGAAGAGAGGAAAGAAGTGGCCAGGCAGGGTCTTTGCAAGGACCAAAAAGCCCTGGAGAGTCAGCCCAGGTAGATGTCAGGTAGCTGTTCAGATGTCAGGTAGCTGTTCACTGCCTATTGTTCTGCAATAGGTAGTGTTGGCTAAGAGGGCAAAAGGGCAGAATTGAATAAGAAATTAAAGTACCAACTTCTGGGCCTCATTCTCTTGCCTGATTCTGGTTTCATAGGTCTGGCCTAGTCATTAGCATTTTTAAAAAGTTCCCTAGGTAAACCAAGGTCCAGGCAGTCCTTTCCTGCTCCGAAGCCCCACAGGGTGGTGGTGATGATAGTATGACTCACATCCACCTATCACATCCTAGCTGCATCCTGTACCTCAGCCCCTCCCACTTGTTCCTTTGCTGCAGACTTGGGGGATTTGCCAGCTGTATTAGTTTCTTATTGCTGCTGTAACAAATGACCATAAACTTAGCAGATTAAATAACATGCATTGTGAGTTTACAGTTCTGAAGTCCAGTGTGGATGTCCATTGGCTAAATTCAAGGTGTTGGCAGGGCTCAGTTGATTTCTGAAGGCTTGTGGGAGAATTTGTTTCCCTTTGCCAGCTTCTTGAGGATGCCTGATCCCTTGCCCACAGCCCCATCCTCCATCTTCAAAGCCATGAGTGTTGCATCTCCCCCTGGTTAATAATAGCCGGAAAAGTTTTCCACTTTCAAGGACGGGTGATTAGATTGGACAGTCACTTCATCTCAGAATCCCTATCTTTAATCACATTGGCAAAGACCCTTTCCTTCACAGGCTCCAGGGATTTGGAGGTAGATACTTCAAGTATTGTTATTCTGTCAAACACTCCAGGCTTCGACTCTTGCTTCTTCCTTCCACTCTGACTGTCCTGTGCTGGGCAGCTCAGCTGGTCGGCAGAATGTCCTGGGCATGCTTGCTTTTTCCGGCAGGAGGGGATGCGCAGCTCAGTGCATTAGCTGTGAGTCCTCAGTCCAAGGCTGAGGCTGGGATTGCTGAGAAGCAAGAAGACATAGGAGATGCAGCCCAAGTTAGAGCCACTCCCTAAAACAGATGACAACTGTTTCTAGACCCATGAGCAAAGAATTCAACTTCATTTTTAAATGAAGCAAAACCAACATTTTGCTTTTTTCCAAAGACTGTTTCCGATTTTGATATCCTAGGTTTGGTAATGAAATTCAAAAGAACATGTACAATTCCCTCCCATTTATATTGAAATTGGGGCCTAAAATAAAAGCACATCAGAAGTCCAGAGGGCATTTAGCATCTGTGGATTTAGGCTGTAGCTAAAGCACAAGTTGTGTGGCTGTATTCGTTCTGGTTGCTAGAGTTCACCTAATAGCTACTTGCTCTGGCTGTTCTTTCACTTAGTTTTTTTTTTTTTTTGGTACCAGGGATTGGACTCAGGGGCACTCAACCACTGAGCCACATCCCCAGCCCTATTTGGTGTTTTATTTAGAGACAGGGTCTCACTGAGTTGCTTAGTGCCTCGCCATTGCTGAGGCTGGCTTTGAACTCACAATCCTCCTGTCTCAGACTCCCAAAGTGCTGGGATTACAGGCATGTGCCACTGCGACCAGATTCATTAGCGTTTCTGTTGTTCAGTTCATTTAGTGTTCCTGTTGGTATTAAAAATTGCAAGCCTGTTGGTTGTATAATTTTAACTTTGAATGCACATGCGAGACAGGAGTTTGATCCTTGGCTTGCTGTTCAAGCCCAGTGTCTCAGTCTTCAACATGGTGGAAAGCATCAATTATCAGAAGCTTTCCTGGCAGATGAGCAGTATCTTCCCTCTGAAGTCAATTTTGTTTGACATTTTGGGGATTAACCCAGGATTGACATTTGTACTTTTCCCATGGTGGTGCATTTAGCTGGTGTTCTTAGGAACATCATCTCTGAGTGTATATCATATGCCTCTTGCCTCTCTCACTGGAGGTGTGTGATAATTGTGGTGGAAAGACTGTGGTTGCTGACAGGTTGATGCAATTGTAGGTTATGAGCCTCTGCAGGTGGGGAATATGGGAGGAGTACTCTAGTGCCATAGTGGTTAGACCCTCCCTGGGCCTGGACCAGAGGTAGGAAGTCAGCCAGTACAAGGCCAAGTATTGGAGGAGTAGAAAGCAAGAGCCGAGCAGAGGATGCTGGTCTGCTGAGGAAGGAATGGAGTGGACGAGCCTCAAAGCCCAGGGAGATGTCTGGAGTGAAGGGAGGGAATGATCAGGGACTTGTCAGTCCTCTGAATGTTCTTCACCATAAATCTTCCTGCACCTTGATTGCCTTGAGCGGTTTTCTGTTTCTTGTACCCAAGGGATCTTTGAGTAGGGTATCTGAGGAATCAGGATGTGTTTGCGTTTTCAAAATAAGACCATTTTTATACATCTTGGATTTTATTTCTTATTTACCTTTTGTTTCCTGTTAATGTTTAGTATGAGCTTTTTAAATTCTAAATTTAAGTCTTTGGAATTTGGAATTTGTCTGAATTCCAACTAAGCTCTCCTAAGGAACAGCAAGGACAGGAGTCCTCTGGGGGAGGACTCAGGTCCCTCTCAACTTCATCATCTTTCATATGCTAGTTCTTGATGGGTGGTCCTTCTTTGTAGGGCCTCATGTCCTCACCATCACAGGAAGAGGCAAACCCAGGAGTTCTCTGAGCCTCCAGGCTCTGTCATTCCAAGACACAGGGATGATTCCAAGTGGGAGTGAAGAGGTTGTGCTGGTTGATTTTGGCTGTTGACTTGACTGGATTGAGCACACTTCTGGGTTTGCTTGTGAGGGCGTCTCTAGGCATGATTGGCATTTGGGTCAGCACATTGAGTGTAGAAGACCCACCCTTGACCTAGGCAGCACCATCCCATAGGCTGGGGGTCCAGATGTAATGAAAAAGCAGAAGGGAGAAGAGTGCATGTACACACTTGACCCTTCTTGAGCAGGGGCATTTTTATTTTTGCTGCTGCTGTTGTTCACGGACACCAGACTTCAGATTCTTCAGACTTTGAATGTGGACTTTTGTCTGCAGCTCTTCAAGGAGTTTTTAGGCCTTTGGCCTCAGACAGGAGCTGTATCACTGACACCGCCCCACCCATGTTCTGAGGCTTGCAGATTCTTGGACTGAGTAGCTACTCTGCTTTCCCTGTCTCCCAGCCCACAGATGGCCCCTGTGAGGACTATTCTGTCTCTGATGGTGTTAAATGCTATTAAATGCTCTCTTTATAACTATACCATTCTATTGGTTCTGTTTGGAGAACCCTCTCTGGAGGACAATAGAATCTTCTGAGAACCCAAAATACCATGAGAGGAATCAGATTCCCAACCGGCTAAGCGTTTCCTTTTTGAGGAACACAGATCTGCATCTGCCTCCAACCCTTTCCTACTCCAGTCCCTTCTTTTATGTCTACCAACACCATTTCAGGAAGAAAGGATTGAAGGGAGCTGCCTAGGTGTGAAAGCCAGGCACCCGAAATCAAAAGTGATTTCAGCTAGATCTCCTCTTCAGCCTCCTCTTCAGCCTCATCCGGCTGCCTGTGATCTATTTTGTTTCTCACATTCCACAGCTGGATGTGCCACCTCAGCACAACCCCACCGTTTCAGCATGGATTGTTCTGCGTAATCGGAACCCTAAGACTGGAAGGAAGGGGGAAGCAGCTCACCAGTCTGTTAGCCCAACATTCACTTACTGGATGTCTTCTGCATACAAAGACAATCGCTGAATTACAGAAAGCCAGCACTGGCAGAGCTCTAATAAATCATCTCCTGACTGCCGTACTTACAGGCGGCAGCACTTACATGGAGAGGTTAAGTGACTTGCTTAAGGTCACACCACAGAGCCAAGGCCAGAACGCAGGTCTCGCATCAGCAGGACATTGTGCTTTCTTCTCCACACCATTGCCAAGGCAAGGTGAAGATGATGGATTAGTCCACGTGAGCACGAAAGGGATGAACACACACATCTCCCTATGTGATTTAACTTAATAAGGACCCTGGATGGAAAAACAATGTAGATAGCAAGGAATGTATAGCAAGTGAACCTGAAAGCATGGAAGTCAATTCTTGCAAACGGTGATCGCATTAGGAAAAAATTTGGGGGGGATGTCTTAGTCTTTGAGTTGCTATATAGAATACCACAGGCTGGGTAATTTATTAAGAAAAGTTCCTACAGTTCTGGAGGCTGAGGAGTCTGAACTTGACGAGCCCACATCTGTAGGGCCTTTGTGCTGTGTCATCCCATGGTGGAAGGTGGAAGGGTAAGGCAGTTCAAGAGAGCAAGGGCAAGAGCAAGAGGGGCCCCACCGAACTGGCTTCTATAACAAATCCACCCTCTTGATAACTAACCAGTTCCGTGGATTACACATTAATCCAGTCCTATTCACCTCTCCCAGGACCGCTGCATTGGGGATTAAGTTCCCCACACACGAACACTGGGGACACATTCAAATTACAGTACGGGAGAAGGAACCTTCTGTTTTTCCTTCCCTGCCACAGTTGCCCTTTAATTCACGTTCTCATTCGCACACAACGTTCTCCTCTTGCTATTTTTCTTGACATATTCAGCACCTTATTTTCATACCATACTATAAATCTTGGAATATACAAGCTTTTAAGGCAACAATTTTTAATGCAAGATAACACGAAGCTTTGAATCCCCCAAGACGAACTGACTAGGGACATCTGTCATTAAAATACTTACATTGTCTCCCTATGGAAAAGCCTGATATCTATTTTCTGTCTCAAAAAGTAATACAGGAATGAAAATAGTTTGGCATTTTGAAAACAAGAAAACAACAACATAAACAACAAAAATACCCTTCCCTCAAACCCTTCTTTTCTTATTTTGAGTCAAGAGCCAAGATGGATCATTTGACATCAAGAGGTGGCATTTGCAGCAATTAATTATTTTTAGATAATTGACTCCATGTTAATGCCAGTTAACTATTTTTTTTTTCTGACAGGAACAGAAGATAGAACTAAATGTGGTATTGACATTTAATTCTAAAAATATAAACATTGTAGTTGTTCTTTTAAAAGGATTTTTTATTTTTCTTGATAACCTGAAAATAAATATCCTAATGTTTTCGATAAACATCTGCAGTTAAAATGTTGCTCCAGAAACTTCTGAAGGGTCTGGGGTCCCCTTGGGTGCTGTCAGGTGTGGATGCTTTTACTTTTTAGGCATGAAGAAGCTGTGGCTGCAGCTTTGGGGCGAGAAGCACCAAGGCCTTTGTTAGTTTTCACTTCCAAGGGCTAAACTTCAGATAGGGGAGCGGGAGTGGCGGTGGCTGTGGGGGAAAGTCACCATGTGGTGCCCAAAGGTCCTTTGTGGAAGGCATGATAATTATCTTGCCCTCAATAACTGCTGGTCAAATGACCACCTATTTGAAATGTGAATCTTAGATTGATGCATGTTCTCTCCCTTGACTGTTCATTATCTGTCAATATCTGTATATCTGTTTTAGAGAAAAACCTATTCATACCTGAAATAAGATTCGTTTATTATCCCAAACAAGAGAAAAGAAGGTTGACTTTGGAATGCTAATATGACTCCTTAATTTCTACCTAAGTAAAATAATAAAACAGATTGGGGACGGTCACCTGTATGATCAGCTGAGTGATGGTGCCATTGCTCTCCACTCTTGTCCTTCCCCATTGCCTGGTGAGCTTTTCTGGTATCAGGGTAGAGCCTCAAGGTTATATGGAGAAAAAAGAAAATGTAACCTGAAGCACCTTCCCTCTAGGTGTCTTACCTATAGGTGGATATGCTGTAGCTCAGGGTGCAGGCCTTTAAAAAATTTCTAATTGTTAAGGTTGAAAGAAGACTCAATCTTTCTCATCTACAGAAGAAGAGAGGCAAAGGCCCAGACAAAGGCCACATGAGTTTGTTAGTGGCTGAGCTTAGACTTGTACTGAGCTCTCTTTTTCCAAATAAATACTCTACCAATCATGAGTGCAAATGCTATTTATTTATAAATGTTTATTTACCTATCCTGCCCTTCAGGAAAGCTAAGATTTCTTAAATGGCATATTAAAGGCTTCTGTTTTTCATTTCCACTTGCATTAGGGAAGAGGACCAATCTGTGCTCTAACATGTTAGCACTGCTTGTGACATAAGATTAAGTGTGCAGCATCACTTGATCTCTGGATTTGGAACATTCACTGCACTTACCCATACTGAACCACACCCATCAGAGGACCAGCAGGGCCAATGTCAAGGGCCTGGGCGATGTCAGCCAGGAACTGCTTCTGGATTTGGAATCGACGTTTGCCAATGCTGGAGCTCCCATCAATTAAAAATGACAAGTCTACTTTGCAGTCTGAGGAATGGAAAAAGACTCTATTATTCTTGTTATCACTCAAGGCATCCACCCAGACTTCGTGTTCCTTTCTTTCTCTACCAGCCCCTAGGATCTCAATGAGAAGAGAGTGGAAAGAGGTAGTAGGTGAAGGTGTACTGATCTATCTATATCATGACAGTTTCCCTGAGCACCAGGTCCTGGATACATGTGCTCACACTTGTTTCCATAACCATTTTAGAATTCTATGGATCAACCATAAGTATAGACTTTAGAAGCCAGTGACACCCCCGTCCAGCTTGGGAAAACTCTCAGAATGGATTCCCAAGCTCAGATCATGGAAGTGCAGACTCTCAAACATAGGAATTCATCAAAACTGAGTCTGAAGAACATGCAGCCTTTTACTTTAATTTTAACTTTTTAGAAATGTGTGTCTGGTTTTTATAAAAGTGTGAAAAAACCTGCAAGCCCAGTGCTGAGAGTAGGAATTGCAGGATAAGAAGTTGATACTAGTCTGTTTCCCTGGATGAAGTAACTACAGGAGTTATCCATATCTACCTATATAATATGAGCATTTGTTTATGACTATGTATTTTTTCCCTTTCTTTTATTGTGAAAAGATGAGGGTAGCTGTCCTAGCTTAGGATTTCAGGACCTCTGTGGATATAGTAGTCCTCCCTTGTCTACACAGGATATGTTCCAAGACCTCAAGAAGACGCCTGAAACCACAGACAGTACTGAGGCTTATATATACTGTATTTTTCCCTGTATGCATATACCTATGATTAAGTTTATAGATGAGGCATAGTAATAGATTAGCAACAATAAAAAAGAAAAATTATAATAGGTTGTACTAAAGTTTACTTAAAACTCATGAATTATTTATTTCTAAAATTTTCCATTTAATATTTTGGGTCATGGTTGACTGTGGGTAACTGAAATCATAGAAAGTGAAACGATGGGAACAGGAGGGACTACTACAAAAATAGAGGTTCTGATAGAGGTAGAGGCAATGGTGTGGGGTGAAAGCTCTTTTCAACCTTTCTGATGCTAATAGGAATCAGTGAAAAGCCACACAGGCTATTAGAAATTAACACTATATTTTTTTAACTCTCCATTACCATGATATCATCTCAATATGATAAAATTGATTATTTAATGCTGGCCAGAGGTTCTTTTTTTTTTTTTTTTAAATTTTTTTGTTTTATTTGCTGATTGACCTTTATTTATTCATTTATTTATATGCGGTGCTGAGGATCTAACCCAGTGCCTCCCACATGCAAGGCAAGCGCTCTACCACTGAGCCACAATCCCAGCCCCTGACCAGAGGTTCTTATTGGGAGCTGTATGTCCTTGTAATTTAAAAACACAAAGAATTGAATTATTTAACAATTGCAGTTTGGGAGACAAACATATTTCAAAACAGAGTTCCACAGAGAAAAAAAAAGAGTAAAGTAAGGAATTTCTGGGGTGGAGTACCCAGAGGACATGGTAACTTGCACTGTCCTTGTAGGTGGGGATCAGTCACCCAGGCAAGCCTGCATGTCCCTCAGATGTGCATGATCCCATGGGCTCTACACTATATGCTGCTGTGGGATTGGAGTCTTCCCTTCTCTAGGAGGTGAAGCTCCATAGCAGGGTTGTTATTATTTGAAATGGAAGTAGTACATGAACAGGAGTTGACAAAGTTCTAGGCAGGAGAATTGATATAAATATCTATGGATGAGTGACACTGCAGAATTGATGGATGAAAGAGAAGAATTATATCTGAGCATGTGTTTTATTATCTTGCAGTGACTGTGTGAGAACCAAACCTGGAGATGATTTTGAGAAGGATATGACAGGGTCTATCTGCCTGTGCTCCATCTGGAAGCAGGGCACTGCTCTGTGCCCTGACTCATCAGCAGATCTCAAAACTTTCAGCTCTGGTCTGCCTGGACTGGATGTTCAGGGCCTACTAATACTTCTGCTCAAATGGCTTCCCCTGTCCTCTGCTGCCCCTCAAACTGCCTATATCCAAGCATGATCTTTGAGATGAAGATTGTAAGAAGTAAATAAAGTCAGATGTGGAATTTAAAGATACTCCTAAAGCCTGGGATATAGAGAAGTAGTACTGCCCTGCGGCTTCTCCAGGGGTTGTTCCTCCAACAGGACCAACTCACTTTCCTAGGTAAACCTTGCAATGTGAATTATTGCCAGAAGGTGGCAGTGGTGTTCTTCAGGGTTTGCCGCCCACCAGCACAGAGGGTTTGCTAGAAAAGTGGACCTTCCGACTCCATTCAAATCTACAGAATTAGATCTGCATTTTAATAAGATCCCCAAGTGATTAATGTACACAGTAAAGTTTGAGAAGCACTCCTCAACGGGAATTTTTCTGCCAATGTCAGCAGATTAGTTCAATATGCCTTTTAAAATAACTTTTTAAAAAAGTGAGACTAAAGGCTAAAAGGGAATTTCTTCCATCCATTTGTTTAAAAAGAAAAAAGTCCATGATTTTGTAGCATCTATTTTGGCTCATCATGGACAATTTTCCCTCCTTATTTCTTACATCTTGAGCTATGTACAGGAACAATGCGGTCCTTTCATAGGTAGGTGTTATGAAGTGACATGTTTCTCTATTTGCTTAGTTCTCTACACTCCCTGGCCTGAGAGTTGATCCGGGGGTCATCTTTGCTCCCCTTTCCCAAGATGTTTTAATGACAATGGTTCCAGCGTATGGCATATGCTGGTTAAGACCTGGTGGCTTTCTGATATCGAAATGCAACCATGCTGATCAGAAGATGAAATTCATAATAATGGGCAGATCTAGGCTGTAAAATGTTCAGTGTGAGTGATGTTTTTATGGTCACAGAGAATAGAGTGACGAAGAAAAGGATGATGCTAAAATATAGCATCTACAGGAATCAATCTATGAATTTTCTTAATTGTTGTAGTACTATTCTGCATGGTACAATTCCATAGATTAATGCTTTGTGTTGTCTAATACATCAGGCCAGAATTTTCTTAACCCTGGATACATATCAGAATCATGCATGTGTCAGAGTTGCTTATGCTGCTTCCACAAATAATGATGCCTGGGACTTATTCTGGGTAGTGCCTCTCAAGGCTTAATGTGCAAAGAGATCACTTGTAGGTGTCACTTGTAGAATCAGTAGGCCTGGTGTGGAGCCTCAGATTATATATTTGTTATAAGCTACCAGGAGATTCCCATGCTGCTGGTCCCCAGATCCCACTTGGAGTAGCAAGGTGTATGATGTAGCACGTGAGGGAGAAAGTGGGATCTCTAATTTTAAAAATGATTTCACATGCAGCAGAACTGAGATTCACAGCTCACTGGTGGCTGACTGGTAGCGATTTTCTAGAGGAAATGCAAATGTTTTCTTTTGGTAGCTTTCAAGATACTACACCTTTCTGGTTTTCTTCCCTTTATCTGGTCCCTCCTTTCTGTTATCTTCTGGTACCTTTTCCACCTAATGCGGTTCTTCAAGTTCAAGTCCTCTATTTCTTCCTATTCTACCTTATCTCCCTAGGTCACATTTTTTTTGGTCTTACAGCCTCACTTTTGAACCATATTTCTTCACCTTCCAACTCTAAATTTTCTTTTTTATTGTTATGTATTTTAATAACTATGTAACATGATGATGGCGATGATGATGGTGATGATTCTTTGAGAAAAGGTCAGAGTACTAAGTGGTAACCTGGGTTCCTTAGCTCTTGTGAAGGTAGTTTGGTGTGTCTAGCTTTGAACTTGGTGTGTCTGTAAGAACATGATTGCCAGAGAATCTTACCCAGTTGTCATCTTGCTCTACCCCCAAACTCTAAATATCTGACTGGGCTGTTCCATCCAAATATTGGATCTGAGTAGTCATCTCTCTATTAGACTGAGCATCTCATGGAAGAAGAGAGACAAATGATCCCCCAGCTTCCAAACCTGCTCCATCCTGTGTTCCTGTGGCAATGCCATTTACCTAGTCATTCAGATCATTTTTACCCGTTCCCTCTCTCATATCTCCACCCCAACCCTATAGATTCTTCCTTTTCTACATTTCTTGAATCTGCCCGTTTCTCTCCATCACCACTCTCAATTCCAAGCCAGCTACCATCACCTCCATGGTACCACTGCCCCTGCTGACCTGCCTGTCCATTTCTCTCATTCATCCTGGTCTCCCCCATTCCTTCCCATTCTTTACCTTGTTACCGTAGCAATATTTAAAAACCTGGATCCTCACCCCCTCACACACACAGTTTAAATCTTTCAAAAGTTTCCTTTTCTTCTTAGAACAAAGTGACAGAAGACAGGAGATAAATAGATCCATGGTAGGAGAAAGGCAGGTTTGGGTGGGAGTGAGTGGGTAGAGAAGAGAGAGAACAGATCAAATGTCAAAATCATCATGGGTTGCTGGTTGTCAATTAACTTACTTGGATCTCCCTGGGATACTGGCTCTGAAGACTGTGTGTTTAATTCTTCTTTTGGAATAAATCCTGGAAAGAGCAGTAAAACTTTTGGTGACTTACCAGCACAGGAAGCATCTGGCCTGATGCCAGGGACGGGGACAGAGTGGATATTCACACCCAGCTCAGGGGCCTGGCTGATAGCTAACTCTTCTTCCCATTACCCCCCATTCTGAGAAAAATAAGAATAAATTAATATTTACTAACAACCTACTAAAGATAGTACTCTGCTGGGGGCTGTCTTGGGGGATGGAAATCAGGAGACTTGAGATCTGCTCTCATTTTAACTTATTCTATTTGAGTCTTAGTTTCCTTATCCGAAAGCATGAAGCACTTTGCCGTGTAAATGATTCCTCTGTAAAATTCTGAAAATCTTGAGGTCAGGAAATGTGTCTGGCTTATACAAATTGTCACATGTAGGTCTTCCATCAACATTTGGTAATTGAGGCAAAAAACAGAGATGAGTAAGACACATGAGGGCCATCTAAAGATGGTTGGATGTGGGCTAGAGGGGAAGAACTCAGATAAAAGTAACCCAAATAAGAGGGTGCAGGATGTATCCTCTCCACCCAGAAGTGTTAGACTGGAGGTAAAGATGCAAACATGTTCCTGCTCGGAGAGCCTGTGTGGAAGGTGGCTTTCACCCTGGTAGAAGTGGGGGTGGTTTTTCAAAGCCACCTACTTGGGAGCCAAATTTCACAAGTATACCATTCAAGGAAATAAAGGCAATACATGGGAATTCTTTCAAGCTTGGTAAGACCAATGGGTTTCCCAGGCAGAGCAAACCACAGCACCAGAAGTGGGTCTCCCTGTTTTCAAGAAGCCTGGAAGCCCCGTGAGGAAGGTGCTGGGCTCTGCCCTTGCTCTTAGCTGCAGGGCACTTTCTCCTGGCCCTCCCGCCTTGTTATTTTTTCCAGTTTGCGAAGCACATGATTTCATCTTCCCGTTAAAGGTTAGCTAGCTCACCCCACTTCTTCACATCATTTAAAAATTTCTCCTTGGGTGTTTGACAGCATTTCTCTGCCAGAAAACCTCTCGGGGAAACACCCCAAGGCTCTATTTGGTAGGGAGGGGGAGAAAAACAAGTTCAGGGATTGAGTCTTCTCCTCCAGACTCTTATCAGTAAAATCTTCCTTCCTATCAAGAGCTGGAAGGCTTTGTTTGTTGGAGTTTCAAACATTCGATTCAGTAAACAACAACACCCACTCGTGTCAGGGGAAAACCAAATACCATTTTGGACAGCAAGTGGTCTGAATGCATTTTGGAGTGGGGAAATAATTCCCTTCTTGCTTTTTGCCTTCATGTTTCCTTTCTCTTTTGTTAACCCAGTGTTTCCCCTTACTCCAGGCCTCCTTAGTGAGGTTTCAGTGCCCTCCGCAGGCCAATGGGCTCAATGGGCTTCTCCTGCCACCAGCTGGATTACTAGCTCCCCCCATCCCCTGCTCTGTAATCCTGTGTCTTGATACAGCCATGCCGAGAGATTGGTCTGTATAATTACCTGCATCTAAAAGAATTGATCCAGGCTTCAGTAAGTCCATTTCTCCTGATTTTCAAAATTAAAAAGAAACAAACTTGTTATTGAAACCAACCCAGGAAAAACACTCAAGTGAACTGCTGGGATGATCACTTGTGAAATTTCTGCTCCCCAATCATAGCAGAAAGATCTGTAAAGGAGTGTGGCCACCTGAAATATGTGTGATCATCCCATCTCAAGTTCTGAAAGCCAAAGGCATAAGCATCATTGTCCGTTTCTTTCCTTCATTGGACACCAAGAATAACGGAATAACAGAAATCCTAGGATTCTAAAGGACCTCAAAAGCTCATCTAGTCCAAAGCACCCTCCTAACCTGTTCCTACAACATCCCTGCTAAGTGACTGGCTGATTGGTGCTTTAATATCTCCAGAGACAAGAAATTCATGAACTATCCAATAAAAGTAGTATTTATGTTTATTCTTTCTTGGATTATTCAGACTGTGAGAAAACATTTCATTGGAGCAATCTGAAATCTTTTGACCTAAATCTTTTTTCATCCACCAATTCATCCATCCCCATACTTATTAAGCACTCAATATATACTTAATATTCTAAGCATATCTGTCCCACCTGTTTGAATTATCTTCCTTAGAACTATCCAAAGCAAATCAGGCCTTTTCAGGGAGCAGGCAGTTAACTTGTTTTCCAAGCTTCAGCTTCTCACTGTGTGCCATAAGCAGAATAAAGCAACTTGGCACCTGGATTCTATATGCGACAAGATGTTCACTATCTTTCTCCACCATCTGCCGATGACGTGGAAAGGGTAGAGGGGAGCGGGTGATTCTTACCAAATAACCCTTGATCCATTTTGTGGAATCATCATTGAGAGAGGCTCAGAGGCAGCACAAACATGTCAGGGAGCCTCATAAGAACACAAAGATGGCTGTGCCCTGGCTCTGCCTTCTTTCCTCTCTTTGAAGGCTGGCTGAGCGCATGACCAACTGTTTTATTTTGTAAAGACTGTTCACTTTGCTGCGGGCTGAAGCCATTAACACATTCAAAAGAAGAAATCTTTTTTTCAGTAGGTGATTAAGACACCAGGCAGTTCTGAAGGGCAATTTGTTTTGCACATTCTAGTTTCATGGTGAGACCTGTTTAACCGGACTAAGTCATTACCCAGGTGTGTGGCCTTGAGCAAGTCATGCACCCTCTGTGGTGGACCTTAATTTCTTAGTGAATAACATTAGCAGGGTGGATGAGGTGGTCTCCATGTTCAAAATATTCTTGATTTGTCTTTAAACACTCTTGCTTCTTTAGCCTTATTACTCTATTGCCACCTACTGGTGAAGATATACACTGCTCTTTTCCTAAAAAAGGTGCTGGTAGCCAAGTACCCTTTCTTTAAATGTCATGAAGATTAGAATTTAAAATTCTGGGAGCTGTAATATTTTAGAAGGAGATTAAAAAACCTGAAATCAGGGATTTCCAAGTCTTCTACTTTTGCTGGAAACTTTTCCTTCAATTAATGCTATTTTGTCTTGTTTGGGACAAGTTTGAACCAAATCACATTCATCTAAAAGCTGAGGGCTGAAAAATATTTGGACAGCTGAGACTTGGTGATTTTTGGACTTGGTATTAATAACAAATAAATTTGTGGGAGCATTTGAGTTCTGGCATCTAGGAGGAAAAGGGTGGTATGGGAAAAGAGAAATCAGAAGACCCATCCAGGGTCTGCCAAATCCAGGCTGGGCCTGGTTTACCCACCACTACAGTTCACCTGTGATTTTCTCCTGAGGTCATAAAGACCTGTCCTTTCCTACCTCCTGTGGAGGAGACTCAGATGGCATCAGTGTGCATAAAATCACTCTGAAAAGTGTAAGTCACTCTCAAAAAAACACAGGGAATTAATTTGGTGACAATCCTCACTTAGCCATCCCATGACATAGTCAAATCTAAGAGAAGCATTGGTTCTGAGCAATTTCCATGGTAAAAATGCAGAAACCACTAACATTTATCCAGAGCTTGCTCAGTGTGACACACACACACTGAATAAGTGTTAAATCACAATGACCCTGTGAGTTAGGTCCAGTGAAGATCCCCATCCTATGGGTGAGGACACTGATGCCCAGGGAGAGGCAGAGCTGAAAGGTGAGCACCAGGAGGGAGCTCCAGGCCTGCACTTAACCACCACCTGTTAATCACAGATGAGGAGGAGTCACTGGCTTTAGCCTCTCAGGGCACTTGGTCAGACCACTGAAGAGCTAGGCCTGCCCCAGCCACCCGTAGCTCCCACTAAAGGGGCTAAGTCTTCAAAAAGGCCTGGAACTAACCCTGCTTTTCTGAACCTAACAATGAACTTTGTACTGGTTTCAGTTCCTTCTGTTCCCCTGCCCTTTGGGAGGTCACCATCACAGGACCCAAGTGGGAGTTACAACACACGGCCCTTAGGGGTTTTATGAGACAGAAGCCCTGGTGGCCCGTCAGCTCCCACATTCTTCCCCACTGGCTCCCCTGGGGTATGGTTTTATTTTTTAATTTTTTTGGTACAAAGATTAAACCCAGGGGTGCTCAAGCACTGGGCCACATATTTAGTCCTTTTTTATTTCGACACAGGATCTCACTAAGTTGCTCAGGACCTCGCTAGGTTGCTGAGGCTAGATTTGATCCTTCTTCCTCAGCCTCCCATGTCACTGGGATTATAGGTGTGCAGTACTGTGCCCAGCTGGAATACACTTTTGAGAAGAAGGTAGAAGTCTGAAAGACAGGAGGATTCTTGAGGTAGAGGACTTTCAGGCCTTTCTTCCCTTCCCCTGGCTTCATGTCCTGATGTCTACACATTTCCCTTGAAGAATTTCCTCTCACTGCACTGACATGGGAAGCGTGAGAGAGCAGAGCTCTACAGTTGTGCCCAAGCCATTGCCCCACCAGCAATCCATCGCATAGGGACTTTCAGAGGAGACAGGGGACAGTCCGTGGTTTTGGACTAAGCCCTTATACCAGCAAAGATTCAATAGTCCTAGGCTTTTAAATGGATTACTCTCTAAGTCTCAATGTGGGATGTTTATTTGGGACCTGGCAACCTTTTCTTATGGAAACAACATTAACTCCATGCTCAGGTTTCCAGGCCAGTGTAGCTCATTTGACTCAAAGAGAGCTCAGGGTATCATGTGTGATATTCCAACTTGGGTTCACAAACTCAACTGTACATAGACGAGATTAGGGTGATCTGCTTCTACAGAAGACAGAAAATCCTAGAGACTTTAGTAATTTCAGGCTTAGAAAGAGATAAGCCAATGGTGGGACAGAGCTCTCCCCAAGGGGATCCTGAGATGTTCTAGGGAGAGAGCAGTTCTCTGGCACACAAGCATTGTGCTCTGCTCTGGGTGCCCTGTTCCACGAATCATTTGCAGGCTGCAGCAGAGTTAGAGCATGTTCTGCCAAGTCATGTAAGGGCCTGTTGGAGGGAATGGAGAAATTTATTCTGGAAAAGATGAGACATAAAGACATAAAGTCTAGTTTCATATATTTGAAAGGCTCTCAAATTTGAGAGCTTCTCAGAGTCTCATTCTCTTTATGCTCTTAGATATTATTGAAGATCCCCAAACTTTTGTTTTTGTGGGCTGTATGTATTGATTTTTATTATTTAGAAATTAAAACTGTTCTAACTGTTCTCATTCTTTCCATGAACTAGCTTAGAAAGACACTGAAATAAAGTATCAACTAACAATGTATTTAACTATTAATTCATTAAAAATAAATTTTTACATTTTCACACAAATCTCATTTTTTATGGGGGAAAAAAAAGAGACTGTTTTCCAAAACAGAAGAATTCAAGGAAATGGATAATTTCTTTAAGTTTGTCACAATGGAAGACAGTTGGAATCTGCTATCAGCACCTGCAATTTGTTGTGATGTATTGTTTTTGTGAAAGTATATGATGGAAATCTGTTCTCAGGCAGATGTAATCAAAAGGAGGACCCCACAGAATCCCTGAGAGTAGGGTCCTTGGACCACAGTTTGAGAACCACTAGTTTAGACAAATTAGGAATAATGGGCTAAGTAGTTATGGGCTAAGGGTTTTCATGACTAGTCTAGGTCTGAGCGCCTGTGGCCAGGGGAGTTCTCCAAGGTAAGGACACTCTCGGAAACCGGGGGAGGGTCTGAGATGCTCGGAGGAGAAAACATGCCGGGATGATGGTGAGGAGAGGAGGAACATCGGAAATGGGAAAGACTGGAGGGTAAGAAGGGAGCTAAGAACCTCTGCGGGTCAAGGAGACTGGGTGTGATTACTGGGAACATGAAGAAGATTGGAGAAGCAGAGACTTAGATGAAGCAGAGCGAGGATGAGAAGGTTGGAAAAAAAGGGAATGCAGTCAAGTGCGTTTGGCAGAACAGCCTTGAAACAACCTGAAAGTTGTCAGTAAGAAATAGGATGGAAGTCGTGTTCGTGGCCACTGCCTGCCCGGCACGCCATGTCTGATTCATGTCTGGGAATTTGTGTTTTATCCCAGAGGCCAGCCTGGGGATGTGCCAGGGAATATAGAGGCTGCTTAGGAGGGGAATCTGGCCAGGGGACGTAAGATAATGAGAGACCTTGGGCATCTGGGTTGACAGAGATGTTCTGTTTGATGCACTGAGAATAGACAAAGCAAAGACATTTTTTCGAGGAAAATAACTTGGCATGCTCCCAAACTCTGGCGACCTGGAGTTGAGCTGCAGATGCCAAGAATGAATGTGGGGAGATCCGTATGTGCAAATGCTGCAAAGCCAAGTTTCCAGAGTCGGGGGGATGGGAGGCAGTGGGAGGCTTACTGAGGCTGACATCTGCTCCCATGGGTTCCTGGAAGGCAGCTCCAGGAGAATCCTGCCTTTGGATACCTGGGGGATTTACACAGGGTTAACTGATTTACATACAGCCAGCAGCTGCTTTTTTCCCCCCTAATGACAGTGACCCTAGTTCAAATTTTCTTTGGAATCTGCTGAACTCTCTGTGACAGGCTCACTTTTGGGTGTTTCAGAGGAAGCAGAAAGCCTGGTTAAGGAGATAAGAGAAGAAAATGCCCCTGGCTTGGTCTTCTGAACTGTTCCATGGGCCTTTTGATGTCTCCTGTGGTCTTGGAGTTCTTGCCCTGGCCAGTGTTCTGATTCCTAAGCCAATTTGTCCAGAATAATGCAGTATATATTGGCAAGAGCACCATTGTGAAGTTCATGAATGCTGCTAGCCATTACCAGGGGATCCAAGGAGCCCCTGCTCACATCCTATATCAAAGCAAAAGAGAACCTACAATTTCTAGGAATATTTAAACATGTAGAGAGCAGATAAATATCCCCCTTGGAAGAAGACTGAACACCTCTCCTTATAGGCCTGGATTCTGATCCTAGTACCCTGTGGCCTCAGTGCATAGAACAGGCCCTGAGCAGAGTTTGTGAAAAACATCTAATTCTGCTGTTTCCTTTCTGAATCTGGGCAATCCTCTCCAGTGTTGCAGAGAAGAGAATTTGCTGCATTTCCAGTTCTAGGGCTGAACCACAAAGGACACCCAGAAGTGAAGAGAGGTGAGCCTAAGGTGTTACAATTCAGAGGGAAATTCCTGAAGAATTACCCAGAGCCTTGCACATCCTAGGCAAATGTTCTACCACTGAGCTACATCCTCAGCCCCATCCCCATCTCTCCCTGTATTAGAGAAGTACCCAAGCACACCTGGCTCTGCCCTTTCCTCACCATTTTATCAGAGTTCTTCAGGCATAAAGCCCATAAAGTATCCCTTTTCAGATTTCGTAAGACTCTGGTTAGGGATCCTTAGGATTTTCTGTAACAGCCTGCATGGAATTACCTCAAGGGAATGGAGACTGGGAAAAGGCCTTGTTTATTTAATGACGTCCTCACTTTCATTACAATATCTTCTAATGGGCCATTTGGTTCAATGCTCTGTAAACTCTAAATCAAAAGGTGAGGATTTGGAAATGAAGAACCCCCTGTGAAAAAACAGCTAGAAAGACAGCTCAGGTTCCTACTTGGCTTGGCCCCAGGACTGTTTTGGCTGCTGGTGTGGGGGGTGGTGGCCAGAGATCTGTAATCACATTGGACTGGTCAGAGCATGAATTTTAATCTAACTGTTCTCATTTTTTCCATGAGCCAGCCTAGAAAGACATTACAAGGTCGGGACCAAGGAAAAGCTTTGTCCTTGGGCGGTCTGAACCTGCCCTGGAGGAGGCGTTGAAATAAGGGGGGAAAAAAAAAGGAAAGAAAGAAAAAAATGGATGTAGCTCAAAACATGGACTGGAAATTCCAGGTACTAATAACCCTGTATTTCACAATTGTCAAAGTAAGTTTCTTTTACTAAAATGCCATATTTCTTTACCCTTCATTATTATTAAAATAATTCTTCTCAACTGTGCCACTTGTGGGGAAGTTAAAGTAATCCTTCAATAGAAATGTCACTTAACATTTAGCAATTTGCCTAAACTGCATTAACACAGTATTGATGCAAATAGCATTAGCTTTCAATCATTTTTAGAGGTACACAATGGTTATCCTTAATTACTCTGTGAGAGCATCAAATATACTTTAGCACTCATTGTTTATTGGGCAGTTTCTCTGAAGCAAGACTTCAAAGGGCAATAGGGAGATGAAGGATTCTATAAAGAGAAATGCAAAGCCCCTGTTGTGGAAAAGGGGGCCATGTAAGAGCCCGCTGAGGGAAACAACCATGTTTTATAGACAGAAAGAAGAGGTCATGGAAAGGTATCAATTTCTCTTAGAATTGGATCTATCCACAGTCAAAATTTGACTTTTGTTTTTGTTCCAATTATTTGACATGAAATCAGAGTAGTTTTGTTTTGTTTTCTAATCATGAAGATAACACAGGTTTGTTGTAAAAAATTATGTACTATGCATAGTAAGAAATCATCTTTTATTCTCTCTCCAGCAGTTTCAGGCATACAATTTTGGTATGTAGAGTTTTTTTCTCTGCCTATATTCTTACCTCCAATGTACGTTTATAAGAATGGGATAGGGACCCATGTTGCCTTGTAGCCTGCCTCCTTGACTGAACAATCTGTGACATAGCAGACTTGTCATGCCAGTATGTACACATTTGCAGTGACATTTTCACAGTTGTGTGGTAACTTTAACTCATTGTCTAATGATGGATAATTAAATCATCTCCATTTATTTTTCTATTATGAACAACATCTGTGTCCATGCTTCTTCTCACCCTTGGCTAATAATTACCTTCGGACATATTTTTTGGAAGTGTGAATACTGAGTCATTTCTCCACACTCTGGAGCAAGATGTGTGTTATCAGTTTGTAGTGCAAATTGAGGGAAAAGTGGCATTTTGTTCAATTTGCACTCATTTGGTTCTTGGTGAAGGTTGAACATCTTTTAAAAAATACATTTAGGAGCCACTTGAAGTTCTACTGTAGCTTGGTTGGCCATGACCTTGTCCCCATTTTTCTTTTGAAATGCTTGTTTTTATTCTTACTTTTGTAAGACTGGATTTTAAGAAAAACCTTCTCCAGACCCCTTGGGGAAAACAAATTTCACAGGTGAGAGAAATGTCAGTGAGAAGGGAAATAGCACATGGAAAGAATGGGCAGTGATAGATGCTGCTCTCCCTGTCTCAAGTTTCATGGTTTGCCCTTCTTGGTTGCTCTTGTCCAGAGGGCAAAGGATCACGCCATTGCCGTGCTTTACCACTAGGCAGCACTCTTCCTCCCCTTTCTGGTCTATTCGTGGTTGGCATAGACCGGCTAGATCAGCTGAGATAACCCAGGCACGTCTTGAAATGGGAAAACAGTACTGGGTGCAGCCACTCCACCTTCTAAGCCTGTGATGTATTCACCTGACCCTACAGCTGGGCCTGAAGGGACTTTCCATATTTCCCAGAGCTCTTTCCTAAGTATATCTTTGGATCTGCTCTTTAGGCAGCTCCCTCTGGCTCTGAGAGGCAACACTGTGGTGTTTGGCTTTCACGGATACCAGTACCACCCTTGACCTCTCCCAGGAGGAACAGTTTCAATTCTACCCCTGTGAGAAGTCCCTGTCACCCTGGCTCTTGGCTCCCTTACTCTTTCTGTCTTGTTTGGTTTGCACATTCATGGGTCAGTGAAGTGGCTGCAATGTATCCAGCCTTACCTTTAAATATTTTTTTAAAAAATTGGTGCATTAAAATTACACATAATATGGGATTCATTGTGATGTACCTGTACATGCACATAACATAATTTGGTCTATTTCATTCTCTGATAACTCCCCTTCCTCTCTCCTCCCTGCCCACAATCCCCTTCCTTTCCTCTATTACCTTCCTTCTATCTTCATGAGAGGCCCTCAAACTTTTTCATTTTTTTTCTCTAGCTCCCACATAGGAGAGAAAAATATGACCTTTGACCTTCTGAGCCTCAATCTTCGCTTTTTTTTTGAGACGTTCCATTTGCTTTGGTTTCTCCTCATGGGCTGGGAAAGGCTCTGTCGGTCCTGCTTCCAAGATTCTACTCTCCATCAGCCTCCTTCCAAGTTTACACGTCCTGGATAAGAGGCTGCTTTTGATCTCATTGTAGGGCAAAGATGACTCACAGATCTCAACCTCAGGTAGCTCCTGTTCTAGCCACACACTTGTCAGGTGTCCTAAGCTGACGTGACCTGCTGCAGATACCTTAGTGGGATATGCCCAAGGTCCTAGAACAAACATTCAATGTATATTTCTCTCTCTCTTTTTTTTTGAGGGCCTAGGGATTAAACCCAGGGGAACTCTATCTGAGCTATATCTCCAGCGCTTTTTGTTTTTTAAAAATTTGAGACAGTGTCTTGCTAAGTTGCTGAGGCTGGCCTTGAACTTGTGATCCTCCTGCCTCATCCTCTTGAGTTACTGAGATTGGTCATGTGTCACCATGCCTGGCTCAATAAATATTTATTAAATGAATAAGTAAACAAGGATTTGCTTGATCACCCCATCCACAACCACTTTTAGAACCTCTTGACTACAGATACATACAAGAAAAAAAATTCCGTAGTAAATACAATAACAACAACTCACTGTCTATTGGAAGCTTGAGGAACTTTCTTATCATTGGCAAAGTATTTTCAGCTCATTTGAAGCAAAAAGGAGTTATCTAAATATTAAATATTTGATACAGTTGGACTAAAATATCATAGCAAACACGAACTGCCATACATTCATGAAAGTACAGTGGTAGTTACCTGGGGCTGGGGGACAGAAATTGTTTAGGGGAAATAGTGAGTGACTGTTCATGGGCATGGGGTTTCTTTTGGGGATGATGAGAAAGTACTAGAATTGACAGTAGTGATGGTCACATAACTCTCTAGAAAAAATATACACTTATGATGAGTGAATTGTATGGCATGAGAAAAATATCTCAAGAAAGCTGTCATTGAAAGCACCCAATAAACACCCATTGTTTACTTCTTTTTATGCCTACAGAACATCCTTTGAGTGGGCAATACAATTTTTAAAAAGCCTGCACTCCTTCCCTGGGCTGGCTCTGGTCTTGAGCATCGATGGTGTATGCTGCACTCAGGCTTGCTCTGAGGATTCTTCCAGCAGTGTGTGGTCAACATGGAACCGGGAACTGGACAAGTTTGAAGAAGCAACATTAATGGGCTAGAGGGCTGTTGTCCAATGCTCCTGTCCCCAGCCAGGAATAATGAAGCTCTGCCAGGCTGGGAGCCACTACTTCAAGTTTCTTGAGATTTTCCACAAGCCCAGCCTAACTTGCTCCAAGTGTTGCCAAGTGAATATGCCACATGTTTAATTATATATGTTATGTAAGAATTGACATCCTCTAGGAGCACAGGAGCAACTTATTCAGATACTCAGACATTTTTGAATGCATTAAGGAATCTAAAGTTATGAGCCTGAAATTATGAAAAAGAAAACAGGCTATGGGAACCTCTGTTAGACCTGGGTCACCCGCATCCTTTTATTTGTCTTTTGCTTTCATTGCCTCAATTAAATAAGAATAGGATGGTGGGTAGATGTTGTCTGATATATTTCAAAACTTCAAAAATTATTTTTATGATATTTTGATTTGGAAACTTTATATCACAGCTTTATTCACGAGTCATCTCTAAAATAGAATAATAATCCCCGTTTCATAGAGTTGTTGAGAAGACTAAAATAAGGGTGCCTGACCCATGGAATGTATGGGTAATGTGCATCTTGCCATTTATTAAGTGCAGAATAAGTTGGGCAGGTCTAGCAATCTCTAATCTGGACACCTCATCGTGTCCAGGTGTACTCTGCCTGGGCCCGGGGTGTTTATTGATGGCCGGGATGCCTTCCTCCAGCAAGGGGAATCAGAGGGGACCCAGGCTGCTGGACTTTGAATTCCGCCTCTGCTACTCTTTGCTGTGTGACCTGGAGCCAGTTTCCTAACCTCAGTTTCCTCACTAATACAGTGGATTATTCAAATAAGTAGTAATATGTTTACTTCACAGGTTGCTGTGAAGGATTCCATAGGTTACTCTCTGTAAATTTCCTGGAAAAGTGCTCCACACATTGAAAGTATTGATTCACCTTATGTTAAATAAAAAGATGGATAGACGGCTGGGCTCTGCCAGGGAAGGGGGAAGAGCCAGGCTACATGGCAGTCATGATTGGAAGCAAGAGGTGAGGCTGAAAATCACAAGTTCTGGGGATTTCCTCCCAGAAGGAAAAAGTGGCATTAGTGGGAAATAGTCAGAAAAAAATTTAGGACAATAGTGGCCCTCTGGCTGTGGAATTTCCCACCCCCTCTTGCCAGAAACTCTTTGAGACGAGATAGGTACACGTATTAGCAGTGCAGATGCAAGCCTGTGTAGAAACTCAAGAGTGGATTATCAGATAAATCTTAAGGCTGGGTTGATGTGATGCTGAGATTAATTCCATAAACTGCTCTTTGATAAAATCTAAAACATGATTTAAGCAATGGATAAGAGTGGTCAGACTAAAAGAAATTAGGAAAGGAACAAAAATTCCAACTATTTGACTCTCTCTAAAGGTTTTATTTTTCAATACTTGAAGACTTCCAGCTATAAATCATTTGCCTCTTAAAATACCAAAAACCAGCCAAGTGCTGTGTATAATGCCTATAATCTCAGCAACTGGAGAGACTGAGGCAGGAAGATGGCAAGTTCAAGGCCAGCTTTAGCCTCAGCAAGTAAATGAAGCCCTGTATCAAAATGGAAAAAAAAAAAAAAAAAAGAAGCGTGGGGGACTGGAGACGTAGCTCCATGGCAGTGTGCCACTGGGGGTTCAATACCCAATACCAAAACCAAACCACACCAAAAACCAATAACCCAATAATAGTTATATGGAAACCTAAGATCACTTTAAAAGAGCTTTTGGAGAAATGAAGATTTTTGTAATAGGACAGTTTCATGTAATAGCCTACCTTTGAAAGTACTGTAAAAGTAGTCCTATTTTGATTATGGGAAGACTGAACCACATACCAACCCCTGGTGCGGGTCTCAGATGCTCCTCACTCACCTGGCTGAAAAGGTTGTGGCTGGGCATTACATATCAATGTTCAGACAGAGCTGTGACTCTGAAAATCCCAAATACTACTCTTCTAGTACACAGCAACACATGGTTCATCTACTCACCCATCTCCCAGCTCCTGTGGCCCTCAGGCTGAGGTCTGGGGCTGCTGGTGGCAGAGGCTGCAAATGGAAATGACTTTGGCAAGGTGGCATGGGTGACCTCAGTGGCTGGCAGAGCCAGAACCTGCATCAGGGTGACTGGCTGTACAGTTGTCCCTAGAGCAGATGGCCTTTGATAGGCTTTTGTGGTCTCACCTGTAAGAAAATGGAATTATACCAGGACCTGTGAGAGTCTATAGGCTCTTGGAGGATTAGAAATCGAATAAATATTCACTTGGCTATGAGCAGAGACCTGTGCTGGCTGCAGTGGAGGGGAAATCTAGACAAACAGCCTTCAATTCCTGCTTAAAGGAATGTTTAATCTCAGAGCAACAGGCTAATCAACAAACCAAAGACCAAATAACAGCAATATACTTAACTGACAGTTAAACACTATATAGCAACATAGACAAGGCGGAACATGATCAGTTGCCAAATTAATTCTCCAGGCACCATGAACAGGGTTCGTGTACTCTATGACTTACTCCTAGAGAATGCATTCTAGCTATTCTAGTTTAAGTTGGCTCATTACCAGTTAACTAACTCCTCTGGGCCCCAGTTTCCTGGTCTTTAAGAAGGGGTAATGAACTGACTCCATGGTGAAGGACCATCTACATTTGTCTTCTAAACTGTGCTCTTCATCCACATGTGATGACTTGGAATGCTTTCACAGTTTGAAGCTCTGCCATACATGTCTTCTTGAAAAGTAAATCTCAATTTGTTAGTGATCTGGTTGCCCTGAGAGGATCTCTGAAGATTCAGAACAAGGGGAACCGTGGCTACCTGTTGAGTATTGAGAACTATCTTGAGAAGCTTGGGTCTGTGCTAGAAGGAGGTGCCCTGCAGGGTCAACAGCACCTCAGTCCTGGTACAGTTGTGTGTGCCTGTGGGCCCCAGTGGGATATGCCAGCTTCTGTACCTGTCTCTGGTGTCTTAGGAGTGCTGTAAGAAAATATCTCAAACCTGGTGGCTTAAAAAAACAAATTTATTCTCTCATAGTTCTGGAGGCCAAAAGTCCAAAATCAGTATCAATGGGCCAAATTCAAGGCATCTGCAGTGCTGAGCTCCCTCAAGGAGGGTACAGGATTCAATGTGTTCCTTGCCTTGTCCTGCTTCACCTGGTGGCTGGCCTTCCTTGGATTTTGTCATCTTCAAGCCTGGCAGCTGCAATTATTTCTCAGCCTCATCTTCACACGACCTTCTCCTCTATAGGTATGGAATTATCTCCCTCTGCCTCTTTTTGACAAGTATGGATGTGATGGCTTTTAGGGCCATTACTCAGGTAATCCAGGATAATTTCCCCATCCCAAGATCCTTAATCACATTACAACATATGGGGAATATTTACAGGTTCCAGTGGTCGGGACGAGGGTCTTTGGGGAGTGGGGAGCATATTTTGTCCTGCCACAGTATCCTGGCTCCGGCCTTCACTCTGCTTAGGGATGAAGCACTTTTTGGGTACATGGAACAGTAGGCCAAGGAGGGTCACATCTGAGACAAGAGGGTGCCCCTTCTTCCTGGGAACCATCTCACACTCTCTTCAACATTGCTCAGCATTGGATAATTACAGCATTCTGGGAAAGTAGTGTCAGAACCACAGTCCTGTAGAGAGACATTTGGTGGGTGTTCAGATCCACTGCCTGGCACTGGCACCTGCTCCTTTCTCCACCCTGACAGTGTCACCTTCTGCGGGAATCACAGAACTGACTGGGGAGGGCAGGTCAGCAAAGAGTGAACCTGGAATTCAGCCATTCAGTTCACTCTTGCAGGCATTGGCCAGTCAAGTCAGGAAGAAAATCCCTCATTTACCCTGACAGTTGCTAATAGTCGGTCACCTTTAAATCCTTCTGTAGACTGTGCCAGATAGATCAATAAAGAGTTTGAGGCCACCTCGGGGGTTCAGCCTTTCTTCTAGTCTTCAGGCCATCCTCAAGCTGGACCAAACCTGCCTGATTTATGACATTTCCATTACCTTAAAGGGTCTGAGCTTCCGGAACAAGTCTAAGGAAGTGTTTATTTTCTCCAGAACATTCCTCTGTCTTACACTCAGGCAAATGCTAACCAGCATTGATGTCTCTTTAGGGAGATGCTGGCCCAGGTTTAACCTTCTTCATCCAGGGAAAAGCCATATAACAGAATTGCTTGTACACTTTAGGAAATAGGATATAAGAATTAATTTGAAGAGAAATATGTAAATAAGCTGACGGCTTATTTTATTGAAAACTATTAATTAATCTACAATATACTAAAAATAAAACTTCAACTAGAAAATAGTGAATATTTTAAAACTTATTGCATATTGAAAACCCAAATTATCTTTTTTTTGCACACCATTGGCTAATTCCAATGCTTGAAACTACCCCATCTTACCCCATCGGTTTGCTCATAATGATTTATTAGAGAGAGGTTAAATACCCTGGGGACAGCCACTGCTGTGCTTAGGATGCAGGTGCTGTCAAATGCTTTGTAAATTCAACCAACATGGCCATCTCTCTGGTATTCTATGAGCTGTTTCTGCCTGTTCTCCTTCATAGATCTGAACTGGCTTTAAGAGGGAGACAGAGAAAATCACTCTCCCTGCCCCAGGCTGACAAACACAACACTTAATACGGTCCAAAGGGAATTCTTCATGGAACCAAATTCTTTCTGAACAATTTGAAGTAAAACCTATAATATAGTTTTTTCATGCAATCTCAGATACATCGAAGCTTGGTCTCTTTTCAAAGATTTTCCTATATACCTTTTTTGTTTTTGGTATCTCAGGAGTACTCGACCTCTGAGCCACATCTCTAGCTCTATTTTGTGTTTTATTTAGAGACAGGGTCTCACTGAGTTGCTTAGCGCCTTGCTGTTGCTGAGGCTGGCTTTGAACTCACGATTCTCCTGTCTCAGCCTCCCAGAGTACTGGGATTATAGGTGTGCACCACCACGCCTGGCTTTCGTCAAAGATTTTCATGAGAAAGCTTTTCAAAACTTCCCTTAGACTCTTCATGTTCTATTCTTTTGGACATAATCAAGAACAGCCCCTAGAGAGGTCCTACACCTGGCTCCTCAGCAGAGTCACAGTGGAGGTGTTACGAAGGCAGACTTTAGGGAGCTGTCAATTCACTGAATCTGAGGTGGGCCCTGGAATTCTCACTTGGGACCCACAGCCAGGGCCAGACTTCACTCCAGGCTTCACTCACCAGCCCTGCCACTAGAGCTTTCTGAGCCTGGTCCTTTTGCTGCACCGTGCGGATGGTTATACCTACCTGATGAGGTTGTTGTTACAATTAGAGGTCAAGTCCACAGGGGGCGTGCGCACACCATCCTTGACACATGGCGGGCATACCATAAGTGGTAGTAGCTGACATTTATCCTCATCCTAAGTCTCCTCCTCTGCTGGTGGGAAACAGTGTTCTTACTAGGTGTCAGATGTGAGGTGAAGTGAAAGAGAAGGAAGTCAGAAGCCTGAAGCCGGAAGCTGCTTTAGCAGCAATGTCTGCAGGGAAGAGTGCTGGGGAGGATTTGGTCCTTCCCATCACTAACTCATTCCCTGCCTCAGGGTTATGTATGAGGGCTGGAGATGTAATATTCATTGAACATCTCCCATGTGCCATACTTCAAAATCCTCTTTACACAAACATACACATTTAATATTTATCACAATCCGGGAAGTTAAGTATTCCTATTTTTGAGATAAGGATCAAGTTTTCCAAGAGGCCAAGAAATATATCTAACCTTACATGGACACATAGGTAGTAGAACCAAGATTTGGACTCCCATGCATTTGATTCCAAGTCCATGCCTTTTCCTCTCCTTTTTCCATAGAAGGGGGATAAATTTGGAGGCAAGTCTTGAGTAGCTTCAGGATTCCTAGATGTGGTACCCATTAAAAGTGACCCAGAGCCCTCTGAGGTCTCACAAAGCCATTGTCTTCTTTGAGAGGGTGAGGAGTGGCCTTCGTGGGTGGGTTTGGGCAGTGAGGGCAGAGGTTCCTGGAAAGTCACTGCAATAAGCTTCAGTTTGGCTTTCTTCCAGGGTGAGGGGAGAACACATAGCCAGAGGAGCTGCAGGGGATTTTTCTGGCAGTCTTGCTCAGCAGCTCCAAATAAAGATTTACTTTCCCTTTTTTAGCTATGGCACCAGGAATGTGCTTTTCTTTTTCCTTCTCTCTTTCTTTCTTACTTTTCTTTTTCTTTTTTTGTAAATTTCTAAAAATGAACACTTACCTGATGTTATTTAGCTCAGAGTAGTTGGAAGCTCTAGCCAAGTAACAGTTACCCGCCTGACGCTTGCTAACTGCCTGGGGGAACAGCATTTAAATCTCAGGTACTGTCTGTCCTCAGCATGAGCTGCACCAGGCAAATCAAGATGCCTTCTATTTTTCAAGTGAGATAATTTTCCACAGAAGAAGGTTGTTATGCTTTTGGGGGTCGTCCTAACCTGATTTACCTGTTAACTCACATTCTTGGAGAGGCGAGGAAGCATTTTATGTGGGCATGCTGAGTCCTGAATGGTCTCTATCCCTTCTGCTTCAGCCAGTTTCTAAAGGAGTTCAATCATTTAAGGCAAAGTAGCAACATAAGGGCCACTCTTTTTGTGGTTTTCTATGGAAGTTTTTATTTGAATTGGTAAAAAGCCACTCCACGGTAGGCATGAGTTTTTTTAAAGACTGAAGTCCCCCTATCTTGAAGCTGGGCAAGACCTCAAGCTTCCCTTTTATGTTGAAATGCTCATCACTTAGCTCAGGGTCTGGCACACTGCAGGTGCTCAATATGCGGTTACTGTGTGAATGAATGAAGGAAGGAAGGAAGGAAGGAACATATTTCTTGAGACTGTTGATCTAGTGATAAGGAGCTGATAGAAATACTTGGTGAAACTGTTACAGAAATTGAGATGGCTTGGTAAAGGGAAAAGTGACAGCCAGTGCCTGTTTTAACTGTGGCTTTTGCTAATTTTTGAATTTACATAGCAGTCAATTTCAAAACAAGTGCCCTGGCCCACCTGCACTTTTCAGGAATGTGAACACAGACATAGGAAACAAGCATTTGCTGCGAGTGGATGGTGTTAAGCTTGGCCACAGTGCTGGGGTAGATGGAAGAGTTTTGGAAATGATCTCTGTTATGGACATAGAAACCAAATGCATTCTATAATATCAGGCATCCCGTGATTATAGTTCCTCTTCCCTCCATCTCTCTCCCCACAACTTTACCTGTTACCAGGCATATGGGCCATGTAGGACAATGCCCTTGGGCAAGTCACTGAACCTCTCCAAGGGCCAGCTTCCTTATCTGAAGACAGGGAAGACACGGGTACTCTGTCTTGGGGTTGTTGCACTACAGGTGGTACCAGAGAAAGTACTAGGTACATAGCTGTAGTCACAGAGGTTGTGTGAGACCCTTCCCATTGTTTAGAATTGAGCCAGAAGGGCTGGATGACCCCTTCCTAAATGAGAAGACGTGTCACTGAACTTCTCCCCACACTGGGCCATTCCAGTAGAATCTGTGCAATCACCGACCCCTCCTCTCTCTGGGCCAGGGAGAAGGAAAGGACAGAAGAAGGGAGGGGTTAGTAGCCAGGTTGTGAGGAGTGCAGTATTCAGGGCAAGAGACTATTCCCTCCCTTCCTTCATGTTTTGTCCTCTCCAGGCCAGAAGAGAGTGCTGCAAGAGTCACTCATCAAGGCGCAAGGGCCTGCGGAGAGGAGAAATGGCACTTCCTGCCATCCCCTAAAGGCACGGCAGCCACACACCCAGCTTATGTGTTGCAGAAGCAGAATTGGCAGGCTTTTGGGGGAGTATTCTGGGAGTCTAGAAGTACCCTGCCCTTTGGGGTAAAAAGAGGTGCTTGACCTGTGGTTCCTGAGGTCAGGGGTTTACTTGAATATGGGGACTCACTCTGTACTAGGATCTCTGAGAAGGGGACAAGAGGGCACCTGGAATGTCCAAGGCCAGCAGCCCTTAAAGGTGAAGGAGTGGAAGGTGACTTCACTCTATCCCACTGTTCCAGACCCCAAAGAGGACCAAAGAAAATCCCACAGTTCCCATAGCTCATGTGCAGGGGCTGCCCAGGAGCTGTTGTGTGTAGGTGTGGATTGTCAGGGGTGGGAGAAAGGAGTCGGGGCCCAGTGAGAAGGTCTAGGACGGATAGAACACTGGCCCTTTGCTCCAGTTACCCATGTGCTTTCCCTACTCAGAGATCACTAGGTGAGCACAAGTTTCTGGGCTAGGTGAAACAGCAGGACACATCTCTTAAGGATGTGTCTGTCATCTGCTCTTTTTCCCTGTGTCCACACCCAAAAAAGACAGGTGATATCTCAGAAATGGTCCGTAAGACTGGCAGCATGTAGCTTGCAGTGGAGAACAGCTGCATCCTTGTAGCCAAACACATCTAGATCACCACTGATTAAAAAGTCATTAAAGATATAGATGAGACAGTAATGGGGAAAACAACACATTCCTATTTGTATGTCAATGCTGGTCAAATTGAGAGTCTCTGTATGCACTGTTATTAAAATAAGAAAGTCTAAGATAGTGATTTAGGGAGAGGTTTCTGGAGCCAGACTGTCTGGGTTGGACTCATAGCTCTACTACTTTCTAGCTGTTTGGCAAAAGGAGGTTACTTAACATCTCTGTGCTGCATTTTTCTCAAACTGTACATTAGGGCTAAGAATAGTACATGCAAATGGTAGTCTGGGGTGACTAAAGGCAGTGATCAGGTAATGGTTTTGGAGCAGTGCCTGGCATACAGCGAGTGCTCAGTAGATGCTAGCTTCTGCTGCCATTCTTAAACCCATTCACCCCACATCCATGAATAGAACCTCAGCTACATCAGCTCACCCTGCAAGCTGCCGGGAGCAAATGCCAAATCCCATCAGACAGCAGCTCCCAGGACACAATCACGCACATGAGTTCTCAATTAAACACTGAAACATGGACAGAGGAATTCCTTGGCCTAGGGTCTGCCTGTCCCTGTTCTTCTGGTTCACAAGGAAGGCGGGTGGGCATAGTCCTGCAGACAATGTATTTCGGCCTGGGTTGTTCAGATTAGCTGCTTGCTGTTATCTCAGAGGCCACCTCATTCTCTTTGCTTCCTCCCTTCATTTCATATTAAGTAAATCTGGCTCTTTTAGTTGCTAGGGAACATTTCCAGACAGAGTGTCACATCATCTTCTAAAGTAGCAATGCAGTGAAATTCAAGGCAGCCGTCACTCCAGATGAAAACGACGCAAACACAGGGACAATCTCGAATTGTGAAAACAAAAAATTAAGCCTTCACTCCTTAGTCCCAGATGTCTGATCTCATTGATTTCTGTGCCGTGCTCCTGGTATCGGGTAAAATATCACCAGAGTCAGTGTGGCATGACCAGTTAAAATGTTAATTTCGACACCATTTCCTAAAACACAATATTGCATGTTTATGAACTCAGAAAGTTTAGATTAAATCACAAGTGAACACTTGCCTGCTTTGGCATCTGGGCTTTTGGATGATGAATATGTAAGAGTTGATGGGTAGCTTACACCCTTTTGGGGTTTACTTTCTGCAAAAAAAAAAAAAAAAAAAAGGAAAAAAAAGATTTATTTCTAGAGCTGGAGATTTTAGATGGTTCTCTGCTGATAAGTTGATTCCCTCCTTCCGATTTATCCCTTGAGTTCAATAAAATCAGTCTCCTTGGTACTGAGTTGTAGATTACAATAAGAAAGCCAAGTGGCATTTTGTTTTCTTGTATACCCTGTGTTTTATTAATATTAGAATGGAAGCAATAAAATCTCTATGACTCAGTTGTTTAGCATTAGCAATCCTTATTTCACTGGGGAAGATGTGACCTGTAAGTTAAGGTTTCATGCATGTGGCTTTGAATGTTTAATTATGACAGCAGATGGCCATGAAATGCTGCACACACCTCCAGGTGAAGGGCTCTTGGGTCCCCTGCAGGCTACATGTGCATGGCCACCTCTCACTCTCAGACCCCAGGGATCCATTCAAACGTCATGGTAGCAGAGAAAACCAAAAGTAGGTAAATATAGATCAGACTTGAAAATAACCACATGTTGCCGCCCAGGGAAAGGCTTTAAATGCCAACCAAGGGTGTGGATGGTATTGTCTAACCGGGAAACAATGGAAGCATAAAAAAGAAAAGAGATCAGGTGATCGGACCCCAGTAAGCAGCACCAAGCTTGGCAGGATGCAAACTGCTTGAGAAGGCTGCTGCCTGCAAAAGTCTTCTGACCACAAACAGAAATTCCGATGGAGCTTTGTTGTGCAATTAAACTGAAAGTGCCAGTGGAATGCAGTAATGCAGTAAGCCCCCCAAAGGCAAATAATTTGTCTGAGTTGGTAGCTGTTGAATTCCCAGGGCCTCAGGCAGTGTCTGACATATAGGGCTCCAGGAGTACTTACTCCTGAAGGAAGGAAGAATGCCAGGACTTCTTGGAGAATTCGTACACTGTGAGGGTAGGCTGGGTATCAATTGTGATCCGTTATTTACATGGAATAATGAACCCATTCTGGCTGTCAACTCGAGGGAATATATTTAGAAGATGAAGCTTGTGGAAGAGATGGTAAGGAATGTCATGTGAAGAGCCTGAAGGGTGGGACCAAATCGCACCAAACATCCTATAGGCACAAAGGATTGTAGGGTCTCGGGAAGAGCCTGAACCTTGGGAGTAAGAAAACAATCTAGGCTCTAGGCTTCTGCTTTGGTTTTTGTTGTGGCAACTTCCAAGACTCTCATTTTTACATTCTGTAAATATGAGTAATGGTATGGCCACTACTTAACTACACAAAGCTGTAAGGGAAAAAAAAAGTTAAAATATTTTGGAAAAAAAAAACATGGTTTAGAGATGAGGTATCCCCCAAAAGCTCATGTGTAAGACAATGCAAAAATTTTCAGAGGTGAAATGATTGGGTTATGAGAGCTTTAACCTAATCAGTGAATTAATCCTCTGTTATGGATTAACTATGTGATAGATAACTGTAGGCAGGTAGGGTGTGGCTGGAGGATGTAGGTCACTGGGGTCGGGGGGATGTCGTTGAGGTTTATAGTTTGTTCCTGTTGAGCAGAGCTCTGATTCCTGATTTCCATGTCCTCAGCTGCTTTCCTCCGCCATGCCCTTCTACCATGATGTTCTGCCTCACTTTGGGTCCGAAGATATGGAGTCAGCCATCTAGGGACTGAGACCTCTGAAACCATGAGCCTCAAATAAACTTTCCCTCCTCTGTGTTGTTCTTGTCAAGGCTTTTGGTCACAGAGTCATGAAAAAGTTGACTAAAACAATGTATTTAATATATATTGGAAATATATATATATATATATATATATATATACACACACATACATACACACACATATATATATCATGTATATATCCATAAAGATGCAAAAATTTATTCTTGTGTAACCTATAAATGCCACTCAAAGGCAAATTTGGGGTTATTGGCTGTAGTCACTTTGCCTTATTACGATCACCCAGGGAGTACAATGTGGCACTTCTAAGTCCTCCGCTTGTGTCTAAGTGTGCTCCCAATAGACATTAATTGGGGCCACTAATGAGTGCCACATGACTGTGGGCCACACTTTTATCAACAGAAAGTGATCAGATAAATAATCTCCCTGTATCTACTATCTTTCTCACAACTAAAACCTGATGTTTCTGTTTCTATTCAGAAGAAAAAGGAGCACGAGCTGAGTTTTCTGAAATGTGGATCAAAAACAATTGAGGAGCCTTCACTGGCCTTTAGCATCTGGGGAATGTCGAAAGATCATGTTGACCCAAAATGCTCATCCCCTCATACCCAGTTCACCAAAACAATTTAATTATAGGGGCACAACAACCTATAAAAATTGGAAATAAAAACCTAGAGAAAGGTTGTGAGGATTCTGACATGATCCAGTTAAACTCATTGGCCGTGAACCTCTGAATAACGGGGCGTTCCTTGGCTGCAGCCTCATGCCGCAGTGCACTCTGTAACTCATCCATTCGAAAGAGGCTTCGTAGCCACTGCAGAAGCACGGATGCTTATTATCGTTGGCCAAAAGCACTTTCAGTTAAATGTCACTAGGAGGAATGAGAGGAGATGGAAGTTGAAATTTATAGGAAATAATCTTGGCAGATTGATTTTCATTTTAAAAACCTGAAACATTTCTACTCTCATGGAATTAATTTTTCTTTTAAGCCTCTGTTGGGATTCTTGAATTGCAGGCTAAGCCCCTTAAGGTTGAAATGCTCTTATTTAGCCAGGGGTTACTTGGAAACACCTATGTGGAGATTATATTTCCTTCTATCTCAACATATTTGTATTGTAGACACTAGCATTTTCAGATGGTCTTTGTTCTGAGTTCTGTTACAAGGCCAAGACCCACAGTACTGCAGTGGATGCCCTTCTACTATCTGATAAAGAAACCACTCCAATTTGAACCCTAGATGTGCAGAACCTGGCAGGCAAGACGGAATAGGGATCGCTCAATTTGAGAAGAATCCTCAAAGGTCTGTTTTTAGTTGTATTACAACTCTGACAGTTGGAAGAGAGTAGGTTGTAGGGCACAGGATGCCGAATGATGCTAGAGAACCACCCAGGCTGGAAGACCTGGGATGTTATGAGACATTTCTCTTCTCTGCTTTAGTTGCCTCTTCACAGGTGGCTCCTTCTCAGGAAGTCCCATGATAGTTCTAGGAAGATTTGCTAGAATCTAGTTTAAAATCCTGCTGAACCATCTTAGAGAAAATGGAGATTCAGTTCTTGAACAGTAGAGGTTTAAGTCCAGTATAGGACATTGTGTTGTGCTCAACATTCATGGGGACGTTTCAAAAGCCTGAGGGGCTCCCACTGGCCAATCTCATAAAGCGTGAGTGCTGATGAGGACAACGATGATAATGGAGACTAATGTACTGTATTTTTAAAAAATCCACGAGTCCATAGTCTACATTAAAAAAAAAGGCACAGGTTGGGGGAAGAAAATTCTTCTTTACCTAAGAATACTAGCTAGTAAATGTGGAAGGGATGACAGAATTAGGAAAAATTATAATTTTGCAATTATAGTTGGCCCTCTGTTTGCATGGATCTCTTAATCTGTGGATTCAACTAACCTCAGATTGAAATATTTGGAAAAAGAATTATGTCTGTGCTGAACATGTATATACTTTTTTTCTTGTCATTATTCCTTAAATTATATATATATATATATCTCACTATTTGCATGGCATTTACACTGTATTAGGTATTGTGTAAGTAATCTTGGGATGACATGAACTATATGAGAAGATATACACTGTTTTATGTAAGAGATTGAGCATCTTGCAGATTTTGGCATCCACAGGGGGTCCTGGAATCAGTCCCCATGATACTGAGGGACTACTGTACTAATGTAATTCTTGCTATTGAGCACTGGATATTAAAACTGCCGAGTGAAATTGATTTGGGAACCAGTTAGTCAAGTGGTTTTAAAGTATCACTCTATAGATTGCTTATTAATTATGAGTATCTTTGCCTGGGAGAGAGATGGTAAAGTAGCCAACTAATCAAAGTTAGCGGCACCAGTAATTAGATAAACCAACACTATGTGCCTCTTGATACGGCCATTGTGGTATGACCCAATAGATATGTTATATGACATATCCTTTTCAAAATATTTAACCTGAATCCAATTATGAGAAAGCAGTTCAAAGTGTTTTCCATCCAGATTGTAGGACATATTGCTAGACAACTGACCTGGAGTTCATAGATATCAATGCCATTCATGACCAAAGAGATCGTGTGGTGGGGGATTAAAGATACTAACTAACTGGACATGACAACCAAATCCAATGAATAACTTTTAATCAGATTGTGGATCTTAATAAAAAAGGAAATTATAATAAGGAATATTTTGGAGATGATCCAATAAGAACTTTTTGTTAGATATTATTATATCAAGGTTAATTTCTGGGTATAGTACTGGTATTGTTGTCATTTAGGAAAATGTTCCTAACAAGATGTGTGCTGAAATTTTTTTTTAAATATAGTTTTTGGTTGTACATGGACACAATACCTTTAGTTTATTGATTTATGCTTATGTAATGCTGAAGATCAAACCCAGTGCCTCACACATGCAAGGCAAGCGCTCCACCACTAAGCCACAACACCAGGTCTGTGCTGAAGTATTTAGGGATAAAGGGTCATGATGCCTGCAGCTTATGTTCATGTGGTTCAGGAAAAAAAAGTATCCATAGATGATAGATAGATTGGCAGATAGAACAAATGTGGCAAAATATTTGCAATTTGTGAATCTAGGTGAAAGGAATATGGGTATCTATTGTACTATTCTTCTAATTTTTCTGTTAATGTGAATGTTTTCAGAATAATGGGGAAATTCACAAAAAAAGAAAAAGGTGGGAAGACAGGTGGTGATTGCACCAAGAATACTAGGTTCTCTTTCACTGGGAAATTACACTACCATAGTCATTATAGATCATTGTTATTATCTTTTTGAAAAAGAGAAGAGTGAAAATGGAGCTAGACAGGGAGAACTGATTGAATAGTAAAACAATTAATTAAGCACAAATTTAAAAAATTGAAACTGAAATTGTGGCTCAGTTTTCTTTCTAAGCATATGGCCCCGTTTGTTCACTTACCAGAAATCTTAAAGAATAAATGTCCAGATATGGGGCATATTAGCCTAAAAAAAAGACTAGTTAAAAAATATAAATTATTAAATGCATTCCACTTTATTAAAAGTTTGATTGGACTTACAGATAGCAGCAATGTATTTAAAATGAGCAATTTGAGGCTTTTAATAGTTCTAGATATGACTTTGTAGTGATTTATCATGTAAGTATAATTCACTATTTCATGGTCTTAATTATCAGAAGAATTAGTGCTTTGTATTTTTATGAAATGAGGTGGGCCATCGACAAAAGCTAACAGCCCACTGAAAAGAGGTCATCCCACACGCCTATTGTTAGCAGTGTTTCTGCAGCATGTGGCCGTACCTGAGACAATGAAGGATTCTCTCCATCTTGGTAGGGATAATGACTGGACACCATTGGAGAAACTCCCTTTGTAACCGGACTGTCCAGCAACTTTCCGAACAAGTATTTTCCCTCCTGAATTATTGAGCACACCACTATGAAAAGAAAAAAAAAAATTGAAGAGTGCACAGAAATGCTGTTTGATATCAGCAACCACACAAGCCAGCCTCCATCTTTATGTAGACATACGAAGCAGTGAAGTTAAGGGAAAGTTTACCCTGACCTGCAGCCAAGCCCCAAGAATGGTGCCTTCAAAAACCTAGCCAGGCACCTGACCTGTCAGATCCAGTGTTCTTTTCCTTCTAGAACCCTGTCAGTCAGGAATGGGTCACCATGCCTCAAATTTCTTTTTTCCCTGGATTTGTCATTCCTACTGGATTCCCCCCCCCCTTTTTTTCTTTCTCTTTTTTTGTTTGTTTTGAGTCATGGCCTCACTATGTTGTCCAAGTTCAAGTGACTCTCTTGCTTCAGCCTCCCCAGTAGAAGAGACTACAGGCTGCACCGCCACACCCAGTTTCTCACTGGTTCTTCAGGTAAAACTTCTTTCCTGACAATTTCTGATTTTGTTTTGTGATATCACGGAATGAATCCAGTCATTACAAATGGCAGTATGAAATTATTAATTTTCTCTTTTTTCTTTTTTTGGTACCAGGGATTGAACTCAGGGGTACTTGACCACTGAGCCACATCCCCAGCCCTATTTTGTGTTTTATATAGGGACAGGGTCTCACTGAGTTGCTTAGTGCCTCGCCGTTGCTGAGGCTGCCTTGAACTCGTGATTCTCTGGTCTCAGCCTCCCTAAGTGCTGGGATTACAGGCTTGTGCCACCGCACCCGGCTTGAAATTATTAATTTTCTTAACAGGATTTGTTCCCATTCTGCAATTGCCCCATCCATTCTTTTTGACAGGAATATTTGGTCCTTTTCTTGTCAGAATAGAGATATTCTGATATTGGATCCAAAGTATTTAGTTGCTTTAGAGCTCTGCTTTAATTCTAATTCCTTGAAGAGGCATTTTTAAAAATTGCATTGCTGGGGATTGAACCCTGGGCCTCCTGCATGCTAGGCAAACACTCTACAAATGAGCTACACCTCCAATCCACCATGGAGTTATTAAAAGTAAATTATTCTTTTTGTTTTGGGCTATTGAGGGAAGATGTACAGCTAAATTAAACACATTAAAATAGTCCCCAGGACTGGGAGTGTAGCTCAATGATAGGATGCTTAGAATGCACGAGGCCCTGGGTTTGATCCCCAGCTCTGCAAAAAGAAAAGCATTTCCCAAAGACTGGAAATTGTGTCTTTAATTTCTAAGATTTCTCCAGGTTTTAAATCCTGATGTGACAGTGACTGAAATGTCTATGTTAATGTTTCTTCTTCTCTGTTAAGCAGAGGGTCCATTCTGGTTCCTAAATAGCACTTTCACAATGTCATCTCTTAGCCTCAGAGCCTATTGTGGCTTCTTTGGGTATCTGTACTTCATGGCACGGGGGGATGAGAAAGGATGCGGATTTGTTTCCATCCATACCATTCCCCGGCTCTGGGAGTGGTAGTTGCCATTACATGCCCTCCCACCTTCACAGTGAGCCAACCGCTTTGAACATTCAACTTCCTGATGACCAGAAGGAAAGAAAGTGATAATAATACTTGACATGTGAAGCACTTAATTACTTTAAAATCATCTCACGTATGACATCTCCCTGGGTCTTACCAGCAAACCTCTGAGTTGTGGAGTGGAGGGAACACTGTAATTCCCATTCCCTAGAAGCAGGCTGTTGCTATGGGTGACTGAGTCATTCAAGGGTTTGTAACTAGTGAATTGCAAGAGGAATTTGAATCCATGTCTATTTCTGACTCCAATCCTGGGCTTGTCCTTTGTGGTCATGCTACCTCTCAGGGTTCAAGAGCACAGGACCTCCAATGACAACTCCTTCTCATTCCCCAGTGTCTTTACTTCCTGCCCTCTCTCCACAATTGGGAGAGTCTTCTCCCACTGCAGTGAGGCTGGTCTCTACTTGCCTGGCCAGGCATGCATTTCCATTCACGTGGCTTTAATTATGCTGCTGTTTCCCCTGGAAAATCTGGTTCCATGTCTGCCTGACCAGCACCTCCTCTCTGCTAGAGATCTTGTCAGTGCTCTGCACCCCCAACCCCCTTAGAATCTTGTTCTCACAACTTAGAATCTGATTTTGTTCTGTCCTAAAGTATTTTCTAAAGATTTCTGGAATTAATTTTATCCCTCAACTGAATTGGAAAATTTCTTATGAAAAGGACAGGATTTTATGCTTTTGTGTAAGAAGACCTATTTGTGGTATTTGGGCATCAACTATACCAGTGTTTGGGAGATGATTGGCAAGGTTTCAGGATTTTGAGAGCTGGTTGACTTGACATTGGTAGCTTGAAATCAACCACAGTAGGAGTATGTATATGTGGAAAAGGGAAAATCAGGCCTGTCCCCTCCTTGCTCTCTTTTGGAAAGCTGGTTGTTAAAACATTTTCCGGCATACTATTGGCTCAGTCTGAACATTATGATGATTTTTTAAAAAATTACCTCATACTCTCTTTAACTTAGAATGAATTGAGAAAATGGGAAATAACACTTACTCTTTTCTTTTTCTTCAGAGAAATCATTCTGTCCTTGAGTTTATATTATATTACAACCTGGGACTGCTTTTTTGAGGAACTATGTGCTGGTGCCCACACTCCTTTATATGAGTCAGGAGCCCTGTAGCTGTGACATCCCTTGTGAGGGCTATACAAGATTGGAAACCCAGACTTTGGGACAAGTATAAATGCAGAACTGTGGGTTCTCATGAGATTTGCCTGTTGGAGGTAGAGTCAAGTCTCATCTTCCCTCCTAATAGGAGGATGCAGATATTTCAAAATCAGGGAGACTAGACCAATGTAGAAGATACTGGAGAAGGAAGGAGAGATCTGGGAAAGGCTGTGGTTCCACTTGTGAGCAGATGGTAGTTCAAAGTGGTTGCCATTTGGAGAATTTATGGAAATGGGACTTCATTTGTATCCTCATTCTCTGACAGAGCAAAACAAGTTCCACTTCTTGGTGTTCCTCAGATGATCTACATGGGGCTGCACATGATGTTAATGTCCATGTCTTTCCTGTCCATGTGTATCAGGGGTCTGAGATAAGCTGAGGGTAAGTTCCTTGGTCCAGAGAGAAGGAACAGTACTTCTGTTCTAGGAACAGAACATTTGGTCAAAAATCAGTGGGAAAAGTGTTCTGCATGGAGGTGGCCTCTTTATTGTTCCATCTCAGAGAAATCTCTTTTCCCTAGCACTCGCCCCATTTTAAATACAGGGTTAGTTTAGGATAAGACTGAGCCAAAATACAGTGTCTCAAATATGTCCATTATCTCTTTGGTTTGAAGGAATCAAGGAGATGATTTATAAGAAAACATATGAGCATGATATAGTATATGAATATGAGTTCAAATTAACCTGAATTTCTAAGCCAAAATATGCTCTCTCCTACCTTCCAGTTCTGACCATGAGGAATTCTGGCAGGACAGTACCTGTAGGTCCCCAATGCACATTTGATAGTAATACCTCTTTCCAATGAGTTTTTCCGTTATTCCAGGAAGCCACAATGGCATTAAGTTGGTCAAACAACCAATATTGTTTATGAAGCACTCAGGCTCTTTTCTACCACCTTCGTCTATGTTCTTGCCAAGTCTTACAGTCTACCTCACACACTGGGACTGCAGAGCCCTGGTCCTGTGAATGCCCTTTCTATTTTTTTCCAGGGGTACACTTGTCCTTCATAAAGCCTTTTCTAACTCTGACTCCTATGAAATCTACATCCTCCTGGAGTCCTCACTTTGTATCCTAAGTGATGCTGGGACTCCCTTGTTCTTATCAAAATGTGTCAATTGGGCTCTGGGCTGGAAGTCAGGGGAAATGAGTCCTAATCTTCAGTGTGCAAATAACTAGCAATTTAATTGACTTCCCTAGGATTGAATTGAAGGTATGAATTGAATCAGAATATATGGACTCTTTGCCATTTTAATGACTTCTTTGGTGAGGTCAAATTTACTCTTGTGGCTCTGTTCTTCCTAGGAAATGTGGAAGGGTAAGAGAGAGCCAGCAAGTACCATAGGCAGCAATACATCAACCATCTAGGATCTTAATTGGAAAAATACAGGCTACCTTAAGACAGGCTCAGCCTCTGCAGCAGATGTCACTGTCTACACAGACATGAGAGTCTATACAGACATAGACAGGGGAGTGCTCACAGTGTTGGTGGGCTGTATGGGCCTGCATGCGTGTGTAAGGCTGTGTGTGTAAGCAAGCATGTGTGTGTGAGCAAGCATGTGTGTGTATCAGTATATGTAGGAGGCATGCATGTGGCACAGATAATCACATAGGCTTAATTAATGTATGTGTGTATATAGATTAATGTGTGCAAGAAAAAGTGGACTGAGGATTCTGGGAAGGTCACTTTTCATCTTATTTGGGAAGAGACTTGGTTCAAAGCATGCCATGTTTCCTATCCTCCTTCCTGGATCCCCGACCAATGGTCCACCAGGTGACACCTCCCATCACCCTTCTCCTCACTTCTTTGTCTCCCCTGTGGTTGCAGGCCATCACCAGGGGCATGGTATTTTTTCCTTCAAACTTCTGGGCATTCTTTGGCCTCATCCCTGTCATTTCCTTACCCAGTACATACAAGCAGAAGCACAAATGGCTTGGCTGGGCTTTTCTTTCCTTGTCATGAACATAGAAGAGTAGAATTGTTCCCTCCTCATCAAGATATAAAAAGAAGTGAGCTGTCCTTTCTAAGAGTGTTGTGAAAGGAGATGCAGGGCCACATATGATTTCTGGGTCCTCCTTTTGGGGTGACCAAATAAAAAGCAGAATGCTCAAATTTTTACATTTTGCTTGCTAAATACAGCAACCCTGCACCATTGGTTCCCTGTCACACCTTGATTGCTAGTTATTAAGTAGCTCATAGCCACCCACCTGTGCACTGCGGCGCCACACACACTGGAGTAAGATGCATAGACACCAGTGCCATAAACGTGGTACCTGGGGTCTTGGCATCCTGCTGGACATTTCACAATGAACTCAGGATTGATTATCTTTCCAGCTTTGACATCACAGTTGATCTGAGGCACAGCTGGGAATAGAAAAGGAGGTCAAAATTACACTTGTGGTATCAGCTTATATATGAGATGACTCTATTAGGTTGTAAGTGTTGATTTGCTTAATTTCTCAAAGTCAGAACCTGGGCTGACCCTGCATCCCTTCCATATAATGAAGGCAGAGATACAATGAGGACATTCCTCAGACCAAAGGAACAACAATGTCCACCCAATGTGTTCAACCTGCTAAGAGCAAAAACTTATTGCCGTGCTTATTTGGACAATTAATTAATTAAAGAAGAGATCTCTGGGAAAAGAACCACCTCTAGTGACCGGAAAGGTAATCTTGAGTTAATGGTGGGATAGTACTGGGTTTTCAGAAGCTCTGTTATTAGCTCAGAAAGAGAAAACTCTAAGATAACCTCACATGAGGAAGGAAAGGCATTCCAGGAACAGCAAAGAAAGACAGCATGAGTCTTGGGGTTAGAGATGATCAGGGTAAGCCTGGTGGGAGGGCAGTAGATTGGTGGGACTGGATCAGGTTCAGGGGGTTGAAATGCTTGTGTTTTGTACAGGATGTGGGACACTAAGAAAGGTCTTTGGACAGGGGGAGATAGGAGGAATGTGACCTTGGTCCTAGAGGATTCTCTAGGCCTAGATGCTGGGTCACTATGGGAGTGATCTTTTCTCATCTGATTTCAACACTTTGTGGAAAGTTGGGAACTCCTCTGATGAGCACCCAGGGAAGCTCATCCACTCTTTTCTCCTGCTCTTTGGCTTTGTTACTTCTTGCAGAGTAGTCCTATTCAATAGGCAAGTCTTCTGGAGCTGAAAGCTTGCCTGGGGGATCCAGTGGAAAACATGCTCTATTAATAATAACTTAAAAAAAGACGGGGTTGCATCTTCCTCATAAAGATTTTCCCTCAAAAACTCCTGAAGGAGAAGGTCTCCAAGGTAAGACTATTGGAGTGTCTGTCCTTCAAGGTGGGAATGTATCTGGTCCTGGGCTCTATTCTTCGGGAGAGACTCTACAACATGAGCATAGTTGTGATGGCCCCCAGAAATGAAATTCAGCCATGAAAAGGCAAGAATTTGGAACAAGTGACAGTTGTCTTCCTAAGTGCAGCTATTGTGTGCTGCAACACCAGAGGTCTGAACTAGAACTGAAAGGGTAAACTTTGCATAGAGGCAAATGTTGCCAAGAACTTTCTAGGAATTGGTGTTGTCCTTGAAGGATTAGGCTGCCTCCTGAAGCAGTGAATCCCCATTGGTGGAGATCCTCAAGCAGAACGGTTGAAGAGCGGATTTCTACATTGGGTGGGAGGTGGAAATAAAACCTCTCCCAGCGCTAAGAATCTGTGATTACACGCATGGATCCAGGAGCCCTGCCAGGCCACCCACCCTCTAACTGAGTTACCAAGATGGTCTCAGAGTTGCTAATGGGTTCCAGCTGTTTCCAAAAAGCACATGCTTCTCTCTTTTTTTTAACTCTTCTGTGACCTGAATGAGCTGAGTTACATTTCCTTCAGGCTGGAGAAAGAACGGAAGTTAGAATTTCTGCTCATTTCTTATACACCCCTCCCAAACGAATTTTACCACTCAGGGCTAGGCCAGCAAGGTGCTCCTTCTGGGAACAGGGGCTGCATTTGATCACAGGCTTAAGCAATTTGTGGTCTACATTAAGAAGTGGAGAAGTGTGATTAAAACAGTTGGTTTCATTCCCCTTACCAAAGGTTGCCTTCTCACCAGTATTATTTCCTTTACACCCTTTGTGCCTTTCAACTCTAATACTCACAGCTTGCATTTACTAGTTTGAATATAGGAGTACATTTTTTAAAGGCAATTTTTTGGGGAGTTGAAGATGCCAAATCAGCTAATTGCTTGATCCCTAGGTGGAACTGGAACATGTTCTACTCCCTTCTCCTCTACAGATCACTTTCCCACTCCCAAATGCATGTCCTCCTTTAAATGTAAAGAAAATGAAAGACTTCTTTTTGGATCTTAGTTCTTTGAAATAGGAGGGGACAAGCTCTGTGACCTGGGATTATATTCTGACATACCTCAACACTGGGAAATTTGGGATCTCCTGGCAGGCCAACCAAATATTTTGGGATTGAGTAAAGGTATGTAACTCCCGAAGCTTATTGTATGAATATTGTACAATGACCAAACCAGTTGAAAGATTGCATGGTGTACACAGTACATGTGATAGGATTTTCCATGAAATTGTTGGCTTAAAAAACAAGGGAAAAATGCAACATGAGAATATTTTGCATCCTGCTAATCAATTCCCTGCCCCCTCCTTGGAGGGGCATTTATTGTTTGTTTGGTGTGTGTGTGTGTTACAATGCCTAGGAAATATTTTAAATAAGTTCTGCTATATTTGTACCCAATAGGATCAGCAAAATTTGTGGATGAACTCATTAACTTGAAACAAATGAAGTCAAGCACATATGCTCATGTACTTTGGAAAAACACCAAGCAATGGCAAAGTGTGGTTAAAGGTCAAATATTTGTTGAATTTGTACAGAAAATTAAGCTGGAGAGAATGAACTAATTAAATTTTGCAGAGTAATTGCCAAAATCATTGGAAAGTGTAGTGTACGTCCAGCCAGAAAAAAACAGCCATTTGTATCTTTCTGGCGGCTCTTCTTTAAGAATAATAAAAAAAAGTGGCTCATTTCTTTACAGTATTTTCCCAGTTATTTGTGAAGTAGTTTGTTTTCTTTTAATCATCAAAGAAATCTTCCATCCCTCCACTTGTTTTTGCATTTCCTCTGAATGTTTTTGAACTATTCAATGCTTAAAAATTGGGTTTTCCTTTCTTTCTGTCTTTTGTTGTTTAGGTTCTTTTTCACATTTTCTTTCCTCCTCTGGATTTTATCCCTAAAATATAAAAGGCCAGACTTCCTTGAGAGGACAATTCAATAGCAAGGCAGCTCAAGAAGCATCATTCTCAGGCCTGAGGGGAGCAGGCTGACATTTGACTGATGCCCAAACAGACATTCAGAGGAGAAGGCTGTGTCCCCATGGCTAACCTCGGGCAAGAACTTATTTGCAAGTTCTAGAAAGGTCTGTTACCAAGAGCACAGGGAGAAAGCAAGACAAAAGCTTCTTCCATCTTTTCTGGAGTGGACTATTTCTGGTGACAGTGAGGAAGACCCCAGGCTGCAGTCACCGAGAACTGGGGGAGTGCTCACAGAAGCCTGTGCTTTGCTGTCTGCTCTGCTCATCCTATTTGTCCCCACCTTCTCCTTTGGATGGTTCCTTAGGGTTACCTGGCCTTCTTATAGTTGCTATCATTTTCATATCAGAGTTCACATGACAGAGTCTCAGAAAGTGCCAAAGATTCCTTCCATATGTCCTTGGAATCAGCCACCAGGAAAAGAGAAGAACCACTTGCAAACTAGATGGCTGGAGCTGCAGGATTACCTTAGACACTGGTAAAAATGTCAGCAGCATTGATCTCTTAGTGTTCCTGGGCAGAGGTCGCACCTCAGAACAGAGAAGAGATACCATCTGATCCACTATTTTAATGCACAATTAGAATCTCAGGGGAAAAACTGCAAATGCTTCTGCTGTGGGTTGGGTCTCCTGCCAGGACTAGTAACAATGATTAGGGGACATGATGTACTGCAAGCCAGGTACATAGCAGGCAGAATCAAACTGTACACTCTTCTTACTTTGCCATTCATCTTTTCAATGATCCCAGCAATGTAAGCCAATTGCTTCTGGGGAAATTTTTTTCCTTATTAATTAGAGAAAGACTTTATAGGCTTGTCTCATGGATGTTAATGAGTAAGAATTATAACATAGAAGCACTTATGCACAAAGTTTTGATATTAAGCTTGATTTTGTTGGACTGTGATATTCAACTAGTGCAAAATCCCATTTTAAGAGAATTATGAAAAAATTTTTAGCTTAATGAAATAAAAGTGACTATTAATTGGAAGGTGAATGTGTCTTCCTTCTTGGTTCTGACATCCAGTGAACAGGTGGTGCTAATTCTTCCCTTGTAGCAACTTTCTTTCACAAAGTGTTCTTTTCCATTTTTCTTAAATAGTTTTTGATCATGTGAAGTCTTTGCTCCAAAATCATCAATAGCTTCTGGTTGCCTTTAGGAAAATTTGAAAATCCTTAAGACCTTTCTACAGTCCCTTCCACACAATTTCTGGGCTTGCCAATACTGTCCCTGCTAATTCCTAAATACCTGCTCTCTTCAGACTTGGCATCTCACCCTGGAATGCTTTCTCCTTTCACCTACTTTTTGAAAGTCCCAGTCCCAGTTAGAGCTTCATGCATCTACTAGAATATAAACTCCATGAGGGTGGGGATTTTTGTCGCATGTGTCCACTGATAAATATAATAGGATGCTGAATGCATGAATGAACAAAGCAAATCCATTAGAAAATCCTGTTTTTTTCATTTCTTTCTTTCTTTTTCTGGTACTGGAGATTGAACTCAGGGGCACTCGACCACTGAGCCACATCCCCAGCACTGTTTTGTGTTTTATGTAGAGACAGGGTCTCATTGAGTTGCTTAGTGCCTCGCCATCGCTGAGGCTGGCTTTGAACTCGCTATTCTCCTGTCTCAGCCTCCCTAAGTGCTGGGGTTACAGGCTTGTGCCACCACACCCGGCTTCTTTTCATTTCTAAATTTGCTATTTCCCTCTACCTTCACTCGGTCCAAGTCAATGGCACTTCCTGTCTGGACTGTTAAGATAGCAGCCTCTGTCTTGGCTTATTCCTTTCAAGTTTGCCACCCTTTGCCCCAATCATTTCTCCATAGGACGGCCACTGTGGTGCCTTAAAACATGGAATCAGATTATATCTTTCTTCTCCTCAAAACTCCTCATTGGCTTCCTATTACCCTTAGCTCAATGTCCAAACTGCGTAAGACGGTCCACAGGCCTTCCAGGATTCGATCCCTATACTCACCTCTACTTAATTTTCTACTCTTGTCACATGGATGACGAGACTGTGCCAGACAAAACAGACCTGAGATAAGGAAGAGCCAGGGTGGAACCTTGATGTAGAAATGGACTGAATGGTTTGAAGAACATTAAAAAACTCCTGTGTGTTGGAGCATAGTGAGTGAGTGGGGAGAGAGGTCCCAGATGAGGTCTAGGAGGTTAGCAGGTATCAAATAACATGGGAACTAGACAAATTCACAGTCCCACCATCATCAATAGATCAACAATTATTCAATTATTGCCACTTGAACTCTTTCTATGATTGAACAATAGTTTTTTTGGAAGAAATTTCCCCCTTCCTTCCTTCCTTCCTTCCTTCCTTCCTTCCTCCCTTCCTTCCTTCCTTCCTTCCTCTCTCTCTCTCTCTCTCTTTTGGTACTAAGGATTGAACCCAGGGATGATCTGCCACTGAGCTACCTCCCCAGCCCTTTTCATTGAGACGGTGTCTGGCTAATTGCCAGGACTGGCCTCAAACTTACAATCCTCCCATCTCAGCATCCGAAGTAGTTGGGATTACAGGCTTTGCTGCTGTGCCCTGGAAGAAATTTCTTGATAAGTCTACTGAGCTTCCAAGGGCCTATGTATGGCTAACTGTTCAGAGAGGAATAAAAAGAGTTTCCGTATGGAATGGTCTCATTGTATGGGAGAGGGAGGGTGGAATATGAAATGGGATGGGAGAGAAAGTGAAGAGGAAATGAGGTGCTGGGGAAGAGCATGTGCTCCATAAAGTGGTTCCTTCTGTTGGCCCTCAAAAATCTATAGTAAAGGGTCTAGAATGTGACAAATGTCCAGGTGAAGGGGAATTTCTCATAGGAGCTGGTAAAGGAGTTGAGCCACAGGACAAGAGGGTCGTGGGAAACAGGACAGGAGGACTTAAGTAAGAGTGGCTAGGCAGAGAAAATCATGAGGACATACATCATAAATTCTCCAGAAATTATGGGAGAGCTCCAGACTTTTAAAAAAGGGTCCAGAATTGGTTTACAAAGCTTTAATCTGACATTTGAGGAGTCATGGAGGCCAAGCTCACATTGGGGTGAAATTACTCTAAACTACGAAATTACAGCTTTGGTCATTGGTGGGGCTAGATCTAAACCCTGATCTCTGAATCTAATGTCATACCACACTCCTACCTCAGTTGAGCCTTTGCCAAAAAAAAAAGTGTGACATTGTAGGTTAAAGAAATATTTCCTGTGGTATAAAAAGATTTCTCAAGAAGAGTCTATACAAATACAGTTGGGGAAAATATAGTACAAGCGATGGAAATGTTTTCACAAGGACAAATCTGGTAAAGCGTACTTGTCTTCATAGATAACTGCAAGCTCAATCTTTAAGCACCTAAGAAAGCCTATGAAGTTTGGTTCATATAATGTGTTTTTTATCCATACTCCATGGAAGGACTGTGATCAAGGGATGATTGACAGAATAACTTACGTGTGGCAACATAGGTAAGTGGGCAGTTGTAGATGTTTGTCTAAAAATAGCCTATACTCATTCTTTCACTTGATCCTTACAAAACCCTAAAAGACATATTGTATCCATTTTTCTGAGAGGCAAGTTGACTTGCCCAAACTCAGGGCAAGAAGCAAAGCCAAGGCCTGAACTCAGGTCTTCTTGCTAAACCCAACGATTTGCCAGATCTACCTGCTCACCTCTTTCATAACTGAAGAGTAAATCAATTACTGCCTCTTTGGTCTTATCTTAGAGGGCTATTCTGAACTCAAAGGTTGTAGGCAATTACTAGTGGACGAATGTAGGATGCCTGGTAGATTTGTGTGTGTGTGTGTGTGTATGTGTGCGCACGCGCGTGCGTGCAGACATGCATCTGTACTTTTGTCCCCAAAATACCTGCAGCAAAGCAACTGTTCTAGTGAAATTTTCCTTGCATGGGTTTCCCATTACTTCTGGGAATTGTACATAGTAAAATTTACTCAACTAAACACTTGCAACATGGGGAGAGTCTGTTTTCTTTCTCACCCACCCATCAAGAGCACTAGAAAGTTGATCTGTTTCCTTTTTTATTATTTGATAAAGGGCACACACAGCAATCTGTGTGGAGAACACACTAGTTTCACACTAGGTACCTAAGGAGCAAGCATGCACTGAAGATGACTTATTAGTTGTTATACATGAACCTGCCCAAGCAGCCCCATGCATGCTATGCCAAATCCTACAATCACAGAGCTGTATTTTCGTTCATCAGTGTCCAATACACAAGCTAACCAAGTACCAGAACAATGACCTCTTCATGCTCAAGGCAGTAGGTCTGGGAATCATCCACCCTCTCAAGGCTGATTGCAAAAATCTTTCCATGCTGTACAAGGTATTAAGGGCAACTTCTTGGAGAGAACTATGTGAATTAAAGGTTGTACATTTCGCTTCAAATTAAACATATTCCAACAGACTCTAATGTAATGGAAATATTTCAGAATGTAGCTCCACTGTCTCTGGAGAATGTCTTCTTGTTCAGCATGCTGTTTGTTGTCTCCATCATGTACGTTTGCTGCTTGGAAAACTCTCAGGAGATCCTACCTTCTAACCACAGCAAAGAGAAACAACTTCTCAGATCACTGTTCCTGGTGGGTCCTATCTCATCTTCCAGTAGCATCTCCCAAGACTCCCCTAACCATGCCACTTTCAAACCCCACCATGCCCTCTCACTATTTCCTGACCTCATCCTGCTGTTGTTCCCCATGATATCTGGGCTCGGTCTAGTCAGAAAGGCCTCCCATCTACCTCTACCTGTAGAATTCTACTTATTTTTCATGTTTTGTTTTGAATGTTCTTTCATGAAACCAACATGAATTCTCTTGTTATTTTTGTGTAGCACATACCACATTTTTACTTTATTTTATAGTGGTTTTGTTGTCCATTCATCCAATAGTTACCTAATGAGCACTATTTATATCTTTATGGTGCTTTTGGTCTTGCTGGGAAGACTGACTGTATGAAAATGCTCTTAGAAGTAAATGTGGTTAGTACTTAGAGGGAGTGCCCACACACAGGAAGCAGCTAGTTTTGTGTCTGCATTGTGGATAGGAGTTGGGGCCAGGAAGTATTTCTTTTGCACACTTTTTTTGGGGGGAGGGCGTGGGAACATATTTTTATTCTGTCTTATATGAGATCGGATGCTTAATGAAATTGAAGACTTTCCGGATGGGCAGCCAGTAATGTGTTGTGCAGCTAGCTGTCCCAGTTTTCACCTGTGTGATGTACTCTCTCCTGAAGCCTCTTTGGACTAAGGCCTTTGCTTCTGGATCTCTTCTGGGGATTCTTCTTGTGTGAAAAAGCTATGAATGAGGCTTCTCTAGCAGACACTCTGCCAGGCAAAGACTGTTCCGGGCTGTATGGAGGATGTAATTTATGTGGTAACATATGTATTTATTATAGTATGGGCTAGAAGGCTCATGATTGAAGAGCAGGCCTTTTTTTGAATGTATAACCTACATAAATGGGGTTAGTCCTTAAAAGTCATAACCCTTCTATCATTATCTGTAGCATTAAACAATCAAGAAAAATGCAACCACATTTTGGTAATTTGTTAGAAACTGCTCGAGTGGGTTTTGGCTGACTAAGCCTGCCACTAAGGTACGACTAGGTAGGATTAAATTTTTGACCCCAACTATATCAGAAAAACCTTGAAAAAAAACACTTCTCAAAGTAAGTGATAAACTCTCATTAGTGCAGTAGGTAAACTTTATCTTGAACTATACAGCAGGTTAATTTATTAAGTCATTAATATGTTAATTCCATTTAATTTTCCCACTTTTACTAGTCTGAGAAGGTGACCAGACTTTCACATTCTCCTATCTTTGGAGCTCAAGTTTAGAGGGAAGAGGGTTGCCCAAAGATGACATTCTCTGGGCTTTGGGAATTAAACTCTCCAAATCTTCCTTGTTTGAGGGGAAATTGAATTCTTTCAGCTCAAAGAGTGATGGAAAAAAAATAATGTTCCAAGACTGGGAAGGTGGGAGTGGACGGGTAGGTTCCTGTATAGGATATGTCCTCATTCTCTAGCAGCTGTCTTGGAGGAGCACTGCCTCAGAGCAGCACCCAGAATGATGCCTCTTGGGGTGGAGCCCGAGGTATAAAGTTTCTCCACTTCTGCCAAGGTCCTGTGGTCCAGAAAACAGTGGAGCTGCCCACCTTCCAGGGATAGCATAGACTTGGACACCATACCATTCCTGGAACTCCCTAAATCTTTTAGACTGCATAAACCTTCTAGGGGCTGGAGCAGGGAGAAAGAAAACTGCTGTAAATATGAAATTTGAATTCTACACCCTTTTCCTCTTGCAATTGGTGGTTTGGAATCAGACTTAATTTGATTTAGAAAATGAAGTAATGTAATAAGCCAAGTGTGGTAGAATCAAATTGTACCAAATATAACTATTCACATGAAAGCTAAGTATTGGCTTGGAATGAATGATCACATATAAACCTGGGGAGTTATCTGTGAGAATCTGTCCAATTGCTTTTTCCATCTTTGCTTTCTCCCTTTGCCAAATCCCCATGCCTTGGCATGGGGGGTACTTTCAACATGCTCTCAAGTACTACATTCTAGGTCCAAAGGGGCCCTGATGGAGCTAAGCAATGTTCATGAGGGCCACTGGGGACTGTATACAAACCAAATAAATAGAAAGAAGGAAAAGGGATGAGAGGAAAAATAATTGTAAATTAAGGAAAGTAGAGAAGTGAGAATGAGCAAATTTTCTGAAGCAATTGTGACCCTAAACACAGAATATCTATCTGTGGTATGGCAGATGTTCTCAAGTCAAGCAGAAGGAAGGTATTCTGGGTCTTCTTCTTTTCCTATTTCTCCATTTCTCTTCTACTTCACTTCTCATTTGGTCAGCTGTTGCTCATGCAACACTCTAGACTACTCCTCATTCTTAAGTCTACCTGGCTTGGGAGAGGAAAGCAGCAGAGGTAGAACCTCACTCAGACCCAAGTTTCTAGTCTGGCTTTGACAACTTTGGTATCATGTCTTGGGTACTGATCCTCAAGACTCTCAGACAGTGGGGAGCAGTGCTATGCATCAAGGTGTTTGATTGCTTTGTAGTTGTGCTGCTTGTACTGGGAACCCCTTTGGCAAAAGTACTGGTTAAGATTGCCCAGTTGCTATGGCAACGTCAGCCCAAGGAAACTCTGTGCAAAGGCTCAGAGTTATCAATCTTAATCTTGAAACTTAGACACTAGCTCCCAGGGATATAGGATTCTGTGCATAGCAAGATAACCATAATGGCTCCCTATAGTTTCTGATTCTGGAGGTCTGGATTGGGTGGGACAAAGGGTCCCAGGTGATGCTGATGTTCCTGGTCCAGGAACCACATTTTTTAAAGAATGACTAGTCTTATCTGCTCCCACACTGAAGCCAAAGTGATTTGTTTAAAGTTCTGCTTTCATAATTCCACTTTGTTTCAAATCCTTTGGTGGTGATCTGTAAGACAGATTCTGAGGTGTCAACTATAAGAATGATATGGTCAGGTTTCTTTGTTTAGTGACTATGAGGAAGTCACCTGCTCTCCATCCTCTACTCTTAGAGTATCTTCTTGAAGAAATTGTACATCAATAAAACCTTTTGATTTTACAATGCAGTCTCTCTGGATCATTAGATCCATAAACACTTACCTCTGGAATGAGCTTGGGGGTCTCCAGGTATACAGGAGGCAGGCACAGGGTGCGTGGTTTGTCTCTCAAGGAGACAAGAGAAATTGTAATTGTTCTGTATCCCACTGTACCATAAACATTTGTGTGAAATTCTGTCCATACTTTGTAGATACTTTCATGCCATCTATATATGCATGTAAACCTCTAATTTTTATTCACTGGCCAACCGCATTCCCTGTCTTCTCTCTTCAAACACTGGTACAAAGGTTTCTTTGTTGTTGGCAGGATTGTTCATTTCCTGAACCACCTTACTCTCCTCTGAGAACCATACTTCCCTCAGAGAGGTGGACCCCTCCCAGTCTAGGCTCATGCAATTAGATTCTGTGTCCCAGGATTTTGGGGTCAGGAGAGGGAGGCGGGAAGGAGATACAGACATGCAGAGAGAAGCAGGGGTGTTAGGTCTTGTGGACTTTCCATCTGGGGACGAGTTCCAGGGAGTTTCAGCTGCATTTTCCTCCCCAGCTTCTGCAAGCTACCCCACTTCCTGTCCAAATCCCCTTTTCTACTTAAGCAAATTGAGCTTGGATTTCTGCTAATTGCAACCCAAATAACCTTCACTGAGATACTCCCCATTGCCTCATGATGAAGTCCAGATTCCCAAACACAGTAGTACAGTCCTCCCCAAATCTGGTGCCTGCTTACTCTCCATCTTTTTCTCAACACCTTCAACTCCTACTCTGTATTTCAGCCAAACCAAAATGCATTTTAGCTTTTTCTACTTTTCAGACTTGGATACAGTGTGTTTTCTCAGTTTGTAATGCCTCTGCATATTTGGCTTTATCAGTGTTGATGTGTCAGTTCCTCCAGGAGACACTCCCAGATGCACAGTTTCTTCTCCATATTCTCCCTGTTGTCCTAGCACATACATATGAAGTAATAATTACCCATTGGCTTATCTTTCTTCCTCCCTAGATTGTGAGCTCTGTGAGGGTAAAGAGCGAGTCTCAATCACTGCTGTACCTGGGTGTCCAACTCCATGTCATGTACTTGGTTGGCACCCAGTAACTACTTATTGAATGAAAGGATTCTGTGCCTTCTTCACCATCAGCTATAGACCATGTCGCATGGGAAAAATGAAATTACTTTGGCCTCCAGCTATAGATTATGATTTGGAAACACTCCCGAGGTCATGAATCAAATATCTCCATGGTTTGGGAATATTCTATTACCTTCATTGTGTCTTTTTTCCTCCTTATTTAATGATTGTGCCAGAGTTTCTAATTAGAGAAAAGACCTTAGCCATTTATTGAGTCAAATGCGCTACATCACTAGGGAGATTTTGAGAATAAAACTAGAGTTTAGCATATCAGAAATTCAATCCATCTGAGATCTCTCATAGAGGTTTGCCCTTGGGTCATTTAGCAGAGACTTTCATAGTCACTGGAAACTGTTGTCATGGTAATCATGGAACCTTTCATGATTTTCCTACCCGAGTTAATGAAGATACTGGAAAGAGCCCAAAGGAATTCATACTTGGGTGTGCATTTGTCTCCATATTAACCCAATCATTGTTTTGAACACACATCTGCCCCAGGCCGGTCCTCTTGGCTCTTGGTCCTGACAGGAATAAATAAACAACTGATTCCTTTTTAGTATTTCAGCCTAGGAGGCTGTGGATGGCTGCCCTTTTGGTCTCATTTCAACAGGAAATCCCACATAGAAGGTTTAAAGGAGCAGAAGAAAAAAGGGTGGTTGTGTGAAGCAAAGCTCTTTCTTTTCAAACGGTTAATGTTGCTGATTTCAAAGCACTTGTATTTAATGCCATAAATAAAGTTTCAGTTGTGAAAAGCATAGAACTTTGACAATATCTAAAATATTTATTTTATGGCCCTTTATAAACACACCTTAACTCAAGTTTCCATCGAGCCCACAAATTTGCATCCAGATATCCCAGTTGCTCACAATACGTGAATGTGAGATCTCCCATCTGTGTCCTGTCCTGATAATTGTTTCCCAATATCCACCCTGCCCTGACCCCCTCAAGCCCCGTACTAAAAGTCCTTACTTTTAGTGAGGCATGTGGATGTTTGAAATCAAGGATTTTCCTTCTTTACTATTGGCCAACGGTATTTAAGGAGAAATGTTATACGGTCAACTTTCTGGACATCTCTTTAGAGGGAGTTTATGCATATTCTCTTCTTCATGTCTTACTAACTGGAGAAATGGATAGAGAGGAGACAGCCATCTTGGATAATGAATTGGAAGCCATGTTGAGAAGGGCAGAATGACCAGGCAGGGGTCTGGGTCCCTAGAGATTGTGGAGCTTAAACCATAGACTGTGTTTACAGGAGACAGAAAGAAACTAAAGAAATTTCAGTCTTATGTATGTGCCAGTTGTTTTGGATTTTCTGCCATCTAATCTTAATTGATACATCACCGAAAAGTGAAATTTTTCCTCCTTCCACTGACTGAGCGTGAAATCTCTTGGGCTTTTCTGTGAGATTTACCTTCTGATTGCAGGGCATGCTGGAAGGTGGGCAGATTTACTAGATTTTTGCACTAGCCAGACTGAATTTTCTGGTATGGGGAATTGAAACAGAGGTCAATGGCAGGGAAATACTTATTCCAGTTTAGCCTTAGAGCCATAATGTTGCCTGATCCTTGTGTGTGCATTTTGAATTTTTCTAGTCAGTGAAACTACATTCCTGTTACTTTAAAATCAGGTCTCAGTGGTCGAGTACCCAAGTTCAATCCCTGGTACCAAAAAAAAAAAAAAAAAAAAAAAATCAGGTCTCATGTCCAATGCCCTTTGGAATGGGGTGGATGATGAATAAGCCTCATCATTGTTCAGTCTGAATGCAAAGCAATCTGAAATGAAGAATAAAAGCCAAGCCAAAACAAAACAAAAATCACCTTCCATATTCTCTAAAGCAAGTGTAACAACCCTGCACATGTGAGACAGGCACCTCATACCAGTGAGGAATTATGATTTTACTTACTGAACTTGGGCCTTTTAATCTTCTTTGTCATTTCTTTATTTGAATGTATTCCAGTCACCAGGAAAACTACGTGAAGAAAATAAAAATGTTTTAAAATCTAGTTAATATTATTTCACCTACATGGTTATTCTCTTTTGATCCTTACATTTGCATGGATAATGCACAAAGTATTTTCACTGATGGAACTATTTTCCCCATATATTAAGATTGAGGAAATGAGATATGTAGTTTGTGTGCTTTTTTTTAGCCCCTGCTGACAGATCTTTTCAAAAGTGTCTCTTGGATAATTGTCCTATGTTTTGATGCCTTTAAATTTCACTATACCAGTTCTACAATCTCCGTTTTCAAAGGAGGGAATGTGGGTTTGGAGAAGTCCCCCAATTTGCCTGGTCCCAGGAATAAAGGATAGAAGTAGGAGTCCTTGCACCTTTCCTGTTGTCTTTTGCTCTGTTCCACAGCAGGTTTCCAAACGACAAATTTCCAGACTACATATGCAGTATGTGTGTGTGTGCAAGAGTGTGTGTGCGCGTGTGTGTGTGCACGCGTGTGTGTGTGTGTGCTTGCAAGTGTGACTGAGGTAAGATTGAGTGGAGGGGAAATGTAAAAAGCCTCAGGGGAGAGGCTGTCTGGGAAAGAAAAAAGGAGAAAAACTTTGGGAGAAGAGGTGAGACTAAACACAGAGTCTCAGGAGTCACCTGATGGTCCCCCGTCATCCACTCTAGAAGTCCTGGTTCTGTGCCTTCCTGAAACACAGGAGCAGAGCTCAGACAGATTGAGGCCCTGATCTCCATCAACAATTACAGCAATTGGTGAAGCAGGGGGAGTTCTTTATCCTTTTAAATGTAAGGTCAGATTCCCAGTGTCTTTTCAAGCACGTAAGATGAACTTGAGCCTTGTATTTTTTAAAATTAATGTTGACTGCATTTCTTCTTATTACAAAAGTAATACACACTCATTGCAGAAAAATGTCAAAGACACAAAAACCAGTACAGAGTTAAAAAGTATATATTTTCAGATTTTTTCTCTCTCTCCATATATATTTGTATAGATGTGTGTGTATGTGTATACATATATATAAATACATATATATCCATATGGATACTTTCAAATATACATTTGATCATATTCACACTTATAATATTTATAACTTACTTCAATTTAAGGATATATACCAACATTTTTTTCTTGTCATTAAATGTTCTTTCCACAATAATTTTAACTGCTTGCAAATTATTGTACTATATCGATGTAGTATCATTTAGGCAATCCTCATTTAATAAGAGTAGCTTTGGTTTTGTACAGATTTATTATTATTTCCTTAAAGTTAATTTCCAGGTAGAATTTCCTGTGTGAGATTTATGCCCATCTAAAATTTTGTCATGGCAGAGACATGTCATGATAAAATTTTGTCATCAGACATTTGTCATGGCAATTTTATATTTGCAGTGTGTAAACATGCTCATTTTGCCATTCCTGCACTAATTCTAACTGTAGACAGAGAGCAGCACTGCTGCAGAATGCTGGTCAGTTCTCTTCTTCTTTTTTCCTCTCTTGACGTTCTTCCACCTCACCCACCCAGGATGGCTCTGCTTTAACTAACCTCCATTTTAGCCACATTTCTGAGAAATTCACTTTCTGAGTTGGGACTCTTTTGAGCTGGGACTTGAGGTGAATGTGGGAAAACAAAGTAATCAAAATAGTCAGTTGACCTCCTAGCCTGTCTTTAACAAAGACTGATGCTCAATTTTGGCATAAGTAGACATAGAGGATCTTGAATCAGCAGCTAGTTTTGAAGGAAAAGATGGTAATGTCACCAAGTGTTTAAGAAAACTTGTATTTATATTTTAATTGTCCAGCTGCTATAGAATGGAAGTTTATCCCCGCCTCCCAATTCATACATTGACATCCTAAATCCCAAGGGGATGGCATTAGAAGGTGGAGGCTTTGGTAGGTGATCAGGTCATGAAGATGGAGCTGTCATGAATGGAATGAGCGTTCTCATAAAAGAGGCTCCAGGGCTGGGGATGCAGCCTGGGGATAGAGCACTTGCTTAGCACGCACATGGTCCTGCGTTCAATATCCAGCACCACAAAAATAAAAAACAGAACAAGGGCTAGGGTTGTGGCTAGGTTGTGGTAGAGCGCTTGCCTAGCATGCGTGAGGCACTGGGTTCAATTCTCAGCACCACATATAAATAAATTTTTTTAAAAAAGGGTCCATCAACAACAACAAAAAATTTAAAAAAATAAAACAGAACAAAACAACAACAACAAAGTCAAGAGGCTCCAGAACACTTTCTTGTCCCTTCCATCATGTAAAAGACATGGTGAGGATGTGGCTGTCCAGTGTCACCAAACACTGAATCTGCTAGGGCCTTGACTTGGCCTTCCCAACCTCCAGAATTTTGAGAAGTAAATTTCTGTGTTCATAAACCACTCAATTGATGACAGTTCATTACAGCGGTCTGAACAGACTCAGACACTAGCTAATCTGTGTCAATTATGCAGCCATCAAATGATCCCGTTTTTAACTATGAGCTCTAGTTGTGTTGTGGGCAGTTGACATACCATGTGCTACAAGAACAGCACTATGAAAGAGAACTGAGTGGGCATCAGAAGTCTAGCCAAGAAGGATGAAGGCAGACATTTTTTAGGTGTTATTTACTTCTTGGGTGTGAGTGTCCTGGAGGTCTCCTTTTTATAGTATTTTCTGTGCCATTTAACTCTGTATAAAGACCATATTTTTCTATTTTATGTGCAAAAATAAATATCTAGAATATTTTTAAAATAAGCACCAAATAAGTATATGGAAAAAAAAATTAAGCAAGTGAAATAATAAATTTGAATATCAGTTCTTGGAAAAAAACAAATACTTTCCTTCTGAGCCTTGTGGCTTTGGCAAGTGGTTTATAAGCCCTGGTGTCACTAGAACTATAATATTTCAGCAAGACTACCCCATCACTTGATTGGTCACCCAAGACCCTCCAGGCATGCATGGCTGGTTCAGTTTAACAGCAGCGGCTAATAAAGTCACAATTGTCATTGGTGCACACAGAGCTGTCCTCTCAGTTTATGTGCTTGTTAATTAAAGCTCCCCAGAAACCACTCCTCCAGGAGAGGGCTGGTCAATAGGCCTGCAAATGTGCTTGTGCCTTGGAGCAAATCTTCATTTATCATCAGCAAGACCTCTCTTGCTACACTGAATATAGTGAATTGCATGTTGAACTTGGGTGAGAGAAACATCCGTCTTCTATTTGTTTTCCTAGGAAGCCTGGCAGAGCACCAGGATGGATGGCTGGTGCCCATTGCCACGAACACAGTGGCAGATGGTTCTGAAAGTCAGTCCCGTTTGTAAGACTAGTTAATTATCTGGCCATTTGTGTCTATAAAACTTGTGGAAGTTAATTCTAGAATTCAAAGTTCCCAGGCAAACATGATTTACCAACTCTGATTTACCAATGCTTCTCCATCTTTTAAGATCTGGTGTTCCAGTTTTAAATAACCTAAAAAGTTCTCAGTTTTCTTTAGTAGTGCTTGAAATTTCAAGGAAATTAAATATTAAAAGTACTCTTTGTAATAAAAATTTTCTGCTACTCCACTCTCTTGTGAAAGTAAGTACAGTTATCTTAGGTGTAATTGTTTTTAAATCCAATTTAAAAACTGATCACATAATTTATAAGTGGAGAAAATACAAAAGAATAAACTTGAAACAATGTTCAATCTCATTAATGATAAAAAATGCAATCTAAAACAAAATGTTTTAGGGAATGTTTTTCTATATCATGTCAGTAAATATGGAACATAAGATTATACTTAATCTTGGCAGGGATTTGGGGTTAGTGACTTTCTGTGTGTTGTTGATGAAGTCTAAGCAGGTGAAGCCATTCTGGAAAGCAATTTGATAAAAGGTTTCAAGAGCCTTAATATTTATATTCTTAAACTGAGAAAATACACTCCTAGGAATATATCCCAAGTTACAATCATTGATATAGACAAAGATTTATGTAAAAAATACTCATTATAGCATTTCTAATGGCAATCTGGAAATAATGAAATGTTGGAAATGCTCCAATAATGGGGAAATCCTAAGCATTTATTACAAATGATGCATAGAAGAATATTAAATTATCTGTGAAGTGTTCCACTCTAATCTTAAGAATAATTTTGACAAAGTTAAAATATATGCTGAGAAATAACTGGAAGAAATATACCAAAATATTAACAATGATGGAATCAGGATTTCTATTTTATCTTTTCTATATTTCCCTTTTTATATTATATTATTTACATGTAAAATATATATTTTATATAGGACATTTATTTTATCATTAAAAACAGCATGGTTAAATTATGTTTATATTTGGTCATATTGAAATCATATAGGCTTACAATAATGAAAAGTGCTTTCTAAAGTTATTGGTATGATTAATCTGTTTATTATTTTTAGTTTTCCTGTCAGTAATGACTTATAATCCACTTTCAAGGGAAGACATGAAGTGCCAGAGCATCTAATCAATAATCAAATTAGTAATTACTTATGGAATACTTACATATATAGGCTTTTACAGAAATGTCTCATGCTAGCCCAGAAACTTCTTGTTGGATCTTTTATAAATCCCTCCATATATTAACACAGGTGGTGTCCACAATGTTTTCTTGAAAACTTATTTGTAAAGCAGATCATTTTAAAGCAGTTAGGTAAGTTAAAACTTACCTAATACCTCAATTTGTGATTATGTACTTATTTTAACATTTAGCATCAAATAAGTCAGAGCTTCATAGCAAAGGTATGACAGTCTATTTTCTATAACCACATAAATTTAGGCCTCCATTCCAGAACATTAAATATGGGAGATCATCTCTTTATTTTATGGAAAGTAAACTAAAGTCAAGGTTAACACTTTCCCTAAATCTGTAGTTATCTGGGGCCAGAAATTAGAACTAGGACGTGAGTTTGCTAGCAACAGTCTTAGTCTCTTTATTCCACTTGCTTCTGGTAAGCTTATACATTGATTTTACATGGGACTTCAAAGACAATGAGTAGTGAGTAGCATGAATTTCTTTTTTTTTAAAGTTATTTTTTTAACTATTTTTTTTAGTTGTAGATGGACACAATATCTTTATTTTTATTTTTTTATGTGGTGCTGAGGATCAAACCCAGTGCCTCACGCGTGCGAGGAGAGCGCTCTACCACTGAGCCACAATCCCAGCCCAGTGAGTAGCATAAATTTCTATGGTGCATTTAAAGACATGTAAAACAAACATACTTATTTCGAGATATATTAATTAAATAACTGTGGTTAATTTAGTGATTTGGGGAGGGGCATCATCGAATGGCTCTTATTACCTTGAAAATCCAGCATGGCTAAGGACAATCACTTGTGTAGCAAAACTTATTTTGTACCTACGGTATGTGTGGAGCACTGGAGATACAACAGTAAGACACAGCTCCTGACCTACATGGGTTTACAGCGTTTGGAGAGTCAAATTAATAACAACGCAAGTACAGTGCAGCCACGATGAGCACATGGGGGTTGAGGAAGCACATAGGAAGGTGGCTCCACATAATGGGGGCAGAGGATAGCTTCTTGGAGGACCAAAGGCTTGTGATGATGTGGGGATGTGGGAATGAGAGGAGAAGCATTCCTGAAAAGGGAACAGCATGTTCAAAGGCCTATGATGAGAAATGATGCAGTCCCGAGGGAGATGAGAAGTTCAGCGCCAGGGGAGGGGCTGGTGAAAGATGAGAGCAAGGGAGGACAGTGAGAGCTATTGCAGGAAGGCCTGGCCAGCAAGGCACTTCCAGAACTTGGACTCCATTTTCAAGGCCAAGGCAAAACTCTAAGGAGTTTAGGTCAAGAGAATGGTGATCAGATATGGACTTTAGGGAGATGAATATGCCTGTCATGGAGAATGAGTTGGAAGTGTAAGGATCTGGGGTGGGGATGTAGTCATAGTACCTACCAGTGGTGGAAGTCATGAGGGACTCAAGAAATGGCCCTGACCAGTGGGCTGAGGAGAGAGTTGCCAAGGATACAGACATTGGAGGACTTAGAGAAATTTGTGAACAGGAGTTGCCTTTGATTTTCATTAATGGAGTTATTTATTATTTCCTACCCAGCTTTATTAAGATGTAATTGACAAAAATTATGGTGTACTGCATGGTGTTTTGATATACACATATCTTGTAAAATGATTAAATCAAGCTTATTAATCTATCCATCACTTCACATACATATTTTTGTGTGTGCAGTGAGAACATTTCAGATCTGCTCTCTTAGCTAATTTCAAGTAGACAACACAGTATTATCAACTCTGGTCACCATGCTGTACCTTAGACTCCTTAACTAATTGGCCTCATAATCAACTAACATCTCCCCATTCTCCTGGGCCCTGACAATGACTGTTCTACTCTCTTTATCTACGAGTTTGACTTTTTTAGCTTCTGTATGTGAGATCATACAGTACTTGTCTTTCTGTGTCTGACTTATTTCATTTAGTATAATGTCTCCAATTTCATTCAAGTCACAAATCAGACACAGGCTTCAGAGAGATAAATAGGGTGATCAGGAGGCAGCATTTCCTTAATTTTAAGGCTGAATAATATTCCATTGTATATGTACATAACATTTTCTTTATACATTCACCCATCAATGGACTGTTAAGTAGATTCCATATCTTGGCTATCATGAATAATGCTACAGTGATATGGAATTGCAGATACATCTTCAATGTACAGATTTTGGTTCTTTTGGACGTATATACTCAGAAGTAAGATTGTTGGGTTATACAGTAGTTCTATCTTTAATTTAATTTGATATAATTTAATTTAATTTGAGCATTTGTTTTCATTTATCTGTTGACCATTAGTATATCTTCTTTTGAGAAATGTCAATCCAGGTCCTTTGCCTACTTTTAAAATTAGGTTGTTTTCTGCTAAATTCTATGTGAGTTTGAGATCCTTCTATATTTTGGATATTAACTCCTTATCAGGTATATGTTTTACAAATAGTTTCTCCTATTCCACAGATTGTTTTTACACTCTGTTGACTGTTCCCTTTGCTATGCAGAAACTTTTTTCATGTATGTGATCCTTTCTATTTTTGCTTTTATCACCTTTTCTTTTAGAGTCATATAAAAAAAATCACTGTCCAGAAATGTCTAAGAGATTTTTCCCTTTGCTTTTCATAGTTTTATATTTTTAGGTCTTATATTTAAGTCTTTAGTCCATTGTTTGTTTTTTTGGATATGATATGAAAGTCTAATTTCATTCTTCTACATATGAGTGTCCTACTTTCCCAACACTGTTTACTTAAGGGAGTTTCTTTTCCTAGTGTGTGTTCTTGACATCCTTATTAAAGATCAATTGACCAGAAATGCATGAATTTATTTCTAGGATCTATTCTGTGCTGCTCGTTTAGATGTCTTTTTTTTTTTTTTCCCCCAGTACCATGCTGTTTTAATTAGTATAGGTTTGAAGTGTATTTTGAAATCAGGCATTGTGATGCCTTCAGTTTTGTTCTTTTTGTTCAGAATTGCTTTGTTTATTTGAGGTCTTTCATGGTTCCAACAAATGGGATTTTTTCTATTTCTGTGAAAAATACCATTGGAATTTTTATAGAGATTTTATCAATAGGTTATTATGGACATTTTAACAATGTTGAGTCTTCCAATCCATGAACATGGGTTATCTTTCCATTAATTTGTATCCTTTTCATTTTTTCTTATCAATTTTATATAGTTTTTGATGTACAGATCTTTAACTTCCAGAGTTGAATTATTCTGAAGATTGTTTTTTGCTTGATGATATTGTAAATGAGATTATTTTAAAAACTTTTCCTTTTCAGATACATCATTGTTAGTATTTATAAGCACTACTTATTTGTGTTTGTGTTGATTCTGTATCCTGTAACTTTGCTGAATTCATTTATTAGTTCTAACAGCTTTTGGTGTAGTCTTTAGGATTTTCTTTGTATAATGTTATGTCATGTGTACACAGAGACAATTTGGCTTTCCATTTTCAATTTGGATGGCTTTTATTTTTATTTCTTGCCCAAGTACTCTGTATAATACTAGTACTATATTAGTACTAGTACTAATTAATACTATATTGAATGGAAGTGGTAACAGTGGACATCTTGTCCTATTCTTGATTTTAGAGGAGAAGTTTTCGGCTTTTTATTTTCTAGTATGGTGTTGACTGTGGGTTTATCACACATGGCCCTTATTGCGTTGAAGTACAGGAGTCTCTTTTTTTTTTAGTTATACATGGCACACAGTGTCTTTATTCTGTTTATTTATTTTTATGTGGTGCTGAGGATCGAACCCAGTGGCTCACACATGCAAGTGCTCTGCCACTGAGCCACAACCTCAGCCCAGGAGTCTCCTTTTTCTACTCTGATTTCTTGCTATAAGAATGAGCACTCCTATATGAATGAGTTTTGCAAAAGGATAGTCTGAGAAAGGCAGAGGACAAAGGATAATCAAGTCTCCCTTCTTTGTTCTGTGATGCTGGGGAACATGGCATAACTCTAAGGTTGGTTTGTTTTGTTTCACTAAATTATTCCTCTTTCCCTTGCCCAGCCCCCCCGACTCCTACATTAGAAATCCACTGACCAGTGGTGGTCTAAGAAGGAAGATAGCCTCTCCAAAGAGCGAGCCCTGTGCTTCCAAGGTGAGTGTTCTCTTGTTAGCTGAGGCAAGGCAGGCATATGAAATGATCATGGAGGCAGGCTATGGTGGTTGGTCCTTGGACCTTGCCCATCTGAGGACAGCTGCAATGGTTAGGGTAGAGTTCCTGGTCAAGGACCAAGAAATCTCTCAGGGCTTCTCACAGCCATCTGACAGGAAACAGGATAATGCCCCTGAGGATAAGGAGTGTCCTTGTCTTTGGCTCCAGGAGTGTGGCCTAGCTAGGTCAAACAATCTTGACAAAGGTGCGCCAGCAATCTGGCAGCCATTTTATGTAGGGCTGGATGATTAACAGCTCAACTATATAATTTATAGAAGAAGAAACTGGAGGCCCTGAGAGGAAGCATGACTTGCCAACATTATTAGCAAGCTCATGTAGGAGCCAGGACTCGAACCCATACCCTCCTTCTGACTCCCAGTTCAGTGCTCATTCCATCATGCTGAAATCTCCCTTCCCTGCCCAGTGGTGTGAAGGCTTTCTTATTCTGTGCCCAATTCTACCTTGTAGACTCCCTGTGAACAGACCTTGAACATTCTTATTATATTATGTATTCAAATTTGTTCCCCTGACCCAATTCATAAGTTGAAGTCCTAACCACCAAGTGCTTAGTGTGTAACCTGATTTAGACATAGGCTCACAGTCGGGGTGATTAGTTAAGTTAGGATGAAGTCATACTGGAGTAGAGTTGGGCCCCTGATCTAGTATGACTGGTGTCATTATTACACAGAAGGAAATTGGGAGACAGACCTGCCCACAGGGAGGACATCACGTGAAGAGGAAGGTAGAGACTGAAGTGACACATCTAGAAACCAAAGAATTCCAAAGATTGCCAGTAAACCACCAGAAGTTAAAAGGTAGTCATGAAACAGATTTTTCCCTCATGGCTCTCTGAAGGTACCAATCCCGCTGAGACCGTGATTTTGAACTTGTGGCTTTCTGAACTGAAAGAGGATAGATTTTTGTTGTTTCAGTTGGAATTATTTTGTTACAGCAGCTCTAGCAAACTGAGATAGGCTATCCAAAAGACTTTTGTGCCTTGCCCTGGCAATAGTTTCACAATGACTGATAGGGTCAATTTACTTGACAAAGCATAAACAGTGGGATCAAACTTAACAGGTCATTACCCAGGGGCTTGATCCTAAACCCATTAGCAGTTTCCCTCTCCTAGTAGACCTGCTGTTCCTTGAAAGCCAATCCAAAATTGTACCCTCTGGAGATAACATATCTAAATGGTTTCATCTCAGGATGAGTCTTCAATGATACCAGTGAAACCATATCAGTGAGAATTTCCTTTTTGAGAAATTAAGAAACAAGAAGATCCCTAAGTTCAGAATCTGCAAATATGCTATATCCAAAATATTTATTTGTTGCTTAAAATACACAAAAGATATGTGTGTATAATACGTAATATATGGAAACATATATGCAATGCACATTTGTTTTATATAAAAATGTACATACATGTGCATCCTGAATTTGATCTACTTTTAACATTCTCACTTAAACCTCTCCCCACAATGTTTATCATACAAAGAAATGGTGATTGTTAATGTGTTCTGTCTTGCTTTTAAGATTTTTCTTGGCCAGATTCTTTGGACCTTAGAAAAATGTTAAAAGAGTGTCCAGATACACTTATAAAAGTACTTACCAAGGAACATTTCAATAACAGATGCCTTCATAGTGAGAACAACAATCCCCATAAATATCAAAATGGCACCCTGGAGAGAAAGAAACAATAACATCATCATGTTTCAGCCAGGAGTTCTGCATTGTGGGGGAAAGGTTGTGTCATTGTGCATCACCTCTGGAGTCTTAAAATTCCACACTTGGGCTCTCCATACACAGCTCCTGGAGAGGGCAGTGGGAGGTGGTGCTGGTACCCAGGGAAGACCCAAATCAGCCACCATTCTCTGGTTCTTCAGACATTCGGTCTTTACATAGAAGTGAAAGAGGAAACAACTTTGCACTTGAGGATATGTTTAACCAGTCTCTAAATTTGGACCATAGCCACATTTATGGTGTTGAGAGAACATTTTTCGATTACAAATAAATCATTCATTCAATAAATATTTATTAAGCTCCTATTATGTGGCTAAATTTTGTTCAGAAGAAGGTGATAAAATTGAATTAAAAAACAGTTTTCACTCTTGAAAGACTTACAGTTTTAATAGAGATGGAAAAACTTACATGGACAAAAATAATCGTAACATTAGAAAGCAGAAAAGAGTTTTAAGGTCCCATAAGGAGTGGAGAGGGAAAGTTTATAGAGCAGTGTTTCTCACACATGGTTGAATATTAGCATCATCTGGGAATTTTTGAAAATCCCAGGCAGCACCCAGACCAATTGAATCAGAATCCCTTGAGGTCTAGGCATTATACTTTAAAAAAAAACTCCTCAAATAATTTCAGTCTGCAGCCAAGTTCAAAACCAGCGCGTCAGAGTATGGCTTCTCTTGATGTATATACTAATCACGTGGTGATCTTATTAAAATGCAGACTCTAAGCCAGTAGAACTGGGGCGGTGCTAGAGATTCCCCAGGGGCCCAAGAATTTTAAAGACGGAACAGAGTATGTCAAGCATGGGAATAAGAGAAAGCCTCATAGAGGTATGGCAATCGGCTGGACTGGGAAGAATTAGTAAAGTTTAAATATTCAGAAATAGGGAGAAGGGCACCAAATGAGGAACAAGCATCTAGAGAGCGCAAGGAGTTGGAAAGCACAATGGATGTGAAGATGCCATTGATTTGTAAGTGATTCCCCCTTCAGTTAAGGCTGTAAGGAAACCCTCCAAGGATTATGAACACTACCATTAATTGAGCACATAGTATGCACTCCATATTGCCTTGATGATCCTCACTGAATAGACGAGGAAACTAAGACTTAAAGAAGTTAAATGCCGTAACCATAGTACATGGCTGTGAGTGGGATGGAAACAGGAGATGGAGTAAGTGGGAGGGATCTGCCCTGGACACAGGTGATAAGGGAGAACACTGCAGAGACTCCAAAGACTTAAAGTTGGTCTGCTTTCTATTAACCTTGTGAGTTAGTGATTTTAAACACTGTTGATGACGATAAAATTAACACTTCTCCCTTCTGGGCAGAGGGCTGTGTGGTCTAACACTGACCTTCAGAGCCTTACATCCTGCTATGCCTGCTGGTGTGCTGGTGAACTCACTCTCTGAAAAGGAATTATTAAAAAGCCCTGATTTGTACAGTTTGTCGCTTTTTGTGGTGTAAATCCTCCTACAATGACTGATTTTGAAGCTACTAAAGGGATACCATTGAGTGGGAGATTTGGAAAGAGATAAGTGCAATCTGGTCCTAGCCAGGTCCAGTATAAGCTGATGTTCAATATTTAGATGCAGTTCTATGAAGAGTTCATTAACAAAAAGCAATTACTAGATTATAATTGAAGTACTATTATAAGAACCGGATGCAAGGAACTTAAATAATACTGTTAAATATTATTTAACAGGTTTATTACAAATGATTAAATTAAGCACAGAGAAACACCCAAACAACACTGGATCACTTTGTTCACTTCAAGTAACAATGGCAATGTGTTACATTTGCCTATTATGATAGTTAACCACAGGTTAAGTAATAGACAAGTAACGATCTTTAGTTTCACAATAAAAGATAAAATCATATAAACAATTCATTTGGCAATTTGATGCTTAAACAGCTGGGTTACATTTTGGAAACAATGTGATAACAAGTCATTTTTTTTCTTTTATTAATCTGAGAAACTCTTGAACAATATACATGTTTCCAGGTCCTAAGGTCCAACTTTCCTATCAGATAGATGCAGAATGCTGGCTCCCTGCTGGACCCCATAGTCAGTCCTACTGCACACAGCACTACAGATTTCTGCTGAGGCATCCTTGCTCCTCTCTCTCCCTCACCTCATGTCTTCTCCACCACCAAGCCTGTTGCTCTACGTTTATTTATACCATATCCAGAACTTGACAATTTTCCATCATCTTTACCTGCTTCAGGCCACAACCTGGCCACCTGGATTATTGCTATTAGCCTCCTCATTCAGTTACCTCCTTTGTTTGTCCTCTCCAGTCCAGTCACAGCATCCTCTGCTGAGAACACTGCATGTCTACCCAACTTTCTAGGAAGAAAAGTCAAAGTCTTTACAGACAGCACTAGACCCTACTTGATTTGGAGACTGTCAATCTCTCCGACCTCATTTTCCATTGTTGTCCCTAGTAAGCCCCAGCCACCTTGTCCTCTTGGCCATTTCTAGAGCATGCTTCTGACCTCAGGGTTTCTGAGCTTATTGTGCTAGTACTGTTTCCTCTGCCTGGATGCTGTTTCCCCAGATGAGTGTATGACTTACTCCCTTTTTTCTTTCCAGTTCTTTCTTAAATATTAAGTTCTTATGAGATATTCCCTAATCACCCAATTTACAGTCACAATCACCCTCTTGCCTGCCACCAACAGGTATATCCTATCCTTTTCCCACTATCTTTTTCTCTGTGTCACTCATCACCTCCAACACACTCTATGGTTTATTTGTTTTATTTGTCCACTATTTTGTCCCCACCAGAAGGCAAACTGCATGAGGGCGGGGATATTTATTTGATTTTTTTAGGTACTCAATAAATACACGTTGGATCAGTGTGTTAAGTACTAAGGGTTCGACTCTTTCCCTGGAGTGGACAGGAGGTAGGAAACGAAACAAAGGGAATGTCTTCTTGTAAATACACTGCAGCTACTGAATCATGCAATTAAGAAGGTGTGTTTTATCATATGTGAGTTATTTATAATACAAATAAGTTAATAAAGCATTGTCAATAGCCAACAACAAACCCAAAAGAAAGACGAAGAACGGATAGGAGCACTTTCAGAGCTGCCCTGCAACTTTAGAAGTCACAATGGACATAACCTTTACATAGTGGGATGGATAACGACCAAATAGATACCAGGAAATTCTCTAACCTCAGAGGAGTTATCACCCAAGTATAACTAGCTCATCAGTAGTGGAAAGTGACCAGAATCATTCTGGTCTCTTGGAATCAGAATGTTTCGGGTTTCTTTCTCACCACTGCAATTTCTCTCCTTCCTCGGTCCATTTATACATACACTTAAAACATACATGTGCCTTAGCCGGGCGCGGTGGTGCAAGCCTGTAATCCCAGCACTTAGGGAGGCTGAGATAGGAGAATTGCAAGTTCAAAGCCAGCCTCAGCAAGGGCGAGGCGCTAAGCAACTCAGTGAGACCCTGTCTCTACATAAAACACAAAATAGGGCTGGGGATGTGGCTCAGTGGTCGAGTGCCCCTGAGTTCAATCTCCAGTACCAAAAACAAAACAAAACAAAACAAAAAACAACAGACATGTGCCTTTTGAAATGTGTGAAAAAAATTCAAACCATCTTCCCAGAGGTTTTCCCATCTTCCCAGCTTCCCAGAGGCTGGGGCTGAGGACTGACTGCTGCTAGCAACGTCAGGCTGTTTCTGCAGGTGGTTCCCTGTCAAGGAGCTGTGAAGCGCACAGAAACGGAGGAAGCTTAATCCCTCATGTGCTCACCCGGGTTCTAACCAAAACCAAACAATAGAAACTTCCAAAAGAATCCGTTACTGATTCATAAATTTATGGATTGTTCTTTGAGATGTAATATAAAGAATCCTGAATATGAAGTTCTGGTGAAACAAATGAAGCCTGGTTGGAAGAAAAATCTACGTTAGTTTAAGCAGATTAGCATAGACAATTTAATTAGATCTCATTGCCCAGAGTTAGATGAGAGGAAGTTGGTAATAAATAATAATAGTACCTAATATTTATATAGCTCTTCATGGTGTTTTAAATAAGGAAACTTCATGTGCATTTCTGGAATGGAGGCTCCATTTGTTTCTCTTATTTACTGTTCAGTTTCTAAAACCTGGAATAGTGCTTGACAGTGGGGTCAACCACTCAGATTTGTTCAGAAAAAGAACAAATACAAATTTATTCTTCACAATAAACCTGTGCGGGGTGTGGAGGCTTGGATCAGAATTCCCACTTTAAAGAAAAGGAAGCTGAGGTCTGTGGCAGGTGAAGGACTGATTCAAGGTTAGGAATCAGAAATGGAGCTCAGGAACTTTGCCCAAGCTCACAAGGCTGGAAAGAAGATGAGGGAATTCAAGCCAGCATTCCCAGTCCTGAAGTCCTCCCTGCACGTCTGCATTGGCCACAGCTGTTCCATGACAAGCAAATACACTTCACTTACGCTCCGATTCAATTGGACTGTGGTGGTATCAACATTGTTTTATAGCTTCCCAAGAGACTCCACTGTGCAGCCATTATTAAACCCTCTGCTGTTGAGGGCACTGGGAAGGCCAAAAGGGTAAGTGACGTGTAGGCCATGGGGGGCAGGGACTCCAAGGGGCTTGAATTTATTAAGCTGGCAGGTTGGAAAACAATGAAAGATTGGTGAGGAAAGGACAGGACCCAGGAACAGAGGAGCTTCAGGAACTGGGAGTTGCTCAGCCAGGCGCAGAGAGGACTGAGCCTGTTAGAGAGGAAGGAAGGGGCCGTGTCAGCCTTGAATGTCATGCCTGAAGAATGTGAGAGTGATCCTTTAGGCAACAGGGAGGCATGGAAGGCTTAAGAATTATTTTTGCATTCATCATTTTTAATAAGCCCCCTAGAGGCCTACTTCAGCCACTCACTTGGAAAAAAATCTGTCCTGGTGGACGGGTAGGATTTATGTTAATGTTGTTATTTCTCTAATCTAGGAAGCTGCATGGGGGAGCACCCAACCATACTGTGTCCATGAGGTGGAAAGAGCCGGTATCCATCTGGAAACATTTAATAGTTATGAGAAGCTTGTGCTTTATTTCCAAAATGCCAAAAATCCCTTGAGGACAGACATCTCTGAGTGGGGAGAGGCCACATCTGCAGCCTTGCTTTCTCCATCTCTGCCTGACTGTAAATCCTCAGCCACTTGTTGACGGATGTGGGTGGGTCTGGTGAGGATGGGAAGATGAGGCTGGCACTAGAGGGGTCCTTTGCAATGTTGGGGTGCCTCAATTTGCATATAAACCTTTACACGGATCATATTTCTCTGGACTAAGTCTGAAACACTGCATTTCCTGTTGCCCTGATACCAGTGGCCACCTCAAAGTTACCATTGTAATCCCCAAGGATTCTGTGAAGGAGAGAGAAAAAAAGAAAAAAGCCAGAACGGATTGTAATTTTTCTTTCTGTCTTGATTTTTCTTCTCTTTCCAATTCTTCCCTTCTATATTTCCTCTTTTTATCAGGCAGGGAAAATTCTACCTTTTTTTCAAAAGTTGGCTCCTAAGGATGCAGAAGGCTACTTGAAGACGTGCTGCTGGGATAGTCAGCTTTTTTGTTACTGTGACCGAAATACACGACATGAACAACTTAGAGCAGGAAAGATTTATTATGGCTCCTGGTTTCTGAAGTTTCAGTCCATGGTCAGCTGGCTCCAAGACAGAAACGTCGTGGCAGAAGGGCATGGTGGAGGAAAGCTGCTCAGTTCACGGCAGCCAGGAAGCAGAGAGAGACACACAGAGGAAAGGGCTGGGGAGAAGACATAGTTGCCAAGGGAACAATGCCAGTGTTCTGCTTCCTTTAACCATGCCCCACCTACCTACATCAACTTCCAGTAGTCCTTCCAAATCATTACTCCATCAAATGGACTTTCCCCTGATGAGATCAGAGCCCTCACGATCCTATCACTTCCTTGAAGCCCCACCTCTGGACATTGCTGTTTTGGGGACCAAGCCTTTAACAGAAGAGCTTTGGGGGGACATACCAGATCTAAGCTAGGCTAGGCTACATGGATGAGATGGTCCATGGTCTTACAGAGAGCATCAATTCCTACCCCACTTCCTCCTTCCTAGCAAAACCTCAATTTGGTAGAAATGAAGGCAGCCATTATGGTTTAGAGAGCTAATGTCCTCCCAAAAGCTTGTGTGTTAGCCAATGGAGCAATGTTCAGAGGTAAAAAGATTGCTTTACGGGAGCTAGAACCTCATCAGTGGATTAATCTTCTTTATGGATTAATAAGATGAATGGACTACTGGGTGGTAAATGTAGGCAGATATGGTGAGTCTGGAGGAAGAAGGTCACCAGATGGGCTCTGTGGTACTACATCTTGTCACAGACCACTTGCTCTCACTTTCTGCTTCCTGGCTGTCATGAGCTGAGCAACTTTCTTCAAACACACACTTGTGTCATGAGGTTCTGCCTCCACCAAGGTTCAGAGCAATGGGGTTGGTTGACCATGGACTGAAAACTCTGAAACCATGAACCCCAAATAAACCTTTCCTCTGCTAAGTTGTTCTTGTCAGGTATTTTGTTTACAGCAATGAAAAGCTGACTATCACAGAAGCCAGGGGACTGAGGGGTAACTGGCCCATTCCCAAATCTCAGGGTGTATTCTGATTTGGAGTCTAAGCCAAAGATGGTTAAACACTCTCCTCACTGATGATTGGGGACCTTAGGCTTGGACCTACTAGCATAGAGCTCTGTCCAGGTGATTATTACAGGTGGAGCATCCCTAATCCCAAAATCCAAAATCTGAAATGCCTCCAAATCTGAAAATTTTTGAATGCTGATATGACACCATAAATGGAAAATTTCATACCATGACACTTTCTCTCAGGCACAAATTTATTAAAAATATTATATAAGCCGGGCACAGTGGTGCACGCCTGTAATCCCAGCACTTTGGGAGGCTGAGACAGAAGAATTGTGGGTTCAAAGCCAGCCTCAGCAATGGCAAGGCACTAAGCAACTCAGTGAGACCCTGTCTCTACGTAAAACACAAAATAGGGCTGGGGATGTGGCTCAGTGGTGAGTACGCCTGAGTTCAATCCCCAGTATATATATATAAAATATAAATTTATTACCTTCAGCCCATGTGTATAGGTATGCATAAAACATAAGTAAATTTTGTGTTTAGACTTGGATACTATCCCCAAAATATATTATCATGTAAATGGAAATATTCCAAAATTTAATAAAATTCAAAATTACAAACACTTCTGCCCCCGAACATATTGGATAAATGATGCTCACCCAGTACTAGTTATAGTCCAGGTGGGTTGAGTTTGAGGTATAGTCAATAAAGAAAAAAGACTTTAATATTCTGGTTTTTAGTGACAGGTTGCCTCTTATTGGAAATGAATGAGGGAGCAGGTTGATTGAGGTCTTCTGGCACCCATCTTGAGACCATGAGAAAATGCAGACTGAGAAAAAAGCTGACACAAAAAAGATGAGGACAGCCTGGGAAAATCATAGAGTGGAGCTGGACCTCTGATTGTCTTGTGCCTGGAGGCTGGGTCCACCTCTGTATTATTGTTATGTAAGATAATAAATTTCCTTTTCACAATTGATATACCATGCAAGTGGAGCCTCAAAACAAGCAGGAGTAGTTACTTTCAAATCGAACAAAGCAGGTTCAAGCCAAATTGAATCAGAAGAGACAAAGAAGCTCACTTTATGTTGGTAAAGTGAACAATCCAACATGATAATAAATATTTATGCCCAAATATTGGTGCACTGAATTATATAACTGAGAGGCTTAGACTCCAGTACAATAATACTGGGTGTGATTTCAACACACCTCTCTCACCAGTTGATAGGTCATCCAGACATAAATTCAGTAATGACTCTTCAGATTTAAAAAATTATTATAAATCAAATGGACTTAACAGACATCTATAAAATATTTCACTGAACATTAGCCAAATTCTAATTTTTCTCAGCTGCTCATGGAACCTTCTCCAAAATAGATTATATTTTAGGCCACAAAACAACTCTTAGCAAATACAAACAAACTGATACAATTTCTTGCATCCTATCTGATCATAATGGAATAAAATTAGAAATCAACAATGTCAATAAAAACTACATAAACTATGAAACACACATGGAGATTGAAAAATATACTTTTGAATGATGAATGGATGATAGAAGAAATCAGGGAATAAATTAAAAATTCTTAGAATCAAATGATAAAAGTGACACAACATAGCAGACACTCTGGGACACTATGAATGTGGTTCTAAAAGGAAAATTTATAGCTGTGAATGCCTACATGAGAAAATCTGAAAGAACCTAAATAAACAACCTAATGATGCATCTCAAGGTCCTAGTAAAACAAGAACAAACGAATTCCAAAAAACAGTAAAAAGAAAGGAATAATTAAAATCAGAACTGAAATCAATAAAATAAAGAATAAAAATATAAAGGGTCAATGAAACAAAGAGTCAAGTCACTGAAAAGATAAACAAGATAAACCCTTAACCAAACTAACCAAAAGAAAAAAAAAGAAGACCTAACTTAATAAAGTAGAGATGAAAAAGTAGAAATCACCAGAGACATTTGAGAAATGCAGAGAATCATTAGGAACTACTTTGAAAATGTATACTTCATAAATTGGAAACTTAAAAGAAATGTATACATTTCTAGATATACACGATCTGTCAAAATTAAACCAAGAGGATATAGAGAACCCAAACAGACTAATAACAAGCAATAAGGTAGAAGAAGTAATAAAAAGTTTTCAAACAAGAAAAGCCCAAGATAAGATGGATTCTCAGCTAAATTCTACCAGACCTGTAAAGAGGAACTAATTAATGCCAATGCCCCTCAATTTATTCCATAAACTATCAAGTGGTGGAATTCATTGACACCAACCAGATAAGGACAGAACAATGAAAGAAAACTATAGACCAATATCCCTCATGAATATAGAGGCAAAATTTTTTAAAAAAAATATTAGAAAATAATATTCAACAACATGTTAAGAATATTGCATATAATGATCAAGTTTGTTTCATTCAAGGAATTCAAGGATGATTTAACATACACAAATCAATAAATATAATTCACCACATAAATAGAATTGAGGACATAAATCACATTATCACCTCACTAGAAAACCTTCAACAAAATTTTGCACACATTCATGATTAAAAAATATTGAAGAAACAAGGATCTGAAGGAATTTACCTCAGCATTATGAAGGCAAGTATGACAAACTCAAAGCCAATATCATAACGAATGAACACATTTCCTTTAAAATCCAAAATTAGACAAGGATGTCTACTCTCACCACTCTTACTGTTTCTAGTACTAGAAATTCTAGCCAGAGTGATTAGTCCAAAGAAAGAAATAAAAGGGATAAAAATAGGAAAAGAGGGGCTGGGGTTATGGTGCAGTGGTAGCATGCTTGCCTAGCACGCATGAGGCACTGGGTTCCATCCTTAGCACCACATAAAAATAAAATAAAGATATTCTGTCCACCTACAACTAAAAAAAATTTTTTTTTAAATAGGAAAAGGGGGTAAAATTATCATTTACAGATAATATAACCCTGTATGTAGAAGATCCAAAAACCTCCACCAGAAGACTGCTAGAACAAACAAACAATTTCAGCAAAGTAGCAGGTAGCAAAATCAGCGTAAAAAACCAATAGCTTTTTCTATATATCAATAATGAATCTGCTGAGAAAGATCAGCAAAACAGTCCCGTTAACAAAAGCCTAAAACAAAACAAAACAAACAAACAAACAAAAAACCCACCTAGGAATAAATCTACCAGAGAGGTTTTGGCCATATTACCAAGAGCAATATACAGATTCCATGAAATACCCATCAAAATACCAATGATATTATTCATAGAAATAAAAGAAAAAAAGAAAAAGAATCCTAAAATTTATTTGGAAGAATAGAAGACCCAGAATAGCCAAAGCAATTCTAAGCCCAAAATCAATGCTGGAGGCATCACAATACCCAACTTCAAATTATACTACAGAGCTATAGTAACAAAACCTGCATGGTACTTGTACAAAAACAGACACAAAGACTGATAGAACAGAATGGAAAACACAGAGACAAACCCACATGGGTACAGTCAGTTGATCCTTGACAAAAGTACCAAAAACATACCCTAGAGAAAAGGCAATGTTTTTAACAAATGGTGCTGGGAAAACTGGTTAACCATATCTAAAAGAAGGAGAGTAGATTCCTATCTCTTACCCTGCAAAAAAGCCAACTCAAAATAGATCAAAAACTGAAGATTAGGCCATAAACTTTGCAACTTCTAGAAGAAAACATAGGGTCAACACTCCAACATATAGGTATAGGCAATAATTTTCTCTGTAGAACTCCTGAAGTTCAGGAAATAATACCAAGAGTTAATAAATGGGATGACATATTGTTAAAAAGCTTCTGTACATCAAAGGAAACAGTTAAGAATGTGAAGAGAGAACCCACACAATGGGAGCCTATCTGTGCTAGCTCCTCTTCCTATAGAGGATTAATATCTAGAATATATATAAAGAACTCAAAAACTTCCCACCAAAAAACCAAATAATCCAATTAATAAGTGGGCAAATAAATTAAACAGACACTTCTCAAAAGACAGTACAAATGGCCAACCAATAAAGGAAGAAGCAATTAGGGAAATGTAAATCAAAACTACATTGAGATATCATCTTTCTTCACTTAGAATGGCAACCATCAAGAACACAGAGAGGGGTTGGGGTGGTGGCTCAGTGGTAGAGCACTTGCCTCACATGCGTGAGGCACTGGGTTCGATCCTCAGCACCACATATAAATAAATAAGAAATAAAGGTCCATCAACAACTAAAAAAATAAATAAATAAAGAACACAGATAATGTGGGAGGCTGAGACAGGAGAATTGCGAGTTCAAAGCCAGCCTCAGCAACTGCGAGGTGCTAAGCAACTCAGTGAGACCCTGTCTCTACATAAAACAGAAAATAGGACTGGGGATGTGGCTGAGTGGTCGAGTGCCCCTGAGTTCAATCCCCAGTACCAAAAAAAAAAAAAAAAAAGAAAGAAAGAAAAAGAAAAGAACACAGATAATAATACATGTTGGCAAGGATGTAGGGGAAAAGGAAGACTTTTACACTGTTGGTGGGATTGCAAATTAGTACAACCACTATGGAAATCAATATGGAGTTTCCTCAAAAGACCAGGAATGGAACCACCATGAGATCTCCTCATTAGTATTTATCCTAAATAGCTAAAGCCTAACATAGTAACATAGGCATACCCATATATACAGCAGCACAATTCACAATAACTCAATTCTGGAACCAGCCAAAGTGTCAAGGCATGACTGGATAAAGAATATGTGGTATATACCTAAAGGAGTTTTATTTAAACATAAAGAAGAAAGAAATTATGTCATTTGCAGGAAAATGGGTGGAACTTGAGAACTTTATATTAAGTGAAATAAGTCAAATTCACAAAGTCAGGAATCATGTGTTTTCCTTTATATGTGGAAGCTAGAAAAGAAAAGGAAAAGAAAAATGGAGGATGGGCTCTCATGAAAGTCAAAGGGAGATCAGTAGAGTAGAGGAAAGGCCCCGGGGAGTGAGGAGGGGAGGGAGACAAGTAGTACTGGGGAACAATACTGACCAAATTATATTATTATATTGTATGCATGTACAAATAGGTAACAACAAATCCCACTATTATGTATAATTGTCATGCACCAATAAATATATGGGGAAAAGTATTATATATTAAAAAAAATTTAAATTTCTCATTTTCCCTTCCAGGTGGCTTGTTCATACAGTTGTTTTAATTAGAGAAGACTTACACCAGAGTCTGCAGAGTGATTTCTTAATAAACCACCTGAGCATTCTCACTTGAACCACCCAAGGGCTCCTTGAGGAGGTAAAATAAACATTACAGTTCCTAGAATTCAGAGCAGTGAAGGGACTTGCCCAAGGTCACACAGCCTGGATCTTCTTCCTCTTAATATTGAGCTCTTTCTAATACACCAGACTTCTCACATTGCCTTTATTGTACCTTTCAATCCAGTCCATGATTTATTACATGATATTATTATAAAATAAAAATCTCACTCATTCATATATCATTTTTCACTTTACAAAGCCTGTTTAGATCTATAACTTCAATCTCCAGAGATCCCTAAAGGAAGTAGCACAAATATAGTCAGATGCAGAGAACACTTGCTGAAATTTATGTGACTCAGCTGCTCAAAAGCCTATAATCTAGCAAGAAAAGATACCTTAGGCCAATTGAGATCTCCCTTGGGACTTTAGAATTGGAACTCTGAAAGTCTTAACAAGTGTGATTGCACAGCCACAGACCCTGTGAGGCCCTGAATAAGATGTACAAGACAGGACAGAAAGTGGGGGAGGAGGGAGGGCACAGGACCCTGGAGAAATGGGGAGGGCAGATATCTTAGCTTCTGGCCACTTCCCAGGTCCCATTTCCAGACTGAAGGAGGTCCAGCTGGACTCAGTCTCCTGTGCATGATGTAGATGTTTCTGGGCCCTTTCACTTGAGCCAATTTGAGTTGGTTTCTCTTCCTTACAGCTTTGATTAAAACCTTTTTCATGTTTGTTGTTTTAGTTATGTCCTGTTTCCCAAAATGATGAGTAGTGAAATGAAAGCATTTTAAATGAAAAGGACACATGTGGCTATATTTTGGTCAAAAGACAAAAACAAGGGGTCCCTTGAGAGGCCCTACAGAATTCTGAAGCCAGGCTCTGAGAAGAGGTGTGGCGAGGGGTTCTGTGAGCTGTGGCAGCCCCTGAGAAGGTTCAGGATGCTCTGGGAGTAAAAAAATGGGAGTGGATGACCTTTAAACTATGTTGCTATGGAGTTTCCTCATACTAATGGCAGTAGTTCACAACCGGGAGACATTTAACAGTTTTGAAGACATTTTGGTTGTCATGCTGTGTGTTGTAGGGACACAGTTTCAACTACATGTAGGAGGTAAAGGCCAAGGGTACCAGTTCACATCCCATAGCACACAAGCCAGCTCCTTGGGCAACAAGGAATTGCCCAGGACAGAATGCCAGTAGTGTCAGGGTTGAAAACTGATTTGTGAGAATGTTTATGTTCCAATATATTTATGGGAACATTATGCTTCCTGACATTCCCATCTAGGACCTAGATCATCCATAAGTATCATCTGCATTTTTTGGATGATAGAGCGTGAAGTACTCATGGATTTATTCCTTTCTCTAGGATCACTTTTGATCACTATGTATAGTCAGAGAAAATCCTATAGCAAAGATACTCCCTGATAGACTGGGTAGACTGAAGAGTTCATGCATGTGTCCAATGACCGGTACATGCCTGTGCCATTGATCCATGTGGCATGTTTCTACAAGTCAGAAAAACCAAAAAGGGAAAGCCTTTTTTGGTGTGTGTTTCAGACCATCATTTTGTACCTCGTTAAGAACCTGACATATGGTAATGCTTACCACATCCACAAAGGCTTTGACCAATAGTGATTTCTAGGGAGACTGCAAACAGTAATTACATTTCTGAAGTGGTAGTTTAGATCTTATATTGCCGGTGGGGAAAAAATACTGGGTTTGCAGGCATGCCCCTCTATAGGACTCCTCCCAGGAGTTACTCATTCTGGGTAATGGAGGGGGCACAAAAAGCAGTAAATGTGCGGAAGAGGTGAAGACCTCTGAGATGAGGTGGCCAGGATTGTTTCTTTGGGTTACTCTGGAAACAGAGTGCAGTTTAAAAGATTCTCATGGAGCTTTGGAAGATGGATTTCTTTCATCAGAAACTTCTTTACCTAATGTGTTTGACACTGGATTAGCTCTGCCTCCTCCCAGCAAGTTCTCCCCCTGGGGCTTTGAGGTTTGTGATTGCCAAAGACCATCTACTGTGAATTTGGAGCTGGGTATCTGGTTCAATTTAACTGTGATCCCTAGAGCCTCTACTCAAGTGGACACTCTGTACTTTCTGGTCTGCCTTCAATTCTGAAGCACAGTTTTTAAAAACATTTTCAGGTCCGGCCTTGCTTCCCAGCTGAGATAAGAAGCTGAGGGTGTGTCTGCAAGGTCCATGCCTTCCTGTCTGCCTCTTGGTAAAGAATGGGTTCCTCTCAGATGACAGGGTTCCAGCTTTTTCCCTAGCTGCCCAGAGACAGATGCAAGGTTAGGGGACAAAGCACATTCATGAATCCCAGCACCCAAGACTTGGGGAAAGTGGAGGGTGTGGAGGGTGTGGAGGGGTGACTGTCACAGAGGAATTGAGGGCTGTGGGAGACCAATCCTGGACATTTCCAGGGACCAGCAGAAGCAGAGTCCTTTAGAAGCAAGAGACCAAGACCAGGCTCTCTAAGGGGAGCCACCCAACCTCAGACTCCAGAGCCCTTCCTGAGGACCATTTCCAGCTCTGAAGAAGCCTTCAGACTCTGCTGCATGTTCCTCCTGACAATTTGACACTATTATTTGGTGGTCTGTTAAATGAGATGAGATTGGTCTTTTGTTTTTCATGGAAAATTTTCTCTCTTCCTTTCTTCCCTCCTTCCTCCTTCCTTTTTCTCTCTTTCTTTTCTTTTTTTTGAGATGGATTCTATGTTCCTGGGTTGACCTCAAACTCTTGGACACATGTGATCCTCCTGCCTGAGTCTCCTGAGTAGCTGGGACTACAGGTGCACACCGCAGCATCTAGCTCTTCATGGAAGGCTTTAACTTTAGAGTCTATTCCAGTAACAACAACTACTATTATTTACTGAATGCTCGCTCTGTACTGCACACTGCATGTATGCGATCATGGTTAATTATAATGGTAATCTTATCAGGTAAGTACTATCATACCCACTTTTTCAAAGCAGTAAATTGAAGCTTAGAGAACTCTGGTGAGCTGTCTAAGGTTATAGGATAAATTTGGAGCAGCATCAGAATTCTATCTCTGATCTCAAACATTTACCACCATGAAATGCCTCTTTTTCCAGGATAGGTTCATCCCCCTTTTTGCCTTGATGTATATATATCATAGGCTTTTTTGAGGAGTACCAGGGATTGAACCCACGGGTGTTTAACCACTGAGCCACATCCCCAGCCCTTTTTAGTATTTTATTTAGAGACAGGATCTTGCTGAGTAGGTAAGCGCCTCACTAAGTTGCTGAGGTTGGCTTTGAACTTGTGATCCTCCTGCCTCCAGTCTCCTGAGCAGCTGGGAATACAGGTGTGCACCACTGTGCCCAGCATCATAGTTTTTTGAAATACTTGGTTGACAATGGTTACGTTGCAGACTGTTACATATATATACTGTATAATAAAGTTGTTTTAGCTATAAGGTCAAGAGATTTTTTTTTTTTGGTACTGGTGATTAAACCCATCCCCAGCCCACTTTATTTTCTATTTTTAGAGAGAGTCTTGCTAAGTTGCTTAGGGCCTCCCTAAGTTGCTGAGGCTGGCTTTGAATTTGAGATCCTCTTGCCTTAGCCTCCCAAGCCACTGGGATTACAGGCGTGTGCCATCGGGCCCAGTGAAGAGATTTTATTGAAGTCTTTTGGGGTCTACACTGACAGCACTCTCTCCCTCACAAATGTTAAAATGATGAACAGGCACATTTCTAAATTTACCAGGCACTACATAAAACATCTAAATAAGCATTTAAGTGTATTGTCATTGACAGTGTGATGAAATGTTACAGTGTGATGATACTTCGTCTTAGTTCTAACCAAGGCCTCAAGACAGCAGTGCTAACCAACCCCATGTTCCAAGGTCATCTCCTTGAAGCTCCTCTCACTGTTGCCTAAAGCTGGGTGAAGTGAGGGGACCTGCAGCTACCCTCCTGCATCTGGGGAGGAGGTAGAAGGAAGGAAAATGCCCACAACTTTTCCTATAGAAACTCTTGCTCTCTAAGCCAGCCCTCTCGGTTTCCACAACCTGTCTGTCATACAGCCTGAAGGAGCTAGTCAGTCAGGGATTCTGGGTCTTGTCACCTCTTTTGGAAATTCAGCTTGGACACCAAGGAACCCCATCTGACATGGTTGTATCCTGTGGGCTTGGGTTGTATCTTCTGTAGAAGAGGGGAAGAGCTTGTGGCACATGAGACTCCCTGCTGAGAGTCTGTCCCGGGTGGCTTTAGATCTGGCCCCAGTCAGGAGCGTGGAGGATTGAGGAGATAGTAGCAAAATGTAGCTGGACACAGGCTACCTGTTGCTCAGGGGTGGAGCGAGGAACAGCAAACCCTGAGCTAGAGCAGATTTATTCAACAGCATCTACAGAACTACAGGTAAGGAATTCCCAGCGAAGTGGGTGCATCTGCCAAGAACCCACAGCAGTGCCAACAAGAAGCAGCTATAAACTCTGCCAAGCTCGGGGACTCTGGATGCCAGCTCATAGCAGTGCCTAGCCAGGCCTATCTGTCACTTTTGCCTGGCCTCTCTGTATCCACTTCAACTCTCAGCATGAAAAGACCACTGTTAGAAGTCAAGGGAAGACAGGTAAAGGCAAAAGGCAAAAGAAAGAGAATTCAGGCAGCAGAAAGCAAACCTAGATGTGGAGGTTGAAGCTTGAAGCTCTGAACACCATTTTTCAGAAGTGCCTACAAGTACATACACATTAACGGCTGCAGTTAGACTGTTGAAGGTAGAATGTAATCAAGTTCTTTTTAAAAACACGAAGCATGGTCTGAAATATTAAGGGACCTAGCCAGATTTCATCCAGAGCAGAGGTGAGAGAGAGCTGCCCCAGAGATAGTGTGTGAGAGGGCAGTGAGGGTTTTGGGGTGATATCGCGGGGCACTGGGAGGATGCGCTCTGTATCTGCTTGTCCAACATACACCCTTGATCTCACCTGTCCTCCTTATTCAGTCCGCATACCCTGGCTTCCCAAGCATGGAACTGCTCAGGGCCTCTGCACTGGCTCCATCCCCTGCCTGGAATGCTCTGCCCAAGGACCCACATAGGTCACTCCCTGACTTTCTTCACTTCTCTGTTCAAATGTCTCTTTATCAGACACTTAACCTAATCATGCAATGCAAATTATCACCTCCATCTCACCGCTTCCTCTAGCACCCTTATCTTCCTTTCTTATCTTTTTCACAGTCCCTACCACCACCAGCCTGCTTCCAAATATTTTTTCTACTATGTGTCCCAAAATGGAAACTGTTTTGTTCGTTCTACTCCTCGAGTACATAGAATAGTTAATGGCACCTGGGGGTGGCCCAATAAATACTTGTGGTTGCTGCAATCGGGTGCTATTATCTCTGCTCCCCAAACTCCTTTTACCTTTTGGAGCACAGATTTACTTGCTGTGTTGTACAAGCAAAGCCAGTCTGGGCAAGTTGACTTGCTCCTTTATGTCCAAAGCATGTTTTCTCTGTCTGGGACACAAAGGAACCCAGGGGAGGGTATTCACTTAGCATTAAGATGCCAGTGACCTGATCCCTTGGAAACTATATGTAGGAGTTCCTGGCAGGAATAGTTTCTTTTCTTTTTTTTCCTTTCCTTTTGAATCTGAGAAGAAAAAAATGCAGAATCGCCTGAAGGGTGGTTTTTATGAATTTTTGCCACATGTCCACACAAAACTTTAACCTTCCTCCAACTGAGGGAAAGAATTCAAGAAATTTTCCTGGAGTCTTGTCCCTGTGGAGACCCTTATCAGGGATAGTGACTTTCTGCTGCAGTTCCAGTCATGAGGAAGTATGATTCTTTCTGTGACAAGCTGCTGACTGTACTCTCAGTGAAGATAAAGGAAACCTTCTGGAGACAGGCCACCCAGAGGGCTTCATGATGAAGGCTCCTCAGACTCGCCCTGCCCAGAGTCAGATCCTCCCTGCCCACCTGGGAAGTGATTCTAAAATCAGGAGGTTATCCAAGAATGACAGAAATAAAACCCTTCTTTCCCCCTACAAATCTCCTGTGAGTTCCTTCCTTCAACCTCCTTTATCCTTATTACTGAGGTGTCTCTACATGCAAGAAAGGATATTTTTCTTAGAAATTTGACTTGGCTTGAAAACTGTTCTCAGGATGGCAAAGATTAATTTGGTATAGTGACAAAAAAATCAGGACCATGTGTAACCAAGAATGTGAGCTTGGAATTAGGCCTCTTGGATTTAAAGTTGAGGTCTCTAACTAGCTGTGTGATGTCAGACAACTGAACTAACTTCTCATTGCCTCAGGGTTTTTTGTAGGTTTTTTTTTTTTGTTTTGTTTTTAATCTGTATAATGAAGTTAGTAACAACCCATCCATGTGTTTGCTGTTAGGATTAAATGGGTTAATATATGAAAAGGAGTTAATTCTGTGTTGTTGGTGTGGTGGCTACTTATTACAAACACTGCTGCCACGGTCGTGATCACCACTACCATCATCATCCTCACCATCTTATAAAATGTGGTCTAAATACTAGTTTAGGACATAACAGAGGTAAAACAACCAGTTGAATCTCTCAATGTGATGCTATCTAAGGTTAGCCATGATTTGACTTTTGGATTTCTGGGTGCAGGAACCTACTATGGTCTGAATGTTTGTGTCCCCCCAAAATTCATATTTAGAACTCCTAACTCCCAAGGTTATGGAACTAGGAGGCGGGGCTTTGGGACGATGACTAGGTCACCAGGGCAGTGCCCTTACACATGGAGTTAGTACCTTTATAAAAGAGGCACCAGAGAGACCCTGGCTCCTTCCACTACACACAGATGTAGAGAGAATGTCATCTGTGAACCAGGAAGTTGGCCCTCAACAGACACAGAATCTGTTGCTGCCTTGATCTTGGTCTTCTCAGCCTCTAGAACTGTAGAAATCAAGTTCTGTTGTATATATCACCCCACCTGTGGTGTATTGTCATAGCAGCCCAAATGGACCAAGAACACATGGATTTGTGACTGCCATTTGGCTAGATTATTCTAGGGCCCAATGAGCTGAATGTTTGTGTCTTCCCAAAATTCATATTCTGGAATCCTAATCCTCAGTGTGATGGGACCCTTGGAAGGTAATGAGTGCATGAGAGAGAATCTTTATGAAAGGGGTTAGTGCCTTTATAAAAGGGACCTCAGAGAACGCCCTCACTCTTTCTGGCATGTGAGGACTCAACAAGAAAATGACCTTTGTACACCAGGAAGTGGGCCTTCACCAGAAGGAATTTTTGAGCCCCTTGATCTTAGACTTCCCAGCTTCCATAAATGTGAAAAATAAATATTTGTTGTTTAAGTTATCCAGTCTATGGTATTCTGTTATAGGAGCCCCAACTGATTAAGATACTTCGAAGGAGAGAAATTCCATATTTTTGTTTCTTCTTCCCCTGCTCAGAGATTTGTAAGGTTTTTCAGTCTATTGTCATAAAAATCTTCTAGATAGTTGTATGATTTGGCCAAATGGTTGAAGAATGATACCTAGTATTCAATTCTTAAAAAAAAAAAAATCTAGTGAAAAATATGAACTAGAAATGGGCCTAAAGGTGCTTTCTTTTAAATTATAAGATCAGAATAAAACATAAACATAAAAATACTCTGTAAATGGAATTGACAGGAAACTAATATTTCTGTGTTGCAATATTCTGGCTTATAGATTTGACTCAGGAAAGGATTTTGGCATCCAGGATCCTGGAATCACCTTTGTCCCTCAGGATATGACTGGAATGCAGCCATGAATTTGTGCCGAGTCACATCTGTGTGCGGGGTTCACATGGGCAGGTTGCCACATGTTGTGTAGATTTTATAGGTGGCTCCACTCGAGCTTCATCTGGTGCCTGCCCCGTGCCCTTGCCAGGCAGCCCTGAGAGTTTCACGTCGTCTCTGAGGGTTTCTGTGAGGGTTGCCGTCTGTTGAAGCAGAAGAGTTTCTAGCTGATTAAAAACAAATTCTAAAGCCAGTGTCCACAATTGTTTATTTTATAGATGAGGTAACCAGGGAAAATGCAATAAACAGAACGAAAATAGTCTTTGCTGCATTGTGAACATGTGACTCTGGGCACGCCTTGGGGTTTTCCTTGCCTTTCAACCTTTCACTTTCTGGTCTGCAAACCAGGAGTTGATCCCAGACTGATTTACATGTGTTAGTGTCTCTTTTAATTAAAATTTTAATGACCAGCACTATCAAAAGTAATTTCTGATGTCTATCTTAACTTCACCTGGTTTCTTGCTCCTCTCTTGACCCATTTTCTGCAAAATCAGAAGCTATTCACTGTCACTTGCCTAAGGACTGCCCATGCCTGGAAAAAACTGGCAGCTTCTCTGTGCTCTCTTTCTCCTGTCCTGTGATCAGGGGTTTCGGAATTTCATTGTCTTCTGCAGATCAGAAGGAGACACATTTTGAGGCAGCAAGCTTGGGAAGGACCTTTGGGCATTCTCAAATTACAATCATCCCAGAAGCTGCCTCCTATGTTTATCACTTGCTGAATGACTGATTAGTTGAGATCCTCTGGATAAAGAACTGTCAACTAGTTTCTAATAATTATGTTAATATCACAGAAATCCACAAATCCATTTGCTTCCCATATCTAAAGAGTTGGTGTTTAAAAACTTGACAATGATTACAAATGAATGGTTGCACAGCTGATCTGGGTTCTTTGTCCCAGCATATATAATAAAGAAAATATGTGCTAATATTTGGGTGCTGACAGTGTGCCAGTCACCGATTGAAGCCCTTTACCACATCTCTATGAGGCAGGCACTAATAATAGACCCCTTGTATGGATGAGAAAGTTGAGGCCTACAGATTTTTAAGTATCTTGCTAAAGTTAACACATTTAAGCAGTGGCAGAGCCTCTGGCTGAACAGCTTCCATAGAATCCATAGCCTAGGGGCAACATTTAGTCTTGGCATCACGTGAAAGGCCAAAAATTTAGACATTTGACATTGTCTCTGCATGAGGTTATGCAGACAATCACAGAAATACACCAGAACACTGAAAGAAGATTGTCACAGAACTTGGACCACTGTCCTTAGTACACTACGGTAAGATGCATGTACACACGTATATATAGCAAGAGACCCACAGACCATAATCTCCTTCAGTTGTCTTGTGAAGAATATAATTATGTTAAAATTCATTTTTTTATACATTACAGTCTTTAGTTAGGTACACATAAATATTTAAAATATATCAGATTCCATAACCCTATTTTGATACTTCTTCAATTAGTAATATACAGATTCTCAACAATGAAATTGTCCTGGGCAGTTTAGACTTTGAAGAGGACTCAGTGCATAGAACCCTATATGAGAGGGGAATTTAGAGTCTATCTTGTCCAACTTCTCCATTTCATATGTGAAGAAATGAGAGTCAGAGATGCTGAGTCACCTGCCCAAGGGCACTGATGCCCTTCCACTGACTGACAGATCCATGTGTTCTGTCTGCACCCATTGTTGCTAAAACCTGGCTGCATACATGGGCATATATAATGGGAACATTTGGAGGATATGAAGCATTTATTTACTTATTTATTTAAGTATTTTTTTAGTTGTTGATGGACCTTTATTTATTTATATGTGGTGCTGAGAATCGAACCCAGTGCCTTACACATGCTAGGCAAGTGCTCTGCCACTGAGCCACAACCCCAGCCCTGAAGCATTTATTGTAAGACCAATGACTCCTCCCAATATAATCTTTTTTTTTTTTTGAGTACATGGGAAAATACATTTTTATAGAAGTTTTCATATTTCAAAAGTCTGTTGGAATTGAGAATCAATATCAAGCCTCATAGCCACTCTGGGAGAGAAAGTGTACAGACTTTGCTATTTCTGTTTTTCAGAGCAGGAAACAAAAAGTCAAAAAACGTCTCACACCTTCCCTGAGGTAGTACTGCTAGGTAGAGGCAGAGCTGGTCCTATAATTTAGGACTCCTGGTTTGGCACATCATGTCAAACCACACTGCCCTCCTCTATTCCATGTGTCTTACAGGAACCACAGCTGAGAACAGCACAAGCATTTTTGTTCTCTAATGCTATTTACAAACCATTCTTAGACCTGTTCTGATTTCTTTGAAACAACCTATTCTTCATGTGACCCAAAACTTGATGGAAAAGATAATTAGATTTTCTAAATGCCATTCATAAACACTATTTCAGGAAAGATATTAAGCATTTCCAATGTTTCTAAGTTATTTCCTTTTCAGGGATGAGGTGTAAGATACATTTAAATAATCCTGGGAAAGTGGCATATTGCAATAAAAATGCAGTCTTACAGTTCTTTGTTAAAAGCCTTTTTACAAAAAAGGGTCTTTTAATTCAATAAATAAAAATGGGCACTTCCAGCTTTCCTACGGGGCAGCTACCACTTGCAGCTAACACACACACAGAGAAAATACACAAACAAACAGCCTTTGATCCTGTCTTGCTGCAGGGCGTTTCATCTTTCAAGAGACCAAGGGAAAAACAACCTCAGAACTTTACCACCGAAACTTCCAAATTTATTGCAACACAACGTAATGGCAAAATACCATTTTCTTAGCACAGTTTTGAACAACCACCATGGCCAAGAATGCCTGGTTTAATGTTTACAAGAAATCCCAAGAAAATCTTGAATTCCCACTCTGGGTTTGGGGATAGCAAAGATGCTGTGGGTTGTCTAGAGCAAAGGATCATGTTCAATTATTCAATTGTATCCTCTCTGTTTAACCTGGGCTTGAAGGGTCTATTTCATGTTTATACTGGTTTGACACAAATCATGCTTAAAAGAGATTTTGTATCCTGTCTTCCTGGGCAAAGTTGAGCTATGGTGGTAGACTTAACAATGCCAGCCCCTTCTTGGGCTTATCAGTAACAGAAGCATTCAGCCTAGGAAAACACTTCTAGTGTAAACAAGACACAGAATTGCACATCTAGCCACATTCCACTGAGATCTGCCTGTGGAGAGAATTTCTCTTTTAATTTAGCATCCGTGTGCCCATTTCTCACACTGCTTTTCATACACTGTTATACATGAGTTGTTAAATTGTTATTACAGGCAGGAAAGTTGAAAAAAGCAAGAAAAATGTAAATTACTTAAAATTCTACACAAATATCAAGTTTTCAACTTATTTTAACCATAATTAAGTGGGCTGTAAAAAACAATGAAAACTTAGTCCTAACATTGACAATATTTACAACTGATAAACATATATGCATATATAAATAGAAATATTACTAGTTATTTACAAGGATGCTTTCACCCTCTCCCATCCCAACTCTCTTGAAACTAAAATTTACACAGACTAATCACTTAGTTAAGGTATCTAATCTAGTTATTTAGTGACAAATACATTTTATGTTTCTATAATAATGAATAGAAAGCAACTATGTGCATAGTTTAGTAATCTATCAGACATACCTTGTTTGAAGAAAGGAATTAGTTTTTTTCAAAAATTTTCCACCACACAGAATGAATATCCCTTTTTCTTTAAGCTTTGCTGCATCACAAATCCCATCCAAATAATTCTAAAGAAGAAACAAGAGGAGGTCCAAGCACCTTTTCTCTTCTCAAAGGAGCTAAGCAAACACTCCCATCCACCTCTCAGCTCTTTGAAAAGCGCATTTTGTAACACACACACACACACACACACACACACACACACACAAACACACACACTGCTCCTCACATTGGTTTTAGTGCTGAATTAGGCGGTCCTCTTTCAAATTTCCACTCCCACTTGCTTTTTTAGAGAAAAGATTTCTAAATATTCTTTTCTAACCCAAAGCACACATTCCCAGTAAGTAAATTCTACACTTAAATATTCTGGAAAGCAGAAGAGGAGCAGCTGGGTAGAAAAAGTTTTTTGTTTTTTTTAAAATATGCTTTAAAAACTACTTAACAGGGGCAATTAATTTTTCTTTCTTTTTCAAATGCTAGTAAACAGCTGGATTCAAGTGCTTATTCTACTGGATTCTCAGGTTTGCATTGAAAACACTTTTCCTACCTGTGGGTGCTATTCTTTTGTTTTGCTTTGCTTGAGTCCTTTCTGCATTTTGGCAGCTTCCTGAAATGATTGAGGTCTATGCTGCCAGTAGCAGGATCCATGATAATAGTAGTCGGAAACAAAAACCTGACTCAGTTTCAGTAAACTGTCGATGGGTGTGTCCCTCACATCATCAGTGAAGTCTGCCAGCATCAGTTATTTATATAGTACTGCCATCAATCAAATCAATGAGATTCAGACCCAAAATATGCATTAACACATCTCAGCATTTCAAAAATCAGACATCCCCTGCAAAGTGCGTCTGGCAGTCCTTGAAATTCCAGTGTCTGTGGGTATGGCAGGCAGAACATCCTTCCTCCAACAGGGCAGAGGTAGCACAGAGCCATTACTGCTCCTGCTGGGGAGTGTGCACCCACGCAACCTGGGAATAGAATTCCATTCGAGTGCGTCCTCATCTTCTGGCATTGTCCCTTACTTAAGATTATTGTGTTAGTGCTATTTAACCTATTCCCCCACCCCCTCTGGTTCTGCATTTAAATTATTATTTTTCAATCTTGTTTCTTCCTCCTTCACATCTGGACACTGAATCCTTTGGTAGGAAGGACTGTGTTGCCACATGGAAGGTCAGCTGTCCCACCATTTACACTAGGGCAGGTTCAGATGAAATAGCATCTAAGTATAACTAATAATAATGTGAATTAATAATAGTATTCAATATTAACTAACATTTAATAAATATTAAATAATTGATGTCAGTTAATATTATTATTTCTCACATTTATCATCTAATTTAACATTTAGAAGACTAGAAGGATCAGTATTATTTCCATGCTATAAACAAGGGAGCCGAGACTCAGATAAGTACTTTCGCAACATCACTCAGCCAGTGAAGCAAGACCTACAATTCAAATCCAAGGCTGCCTGACTCCTAAGCAATGGTGCTATGTTGGATTAGAGCCTTTTTTCTTTTACCAGTTTAATTTGATTTCTTATGCTGAATAGGAAAAATTAAATGTAAAGATACAGAAAAGCATATGAAGCTAATGCAAATTAAAAAGCAATGCTATTTGTGGTGATGAAATACACAAAGTTATGACTGTAATTAATGAGACTAAATTATACATGTAAAATGGCAAATTTTGTTACATATATTTTACTATAATACAAATAATTTTAAATAGAGAAATTCCCTTAAAAAACAATGAAAAATCATTTTATTTTCATCATATTGACAAAAATTATCAATTTGGACAAAGCCCATGGCAACCACATAGTGGCCCCAATAGACTGCCGGTAGTGTGGGCAAATGTGACTATTTTAGAGAAAAATTTGGAAGTACTTGGTTGAATTATGTTAGCACCCATAAAAATCTTTCCCGAGTGTATTCTTCAATAAGCTGCTCACACAGGGCCTTCCCTGGAGAACTCATGAGTTAAGTATCGGAGAAGCACAGAATAAAACACACTGCAGTTAGAAACCAAGGCCTAGAGCTGTGGCAGTGGTTCTTTGGGGAACCTGCATGGATGGCACACTTACCCTCTTCCAGTCTTTGCCCAAATACTACCTCTTGAGTGAGGCCTTTCCTAAGTGGCCCTGCAGTCCCAAGCATTTTCTCTTCTTCTCTTTTTATTTTG